>JACXIL010000144.1:0-98028 GCA_014737365.1 Bombus soroeensis | reverse complement strand
TTTCATCGCACGATAGCGATGGTATATCCTCGAAGTGATTTCTGTTGTGCTTTCGTTTCGTATGCGGGCGAGAAGCTTTTGTTTCTAACTCCATCTTTGTATCTTTGAACTGCTTGGTTAACTCAGTACTGGGAGAAATTTCGATCGCCCTATCGATATCTATTAAACTCTCCTCGTACATTTCAAGGCCTCCCAAGGCCTTAGCACGATTTGAGTATAACATTGCAGAAAAGTCGCAGTATGGGAGGATCTCTTGCAATCCTTTCGTATAAAAGTTGATAGCCGTTTCATAATCCCCCTGTGATATGGCTGTTCGTGCTATTGCGAAAAAATGAAACATAGAATATGACTTCTTACTCATTTCTCGATTATTTTCTCTTCAATATGTTCGTGAATATGAATTTTTGCACATTTCAACTGACTTGTAATCCATCATGAACAAATGTTGAAGAAGGTTTTATTTTGATATAACGTTTCAGCTTCTACCGACTTATCGCGAATCGCTTCGGACGAGATATCTCACGTCTATGTATTTTAATATAACAATCAAATATCGACATCGGTTGCGTAGCATTACATTTCTAATTGTAATTCATAACTACAGTTCTCATTCAACATCTCACATTTATTTAACACACTGAATGACAGATTTTCGAGGTTACGTGGCGAGATATTTAATTCATTCGTAGAAGATACGGTGCTTTGATTAGCGTTACCGTTTCTAAAGATAAAATTGCAAATAGAGTACTGAAATTTGATCCACGTTTATGATCGTATTCGATCTGTATATAATTCGATACGTATATGTGTGTATATTTCCTGGTACTCTAGTATCATAAATTTACCATATATAGTTGCGTGTATACTTCCGTTTACAGAAGGACGCAAATGCCAATCAGTCACAGTAAATTAATTTTGTTAATAATGACTTATAATATATAAATTATAAAGACTAAATTATAATTTATTTGTAAGTCATTTTATATTTATATGTCATTTTTAATGCAGAACTCGCCTGCACTGATTGGTTCACTAATATAGTACTAATTTCATAAACAGGCCACTATATTTTATGCGCATAATACATTTTATACCAAACTAAGTATAATGTACAAAACTAAGGGAAGATCTGAGTATCTGAAAATCTGAATATAAGAGATATAATATACGTTTGTATCGTACTCACCGATAGCATTAAACATTACAGCATTATTTGTAGATCTTGTATCATGAAATATTGGAGGATTTTTGAACACTTGATCGATACACTTTTTCATTCGATCTTCGTCTGATTCAGCTTCATCAAAACTTAACGAAAATGCAAATCTCTTTTCGAAGAAATCCATGATAGGATGCAAAAGTTACTGAAAACAAAATAAAAATGTTCCCGTTACTCCTCTGCACTAATCACTGTGTAACGATATCGAGTCACACCGAGGAATGATCCTCTTTTGATTCTGGATATAATTACGTATACATATATATATCGGAGATGAAAAAACATCGCAGCTTTTCTTTTGGAATTTTTGGGAAGATCCCCAATACTTTAATCTAGACTTTTTATTATAGGCGTACTTAAATAATAAAACTTAGAAGTAGTTGCTGTCATACGATATGATTATGTTTGCCCGAGATTTACGACGGTAGGCTTGGGTTTGAAGTGACACATCCGATAGCTAAACGTAGCCACGGTTACGAGTTAGACGTTTTTACCTCACAGAAACTGATCTCATTCTCATAAAAACTGAAGATGAAAGTGTTCGCGCGAATGAACAAGTAAATTCAGTTACATGCTATGTAGATGAATTTATAAATTATATAAGTTAATACCACTGTTCTGTGCAACGTTAAATGATATCTCCAGTAGCTTTTACGAAATAAACCTATTATTGTTATAGGATTATTTATTCAGAAGTATTAGAAATTAGGATTTCCAATTATTTCTATCCTATATGATAAATTTATTGACAGATGGATCTATTCACAAATAACAGTTTATGACTCGTAACGACTCGGCAACTTTCACACGATTTAACTCTCGACTCACAACGACTTACTAACTCCTCACGACTCGACTCTCAGTTATCGACTGCCTGTTAATTCGTTTTTTTCCCTTAGGTATCCCTTTGTTTTTCCTTATACCCCCACCACGTACGTGTTCCCTAACCGTCCACGATCATGGTCAGATACATCTTCTTTCGCGTAACTATTCGACTGAAGGACCGACGATACATTGATGGGCCACTTGGGACATTGAAATTTCCCGACCCCTTCGGCCTGTTGGCACTTAGGCTTTCTCGCAACATTGTTTATAGTTCACTCGATATTTCTTAGTCAATTCACGATACTATAATATTTCACTTTATCTTGTATTATAATTCGTTTATTCTCATTTTTAAACTAGACTTTACGAACGCATAATCAGTCAAGCAGCAAGCTCTAGAAACTTCGATTCGGCCGATTACTCACCAATACATCGAAGATAGCATAGGTGATCATAGGCGCGAACGGTGGCGTGATCCTAGCGTAGTGGGGGGAAGTCTCCAAGAGAAGACAAAAGGCAAAAAATCGACGGGCAATTAGTCTCTTTCGAGGAATCAAACGGAACAGTACTAGAGAAAAACGAACAATATCAGGTCGCTTACGCAACGTCTATATCGAAAAATCTCATAAAGTCGAAGCAAATTATTGCAATAGATTTAACTGTACATTGTTGAATCATTTATAACGTTTTTTTTTTTATTATAATTTTAAAGATTGTTGGAAATAGACAATTATATTAGCCCTGTTAATTCAGTGTTATAATCATTTAACCACCTCTGTTATCTTAAACGACACAGGGGAACGACTATCTCGCGGCGTCGATTATCCGAATCGTAGCGAGAATTTACGCCTCTCGCTGACGCGTTTCTTCGCGATCGCTTCTCTCCGCGAACGATCGTAACAGTAATGGATATAACATACATTTCTATAGTTGCGCGCCGTGCGTGTGCAACATCGCACATCTTTTCTGCCTTTCTAGCTTCTCAATAATGTACATTTTTACATACAAAAATTGTGAAACAAATCTGTCGTCGAAAATATTAAATATTTTACTTATAATGATTATCAATGAGACACATTTAACCGTTTCGCAATCACTGGTGGGATATCTCGCGTGTGTATCGGGACGAGACTTCTAATTCGAAGAGACATCGTATGAAAGATATATTGTTTCTAGAAATAATTTTATTTGTCTTTCCTGTAGATGGAAGTAACATACAGGGTATCCCATTCGAAGCTCAACTCCTTTTCAAAGTATAAGTCGTTTCAAAAAATATTTTAAATAAAACTTACCCTGCATCCTATGGTAATCGTAAGAGTTTCGGGGAAACCTTTGCTTCTTGTACGGAATTGTATGTTCTTATATTTAAGTAGATGCGCCCATTCCGTGAAAATTGATCGACGCGTATGTTAGTGTTGGAAGATCATTTAATATCATTTAATAAATGATGGGTCGTTAGCAAAAAGAAGCTGGCGTGTTGTTTGAAACTTAAGACACTCTAAACAGGCGACAATTCAAAACGGCACATCTTTTTAACGATAAACTGATCGATTTTGTACGACGTACAAAAGAAAGTTTTCAAAATCACAGTTTGTCGCTTTATTGCGGTATACTGTAAACCATATTTTAGTTCATTTTTGGCAGTAGAAACGTGTTCGACTGAAATTATTAAGATTAAAATTCGTGATCTTTATCGACTTTATATTAATTTCCAAAATGTCTGGAAACGTTTGAGAATATTTTACGAGCTGCATTAAGCACATGGTCAACAATAACTATAACGAGTCGTAACGAGCGAGAAATTATTAGGTTGTCCCAAAAGTGTCTTTCGTTTTATAAGGAAGTAATAGATGCACAACATTTTTTGTTTCACATTATTTTATTGAATTATGTATGGTCCATTTTTATTGTTCCTATAGAACAAACAATAAAACAACATGGATCATACATAATTCAATAAAATAATATAAAACAACAAGTTTTCTGTTTGTATTATTTGCTTATACAATGAAAGAAACTTTGGGGACAATCTAATATTTACCGACTTGCTGAAAAAAAGCTCAAATTAAAGGAAAAGTAAGATTTTTAAACTCCAGCGATGAAAGAGTAACTGCGGCGGAGTAACGCAAGGATTTGGAACTTTCTTCCTCGGTTAGAATTATACGAGGAACGCCAAAATTGTTAAGGACTGAGGAGGATTTCTTTAAGCAAATAACAATGAATACTTTTCTCGAAAAAATGAATCTGTGGCTTGGCGCAGGAAGCGCCAATGTCATACTTTTGGAAACACGAATTAATTCCGGTGTTGAGTTCTATCTAAACAGATGCATATTCTATATAGAAAATGATAATTAATAATTCTATCTAGGAATGACTAGTATTGCATTTGTATATGACAATGTCAAAATTTTTCATGGAATAAACTCTCTGCAGGAAATACCTAAATTAACGTATGAGACAGAAATAGTATATATATTATAGTATAATATTGGAAAACCCACTAAATGTAGAAATATATATTATGTAAAACTTGTTAGCTTCTTTAGTTTATTGAACTGTTCGACTATTTATTATGCATATATTTTGCCAATTTTTGAATATTTCTTAATATTCTCACAAAGATATATATATATATATATATATATATATATATATATGATCATATAAAGATATATATGTCGGAGATTTCCCTTTGGAATTTTGGGAAAATCCCCTAATACTTCATTCTAGATTCCACCATAGCCGTAATTAAATAATTGTCAGCGATTCAATCCGAATATATTTTTCAAGATTTGTATAATGAGCTTGGGCTCGAGGCGACAACTAGTCGCCGAACGTGTCCGCGGTCACGGGATAAGCGTTTTGTCTAACAAAGGTATGGAGTAATTGTATAGCACCACTTAAAAGAAATAGTTGTAGTGACACTAGACAGTAAACATTCCAACGGTTTCTGTCCCGTGGCTCGCCACGCGCGGATCCTACAATTCGGGTCGGATGATTTCCAGATGTCGATGCATCTTCAGAGTACCTGTTCAGCTAGCCTGAGGATCCGCTACAAATCTTAGGATTTAGTTAACTAAAGCCCTTCAAACGGACAAACAGCCTTTGTCCTAACTATGGCAAGATAGGGGAAATTTGCCTTTCTCCAGGAACGATGCTTCCGGCTAACAACTTTTTCTGGAGGGTGGCCAGCATCCTTTTCTAACCACCAACATAGAAATTAGCCAATTAACGGCAACGTCCATTTCCCTCACTTTCCGAACGAAGACTTTTCTCGACGAATCCGATGATCTCGTGTCCTTAATCACACCCCATCATAGTTTTCCTCTGCAGAATCATTGCGACGGAAAGGGTCATTCTCGTACGATCTTATTAACGAGTTGCACAGAATCTTTGCAATCGAGTGAACACTCCACAAGGAGTCCGACTCGGACTTTGAAGGAAAGTACATTCGCCATCCCGTGGACCCCGGATTCGTTATCGAACCTGAGACCATTGTTGTTAGTGTCTAATCAGCGTGGTTATTTGGCAATTCCGTAATATCCATACTGGTATCAATGGGCATTATCCCTATCGCAACAACGATGACTAACTCAAGTGAAGACTTGTTACACGCTCCTACCCCTAATCATTACAATAACCTATATATATATAGCTATATATATTAATATGCAATTTTTTTTAATATGCAATTAATATGCAATTTATATTAATATATATATATAGCTATATATCGTAATATATATATATAATAATATATATAATATATATATGTATATATATTACGATATATACGATTCCCTTCACTCTACCTTCTGTCTTATACTTTATCGCATCCTTTTGCATTTATCTATTCTATTGCTGCTTGCTTTGTCTGTTTCTATCTCTTGAAGCGTTCCAGTTCCATTTAACATGACCACTTAAAGTAATTCTGCTGCTTCTACTATTGTGAAAAGATAGCAAAGAAAAAAGTAATTGGGAGTATCATGGTTAACAAGATTTTTGTCATACATTCGTACATTATGAGATGTTAAGGGTACTGATATTTTTTAAATAAAATGTAACCTCTCAATGTGAAAACTTCTATGTCAAATTAAATGTTACGTATTCGCGGAAAGGTTAAAAGATGTCCATTTTTTCGGCATCGTCAAAAGTTGGAAAATTCAAGAAATATCCTCATCATTTTCCCAATAAACTTTGGGGAAGTTGTTAAAAATGAATCCAAACACGTGAATACGATAATGGCCCAACTCACCTAACTCGTTATATTTTATCTTCTCTTCTTTCGAACATCGAACCATTTTCAAGATAATTAACGAAAAGATCGGCTGATAAATCGACTGTAGTTTGGAAACGAACAAAACTAGAACAGACAATTGTTTTATTCACCAGATATGATATTTTTATGTCGTGTAATTTCCCAAAAATGTATTAAAAAAATTCTCAGAGTGGTAATGTCTGTTTGCATCAATTTGGACACACAGTTTTCTAACCTTTAAATCTCTGATTTTTGTTACTTTCATTTATTCCTTCGAACGTTTACGTATTCCATTTTGTGCATGTAAATGAATCCTTAAACTTTTTCCCTCTTTTTCCTTCTTTTTCAGTCACGCTTTAATGTTTTTCAAGCGATTCGGGCATTCGACGTTCATCTTACTCATTTTTCTCCACTGTATTGTAATATAAACGAGACAATTAGAACAAATCCTATGAAAATCGTTGTTAAAGCTGCTTTTTTCCAAACTCACCTAGGAGAATCGTATTCGTGAGCTTTCGCCACAGTTTGCTATATCGTCTAAGAGACCATAAATTTAATTTTCGTCATTTATATACGTATAGACTCGACAACGATGCCCGCGGGTAAAATCGATTATCGAATATCGACGTAGAAATATTTCCATTCCATGGAAACTGTTATCCTCGAATTAGCCTCCGGGCTTTAGAAAACTGGCGCGGCTTTTGCATTCTGACTAACTCGTGGTCAGGATCTGTTCTATCTGTGTATAGTAGTCGGCGATCACGATGCTGTCAAACTGATAAAATTGTGTGTCAATATAAAAAAGTTTCAACTGTACATGGCAAATTTGTTTATTGCTTTTTATCCTTGTTTTCATTCGTACGTATGCTACAGGTGAAACAAATCGACTGCATTTATTCGATACTTCAAACGAGATGATGTTCCCATATCACGGTATAATTGAAATGCAGATAGAATGGGATAATTGCAAGGGAAATCTTATTTTTAGCGCAGGCACCAAGCTATTTTAGATTATAATTTCGGAATCACTTTTGTGCAAAAGGTACTATACAGCGAATCACAGATGAGATCGCATACGCTTTAAAACCGAATAACTTTTTTAAGATTGAACCAAACGAGTTTATTTTTCTGACAAGTTAGGATTAAGTTTGGTGTGAAAGAATTTTTGGAAAAATTGCTAAGTTTTTGAAAAAGATCGGTATCAAAATCACGATGAAAATAGTAAAGGTTACCTTTTTACAATTTTTTCATTTAAGCCCGTAACGAAAATTTAAACAACAAATTTTTTAGATTTAAGAGAAAGTTCCGTATATTGGATCATTTAAGAAAGTACCTCCATAAATCGGAAACGAGTTCGTAGTTTTGCTTTGACCAGCCCTAAAATCGATGTCTAGATATTACGATATCGAGTTAGGTTTCGACAAGTAACAATTACGAAAACACAAAAATTGATATGTATTAAAATAAAAATATTCTTATTTATGTAGTGGCACATGAGTCAATGGGAGATTGCAATCGAAAGGGACTCATATTGTTGTGTCTTGGACTGCCAACGTTGCTTTGGTCTGCAAGGTTCAGAGGTAAACGAACTTCGGATAAAACATTATCGCCATTATTTGTAATCGTCAACCGGAGTTACATTCGAACTTTTTACAATACCACTGGTCGATATAAATAAACGAACGTGCTCTTTAGGACAGTGATGATAACGAATCATTATAGCGAGTTATACAGTCGAATAGCAAGCGTATAGTTGAACAGTAGCATTGAGCGAGCTTCCATTATTACCAGGATACACTATCTCTGTATTTGTATTTAAAGTGATTTTAATACTTTGACAGCCACAAAGGTCATATATGACCGGCCACGGTTCCTCCGGTGATGCCACGGTGGTCATTGGTGACCGGAACGCTTGAACTTCTTACAATTGTAAAAATTGTATGAAAATTGACAGTTAGGACATTTTGACCGATAAATAGAAGATACTTTGAAATAAAAAGTGCCCCATTGAGCAATTAAACATTTTTCTTAGAACATCAATAAAAAAAAAAAATGAGAACAAATCTTGCATCTAACGATGCACTGTGTTTGCATCTATATTTTTGAGGGGTGGCCTTAAATTGATTTTAATATACCTGACAATTACGAATTCCTCACTCGTCTCTTTAACCCCTCAACTTACGATTTACGTTCGAGAATTTTGGGCCGAAAACGTAAACAAGCTCGTGTAGCCTTCGAGCCATTCGCACGACTTGTGTAGTACGAATCTACCAGAATGTTTCGAACTGTATCATACCATTGCAGATTATTAATTTTGTATTTCTGATTTTTGTTTAAATGAATAACTTTTTGTAGTACTTGCATCTACCACTATTATTGCATCAGGTTGTAATTACTTATCAAATATTTCACAAATATTTATAACTTTAGGAGGCCGTCGCCGCTAATATTTATATTTGGCCCGATCATCGTGTTACGGGCTATGCCCGTAGTATTTACGTTTGGTCCGGTCATCTACTACGGGCTATGCCCGTAATATTCACTTTTGGCCCGATCATCTACTACGGGCTATGCCCGTAGTATTTACGTATGGCCAGATCATCGTACTACGGGCTATCCCCGTAGTTGTAGGTTAAGGGGTTAATAAACCAACCAGCACGTATAATAAACCATCTCATTTATAACGTTTATGAATACTCACGTATTCATACATAGTGACAAATGAAAATAACAAAGTCTTTTCTTTTAGAAATTGCTTACAAACTAAATATTGGCATATGTCTTATATTATACGTCATATATTCCGCAAAGCATCTACTCAAGTATTCAACGTGGCCTATCCCGACACGTCGCCCGATAACTCACTGTCTCGTTTCTTAAACCTCTCGCAGAACACGCCCTACGTTTCTTGCATACCTTCGTTTCTCCCTTCTTGCTTCATATTGCTGGCAAATGTGTCTACAGTTTCCGCCATCGATTTAGGTGGAACACCCAAACACGGCCTGTTTCTATATATCAATTTATCAGCCACCGCCCTTTTAAACTGCAGCAACGTAATCATCGTTCCTGTGTAGAATTCCATGCAACAAATACGCGTTGTTCATAATAACGTGGAAAATGTGTAAGCCAGTTTTCACGTACCATTGGATTTTCTTTTTATCGCATACGTAATACGCTGCGAAACGATCCGCGTGATCAATTCTGTTCCTACAAGGATTATACTTGCCCATAATCTTCGGCTTTTTCGCTTTACTGTCAGATCTAGTTTTTATGCTGACGAGATCCCGTCTGTATTCGGACGAGACCATCAGTTTGTCACGTAAACTGGAGACGTAGGTTTTAAAGGACAAGAAGGTTGAGTCGTAACACAACTATTAACTTTCCTTTTTATCACACTTTATTATGAACTTAATAATCACAATTGAATATACACCGAATTGACACGTTCGTATGTATAAGTTAAGCACGCGACTGATCTAAGGGTAGAAACTCGGTGAAAAAGGACGTCGACTATTCTAAAGATAGAGAATAAGAGATGTTCAGTGATGATGCTGTGGCGGAGGAAAGCTAGTGATGGGTGTGTCTAAGGACACGAGATGAGCTGATTCCTTAAGGACAATTTTGGTTAGGAAAGTGAGGACAATAGACATTCCTTCGGATTGGGTAATGAGACTACGAAAGGTCTTAGCCGCCCCCGAGAGAAAGATGCTAAAGGAAGATACCTAACCTGAGAAAAACCAACTTTTCCGTATCTTCCCGTAGTAGACAAAATGTAAATAACGCCTGAAATAGAAGATGCTTGATTGGTCTGAAGGACCTTAGCTGTGAAACTGCCTGAGATTTAGAATAGGTCCTTAAGGCTATTGATGGTATGCAGTGAGGATCCGTAGACATCTGGTTGCCATCTTGCTCGGTGTGTGTGGCCTTGTCTCTGGTTGCGGATTGAGATGTGGTTGATGTCACAAGTTCCTAGCGCTTGCAGTGCTATTTCAGCACGCATACGTCTTTCAGAGAGTAGCGTGCTCCTGTTTCTCGCAATTTTCTCGATCACATCCAGAGGATTAGTTTTCCTGTCTGTCCTTAGAGTACCCGTCGAGTAAGTTTTGTCATACAACAATCGCGTCACCAAAGGCACGGTTATGTTTACGTTGTAAAAGAAAACCGAGTGTCCCTCGCTCAAAATATTCTTCAGCAGCCTGCTCACGACTTTCTCCGTAGGTGTTAGGCTCGTAGCTGAACATCGCGAATCCCAACAAAACAAATTGCCAACTACGATTCCATTGGGCTCGGTGAGTGCGAACAATTTCAATTTATATTCCTGAGATTCGTCCTTTGCGTTCTGCGGACATAATTTAGCCGGGCCTAACGACATCGACTCCAAGCATAAATTTTTGCAAGGGCTACAAAGTCGTAGTCGTCGACCAGTGGTTGGATTCTGTGCAATGGGTCGGGCGGTTTGAACCCAGTTTCCGAGATTCTTGAAAATTGCAGAGCGCTCGATACGTTGAGGAACCTGTCCCTTGGCATGGTGTTGCAAAAAATTGGGAAATTATACAAATTATTTCTCTCCCAATAATGAACAAAGGACCGCGTCCGAATGTTTGTAGCTAGAAATATTATCCCTAGGAAAATTTCTAAGTCTGCTCTCGTAAATTCTTTAAAAAATCTTATTCTCGTTATGGAAGTCGCAGATTGTGACAGTCTGTATCTTTCGACGTTCGTCTCGTGTAAAACTAAGTGGAACATCTTGTCGTTGGTCAGTAAAAAGAAATAATCTAGCGGTTCTAGCGGTATGAATGTCTAAAATCCGTAACAGCCGATGAAAGGTGTCTTCCGTACATTGGGCCAGGACGACTTCCATGTGACAGAACGAGTACCTAACCCATTTGCATCATGGCTTTACTTCAGAGGACAATCGAAGGCATCAGCGGCGTTCAACTGACGACTGGTCGTAGGTGCAGTAAATGACATCGGAATTCTTCATGGAATTTATCGAAAATTTACTGTTCAAAACGATTGGTAGACCATGTTACTTCGCAAAATCACATCTTACATTCTTTATAACAGAGGAAGAAAGAAAAAATTATTTATTAAAAAAAAAAAAAAAAATAGGAAATAAGAAATTAAATCATATTATTTCTCATATTATTTCTTTAAAATGGCCAATACAATAAACTGATATAGGCGAGATGCTGACAAACGGGTCAAACGTGATCTCTCACATCCGAAGAATATTTAGCGACTGAAATAAAAAGCAGTCGCAGCGCGCAGATTAATCTGAGCTTGGATGCAAATAGGTTAATTCGGAGGAAAACGAAATAGGAACGAAGAATCAACTGATTCTTGGTCCCTTTGTTCGCTTTCCTCCTCCGAGACGTCTGTCGCAGATAATTTGGAAAGATCGTTGCCGTTTTCAGTATCCAACAAAATATCTTCGACCCTTTCCTCCTTGACATTTACATCTTTGGCCATTTCATTTTTAACACTTATATCTTCCATGATTTCTTCTTTAACGCTTATTTCTGTTGTTGGATTTTTCATATTAGACGACGATAATGCAGGGTTAGAGGATGAAGGAGCTGCGATATTTTCAATTGATTTTCTTTCCCACATAGCTGTGCGACATAAAATATTATATTATAGCAGAGACATTGAACTGTTGATAGATGTTATCAGTCAAACTCTAAATAAAATATACAAAATCTTAAACTAATGCTTTCTACGACATAAAAAGTCTAATTTTTTTTCCCTTTTTTTTATAGAACGAGAAAATTCATCGACCAATGCATTAAGAAACGTATGATTTCATCTAGAAAATGTAGTTGACATTCGTATATTTTCATGTATATATTATCAAAAATGTATGAGTCAATTAATTTTTACTCTTGTCGATATCAATGTTCATGGTAAACACAAATTTTCATATATTATTTATTGAGAGAATTAGGCATCGCTATTGAGAAAAGCTGGAAAATTTCCAGAGAATTTGTAAAGAGATTCAAGAGAAAGTGTGCTTAAAATGCTACTGGAAGTCGTAAAAAGAAGAGACAAATGTATACACCATCCACGTGCGAATAAAAGACCTGTTTCTGAATTAAATTATCATTTTTCTTCGCCGTGACCTATCATTTTGTTGCGAAAGAAACAAGAGGCAAACGTAGATAGATTGAATCATGCTGCATCGTGTAAAGTGTAAAGTAAAAACACGTACCATTCAGTTTCGGCATAAATAACGATCGTTTCGATCTTTTCTTCCTCTGAATAAATAGATCATCGTAACACGCTTGCATATTCTGCTCGTAAATCAGCTAGACAACAACCTTTTTCACACTATTGGTAAATATAACTCAACACATTCATGATTTTTCTGTTGATAATAAAATTACTTTAAACATTTATAATTGAACAGATGAATTTTATACATTTACGAAAAACTCAGAGGTGCAGAGATTTATAAAACGCAGACAATATGCAAAAATAATTCGACATCTGGTTAACTTTTCTCACGTAGCAAAGTATAGAAAAGACAATAATTTCTGATACCTTCGAGCGTTTTGTTTCTCTGAACTAAAGCACGTGACAACAGGATTTGAACTTTTGTTTTCGACGGTCATTCTGTCCTCCTGCTGTCCTCCTCGGATCAACATGGCTCGAAATGAACGCTATACTTCGATGGATACTATTTAAAATATACATAGCTTCCAGATATTTGGTTTTAATGTCCAATTGAATATTTTACATATTACTGAAATATACATAGTTTCTAGATGTTTGGTTTTGCTATTCAATTGAATCTTTTAGATATTACTGAAATATACATAGCTCTTAGATATTTGGTTTTACTATTCAATTGAATTTTCCTACTTTCCGTGCATAGCACGCTTTCAACGAATAAAGTAGTTCAAAGGGAAGAAAAGATCTGAAGAGATACAAACGCGAGGAAGAAGCGAGACGTAAAGACCCGTGCTTTCCCGCATCATCAATTTTCAGAGCTACGCATAAAAATAACTTTTAGCTAGCTACAACTAGCAACAAAGACTCAATATCAGGCTGACGCGAATGTAAAATGGAACAGATTGATGTCACTAATGATTAATCTTCGCGCAAGCGAATGTCAACACTCTCGTCTCGCCACATGGCTTCCTCGGTGGGAATAATTTCAAAATTGTATACTCCACGACATTTAGTGAAAGATATCTGTAATGGTAAATGCAACTTACTTCGATAATTATAAAGAAAAACGACTATAGAATTTGGAAAAATATAAATTTGAAACAATTGCCCGCACTAACTGTAGGTAACGTTCGTATTCATTGTGCAGAAAAGTCATAGACCATAGACTTACGTAGATATGTTAGAATTTAATCTTAAAGTTAAGATAAATAATCTGTGGAAGACACAATGTTTATGTTAAAATAATATTAGGTGATATTTATTAAACAGAACTACAGAACCAAATGTATTTAAAATATAAGTGAGTGGATTGTTGACAGTTGGCCAGTTACTCTCAGACTGACTGTAAGTAGTGACCCATGATCCATCAAAGATTTTGAACCTCATTCTCCATACAGTAATGAGTATGACCTGTGTAAGTGTCCTGTTCAAATGTCTGTGTAGGTGTCTGTATAAGAGTATTTGTGTCTACGCGTGTAATATCGTTGTATTCCAACAAGATAGACCACGTGCGCGCTGAAAACCACGTTGAATGATAGAGACAGTGTCCTCTTTCGCTTTGTGCAAAAGTGAGGACAAGAGCAGAGAATGCGATTTGCTGTACACCATGGCATCTATGACAAAATTTTACCAGAGATTAAATTGAAATAAGGCGCCACGGTGGTCACCTGTGACCACCAAGGAGATAAACGGTCCATTGGAGAAGAATGTTTGTCTTACATCATCGATTTATTATTATTTTGCCATTATATGCTTTGAATAATAAAAATACTCCCGTGACGTCCTGAGCGAAACATGTGATTTGGGCATGGCAGTCAAAGTGATATACACCGACTACTACGATTTTATCACTCGTCTCTTTAATGAACCAACACGTATAATAATCCACCTGAAATTGCGCGTTATATATGTTATTCTAAGATTTCACGCATTCTATAAATTTATATTTAACGAGTGAATTTAGATGGCTTCTTAAATGAGCTGCTTAAATCACTCCGTGATTATATTTGAATATATATAACCTTATATGGCCGCAAATTGTTCTAAAATAATTACACGTTAGTTTATTCGAAGGTGAAATAATTCTTCCGTAAATCGTTTCATTATTTGTGAAGCAAAAGAACCTTTTATTTTATTCCTTATCTCGAATCTGAATAAATTTTCTAAGGGTGGTCCGAATCATAAGATCGCGATGGGTATGAAATCCCAAACTAATTATATTTTTCTATAACTTTTGCGAGTGACTTTCCCAAATTTTTCTGATCGATTAGTCGTTTTATTACCCAGATCAATCTTTATTGTCTCGCCTGAAATTAATAGTTCTAACATTTATGAAAGAGAGTGTGTACGCATCGCTCATTTGCTGCAACAATGACGTAACTCAAAGATGACGATTTTAGAGAAAACAAGCGTAAATGTTTTCATCTGGTACAGTTCCGTGGTGATTCTGTCGTCGCGTGGTCAATATCTAAAGTTCACTTGTAGAGTGTTCACTCTATGGGATTATTATATCGAGTCATACATCGAATAACCACGTAAACTGGAGACGTAGGTTTTAAAGGACAAGAAGATTGAGTCGTAACACAACTATTAACTTTCCTTTTATCACTTTTTATTATGAACTCAGTAATATACACTAAATTGACACGTATAAATCACAGTTTACTTCAATAAATCTATATGAAAGGTAATTACACTGATAAACGTGACTGATCTAATGGTAGAAACTTGGTAAAGATGCTGACAGTTCTAAAGATAGAGAATAAGTGATGTTAAATGATGATGCTGTGGCAGAGGAAAGCTAGTGATGGGTGTGTCTAAGGACACGAGATGAACTGATTTGTTAAGGATACTTTTGCTAGGAAAGTGAGGGTAATAAACATTGTTTCTGATTGGTTAATACGAAGGTTGGTGGACTAGGAAGGGTCTTAGCCACCCCCGAGAGAGTCGCTAACGGAAGATATGGAACATGAGGAAAACTAGCTTTTCCGCATCTTCCCGTAGTGGACAAGAAATATAAAGAACAAAGACCCTTGTTTGGTCTGAAGGACCTTAACTATGAAAATGACAAGATTTACGGTGGGTCCTTGAGGCTATTCAGGGTATGCAGTGAGGATGCGTAGACATCTGTTTGCTGTCTTTCCGGTGTGGGTGGCTTTGTCTCTGATGCGGATTGAGATGTGGTTGATGTCACAGGAGCGTAGAGTTGAACGGTAGCATTGAACGAGTGACGATTTCGACCGATACACTATCTTTGAACTTGTACTTAAAGTGATTTCAATATACACTGACTATTACAATTTTATCACTCGTCTCGTTAATAAATTAAACAACACGTATAATAATATACCTCATATTCAATAACCGACAGTCTCCGCAGTTGTTCAGTTCCTGAGGTATTCGCGAAAAACGCCGGTACCGCTAAAGTGAATTTTGCCTGCGGTGTGCGCTGTGGCGGCGTATGCGTCAGCATTGCCGGCCGCTTAACTTCTGTTTGTAAAGGCCCGTGCACAACGTGCGTATAAACAGAAGATAAGCGGCAACCACGCTGTCGCGTATGTTGCTACAGGCGCACAATTATAGGCAGAGATACACTGTTGCGGTACCGGCAGTTTTTCGCGAATATCTCGGAAACCAAACGAGGCCATCCTTTATTAGCAAAAAAGTCAAAATATCAATTTCTAGAATATACTAAAAAGTCATGGAAATTAGAAGGTAGGCGGTGTTCCTACAGTCTCGCCAGGTTTTTTCATAGATTTTTATAGACCGCGTGTTCCCGTAAGTCAGAAATGGTAAGAGACAATGAAGAAAACGCAAAAATCAGAGAGAAATATTCGGGTTATCCTTTTCTCGTTCTTAATGGGTGGTTCTAAGTTTTGATAAAGGAAAGAGAGAAAAGATTTCCCACAACCACGATGTAGACCATAAAACATGCTACAACTTTTAATTTAACTTTTTTCTTTTGTCTTATAGAGTTTCTAAGATATTCACGATAATACGGAACGTCAAGATTTCTTTGGGGAAATGTTTTCATCCCCTAAGACCGTTTTTCAGCAGGAGAATAGATTGTTCCGCTATTAACATCGCACGAACTACGTTCGTGCAAAGTTTCAAGCGTTTTTGAATTTTCCAGTTGCCAAACTAGCCTCGTGAGATGCAAAAACAAGCGTAATTGACCTTTACCAGGCCCCTACGATATTCGACAACAGTAACGAAAGTTTTTATCCATTAGTAAAACTAACGAGAGTAATGTGCTTTGTGACTGGATAACAATGCAAAGTATTTGTCGATTCGCATAATGAGAGGTGGCTACTTAAAACAGAGCGTCTTAACTCGAAAGAGAAGCAAAAAAGCTTACAAATAGAAAAAAATCACTCGACTGAAGTTTTTTAAAGAAAAGAAAGGCTTGCTGTGTAGCCTGGGAATAACAAAGTCTTTGGATCGGTCTTTCAGCTGTAAATATTTTCACTAGGAACTTTCGAAGTATTTCTCTGGGAATCACGATTTCGTAAATTAGTGAACAGAATAACTGAGAAACTGATCAGCTGATCACTTTTGAACAAAGTCTATTCGAATCGTCATAAATTTTGTCCAAAACTTTTACTTTAGCTTTTATTCAGAACATCTTCTCCAACAACATAACTTATTAACTTAGCCATCGAAGAAATTTATTTTTCTCTGAAACTCTAGAACTTTTAGAACTTCTATAATTTTTCATGGTTTCTTGAAAGCGGTGTAATCCCTCTGCGAATTGTCAAACTTTCGGAAACTTTTTTGCTTTTAAATGACTGTGATAGATGTTAGACTGTACATCGATAACGGTTACGTCGCAGAGATCCACAAGATTTCAACACTGTTCGATAAAAAGGAAGAGAATCAAAACAAAGGACTCTTTTTCGTAATATTCGTAACATAGTTAAACGATTCGTCTAATTAGTTTCGAATAGAATCGTAATTTCATATATCTGAAACATAAAAATATGAATTTGTCAATCTTTTTATCTTCCGAGACAGAGACATACATTTTTCCCACCCCATAAGGATTAAATTTCGAAAAACCTTGGAACATGCGTTTGTTTATTTTTAATGCGCGATTCATACGTCGAATTTCGCGTCTTTAATTTCAGTGGATGTAGAGATACGATTATCGTAGAATAAAATGTACGCCTTTTATATTTTTATACTTATATACTTACGTCATAAGAGAAATATACTGTTTAAACTTTACGTTTCAGGACACAGCGTTGTGGGCTGATTTTTTGGTGAATAGGTCCATCACTTTTGCATTACAAATATATATATAAATTATTTAGTCACCGTTTTTGTGAATATAATTTCTCCCTTTAATTTACATCTTTTCTTCGCTATTTATTTATGTAATCTACAATCTAGAAATTTTAATAGAAAGTTTATGCATATTTTATATATTGTTAGCTTTATGATTTTGCTATTTCGCAAATCTTTCTTATAATCTGAAAAGTGTTTGGTGACTTGGAAAAGGTCAACAACCATAGATTTAATTACGTTCCTTTGTGTTTTCGCACCCTGTTACGATTCGTCATAAATAAGCTGTTTTTTGTTTTGCTGAGAGCGCGGGTCATCTAAACACCGCACACAATTCTCTCTCGGTCAATCGATGCGGCACCCATTTCCTTCCTTTTGAATCTTTCTCGTCGCATGTAACCAATTGGAAATGACGGCTGGAATTATTGCAACTTGCATGGCAGGCTGTTTTTCCATCTGTTGTCGCCGTGTTTTCGCGCAAAAAGCGATCACCAGTCTTTGATCATCTGAGATCATCCAGAGAAGAAGTTTTGTAGAATCTGTTCCCATAAGTTGCGTCCAAAGATCGTAAAACTCTTTTTTAAAATTTTTAATTTAATTTAAAGGAACTCAAGATTCTCTTAACGTTTCAAGAAATATAAGGCATTAAAAAATCAACATGTACCCATCTGCCCAAGCTCCTCAAATATTATAAATAATATTTTAAATTAACAAAATAAATAAAAGATAAATCTCACTTGAAACGTATTCTGATAAATTCACTAGATAACGAATTATTTCAGGTGGTAGTTTTTAGTGACTGTGTATAATAGTTATGATATTTATAAAAGACAAATTCACACACAATCGGAATTTGATTTCTGTCCGTAATTTTGCAATCAAAGTACAACTTGTAAATTAAAAATAACCGAGTGTCTCGATACTTTTAAATGGAAGTGTGTACTTTTAACTTGAACTGATAAAGAGAAGCAAGAATTTATAAAAGTTATTATACATTCGAGGATTTTTTACTTGTGACTAGTTTTTCTTCAGATTTTCTTTGTAGAAATTTTACTTTAGACTTTTCACAATCAAAGTGCATTCCACTTCTTGAATGAAAGTAGCCGGTAAAGTTCGTGAGGAAAATCCCGAACGCTATTCTGCATTCACCCAATTTCCCTCGACTCCTTCCTGTTTCCCTCCTTTTCCCTTATACGTAAAAGTTTGAGAGTTGAAATGTATGTACAATCTTCCGCTTCACCTGATACAATCGAAAACGCTAATGCAACATACTAATTTGCAATATAAACAGGATGGTTTAAAATCGTAGCTATGCTACTGCAGTAAAACATCTGTTGCACGAGTTAATTGGGGACAAAGGTGTTAGAATAAGACAATTATAGATAGAAAATAAATAAGAAGATGTAATAGAACTGTTGAAAATGACAACGTGAGTTCGTGCTTGCCATTCATATGCAGATGCGTTACAAGAAATAGTAACTAGAAGATAGTACTAGATACAATCGATCGATTTAAGGGGGTGGCCTGAATTAGAATGGTCTGAACCAGCGTTTTTTTGTGATTTTTTTGGAAGGGAAAGAAAGAAGTGAAATTATTGAATTTTGAGGTATGCTTCTGTATGTATTTAACGAATACAAAAAATTTTTTTTTAAAGTAAAAAAAAATTATAACAGATTTCTAAGCCTATTTCATGGACTGCAGTTTTTAATCGGTGAGCAAGATCCATCTCGTAACTTTTGACTGAAACAAAAAAAACAAAAGAGGATTAAATTATTATATACCTTTATTGTCAATGAACCACCTAAAGGCAGAAAATAGTGTGAAATTAAAAATTTTGGCGGGTTTAAAGAAAAAGTGTGTTTCGTGAAAAAAAGTACTATACTTTAAGGTGCTATAACAATTATTTAAATAAACTTTTTGGCGAAAAATGTAGTTCGTTTAGAAGAAAATTTAATTCCGAAGAAAAGGAATTTTGGTTCAATTAATCAGGTATATCAATTGAGAGAAATCGTGAAAATAAAAACTGGAGAAGACGCGTTTCAAAGTTTTCAATAGGAAAAAATATCAATTTTTAGTTACTTACGTTGATAATTTGCTAATCAGCTATTCCTGGTCCATATAACAGTCCTTCTACTTCTTCAAAAGCCTCATTTGGATGCATTTGATCGATCGATAGCATTAAGAGGTTCTTTTGTTTTTATCCCTAGTCCATGTAAGAATATGCAATAAAGGTTTTTCGGCTCAGAACGGTGTGATAGATTTATCCAAAGAATAAAATAATAGCTATTGTGATCCTACCTCTGAATAAAGAAATAACAAGAAGAACAAACAATATACATAATAGAACATAACATAATAGAACAGAAAGTGTTTAGGATCGATATTTCCATGCAATATTTAAGACAAAAAGAAATAAAATAAATATTGCTTTGCATGCATTAAGTTGTTAATTAATTTATAGCATAGGATTGTACATATGCGAGGATAATGAAATAAGAATAATCAGATACAGCATAAACATATAGATAGAAAATAAATAAGAAGATGTAATAGAACTGTTGAAAATAGCAACGTGAGTTCGTGCTAAACGGTTGAACATGGTTTATTGTTATATTAATATTAATAACAATTGATAACTGTATATATCGATAATGGTGTTACAAGTTAATAAGTAATTACCAATATTAATGTTGTTTTGTCGAAGATAGTTGTACGAGTAATAAACAGTAAGTAACTTTAACATATCTAACTTTTAGTTATAATATACCGTAATAAAATAATACGGAAGACTACAAATAAAAGTTCTTGTATAACATCCCTCATACGATAGAACGTCTTAAAGTACAATAACTACCTACTACGAATTACCGGAATATGATATATGACAAGGAAACAATATCACAACATGAAAAAGTGTATTAAAAGAAGAAAGATTAAGACTGTTATATATTTCGACGAAACTTCATGCTATGAACAGAAAACAAAGATGTTTGTATTTTATAAAATTTACAAAATTCCAAGCACTTCGTATGGGTGCTACAGCTTTTGGAAAAGAAAAATTAAGTTTTCAAAATAATAAAGACAAATTAGTTAGTATTTAAAAGAAAACGCAGAAAGATAAAAATAAAATGCAAACTATGTATAAGTTGACATAAATTTAACAATTATATTATACGCGAGATTAACGGTAATATTAATTCAACATACCTATCAAGTGAACAATTTCTAAATTCTTCCTCTCTTTTCATAACTTACTATACTTTTTCCACATATTTCCGTGGTATATGTCGAAGATACAAATATATGGGATCAAATAAGAAATTAAAAGCTACCTGCAAAGAACAAAGAAAAATCTTCAATTTACAAGTTCGTAATAACAAGAAGACAAAACTTATTACCTTTTCATCTAGTTTTATATTTTCAGATGCACGCAGAACTATTAACTGCCATTGTCCGCTAAATATATTGGTACCCATGTTGATATCCACAATGTATTATCCTGTAAAAGATTAATAAAAATTTATTCAACCAAAAATTTTTTACATATTGTGCTATATATTTTGTAAAATCACAAATGAATTTTTTTGTGTATTTATAATCGTCGAACCTTATAGAACAGTTTAGTTACTTGACGAACTCTTTGTATTTAGATTCTGTGGGTATGAGCGCTGCGTCCAACTGAAAGCGTTCAGAAGCGGACGTCTGATATTTCCGGGACTCTACTACTGTGAATCTCATACAAGTGATTGATCTGTGCAGGATTTCTCTACTGTGCATCTGTGCATCTATCTATCGGTGCACCTTTCTATGTTGCATCTGACATAGCGTCTGCGATTTATTCATTACATACAATATAAATCGTTCAAAATGTCCAAATACTTACGAGCAGTGGTGTATATGTACATGTGCAATCATGCAAATAGATATAATATTTTAATTAACACTAGAACTACCACACCAGTTAAATTGACTGGTTTTACAATTTTATTTTAAAATTTCTACTTCATGTTATATTTTTGTTCCGCAACGATAACTGAAGGAATAATATAATGAATTTTATTTTGTTTTCTATGTATTCAAACTGAAAATAATTTTGTATCAAGGCTACTTGTACCAATACCAGTGAAAATGACTGGTGCTTGTCAAAGCGTAAAAGGGTCCTGCAATCTGTTTATCGAACCCCAATTAACCAGTTTTTTTGTTTTCTACAATTTGCCACACGTTTTTCAAATTTTTACTGCGTATCATTCGATATGATGATATCAGTTATCAGCAAAATTCCAGATCGATCGCTAGATCGCTAGATGTTAACACTAGAAATACCACACAAGTCAACATGACTGGCTCTACAATTTTATAAATGTGTTAACCCTCATTTAAGCATCCCAGATGGATTAATAATACCAAAAATGTACTACATAACATCTAAATTGCTCCTATAAGAAAGTAAAAAATCAATAAATATATAAATATTCTATTATTACGTATTTTTTAAAGACCAGTCATTTTCACTGGTTTTAGTAGAAATAGCTTCGTGTTAACTATCGATAGTTCTAGTGTTAATATCTTGTTGATCCTACGTAATCATCAATAATATCGGGCTGTACTTTTAGCATTGCATTAAAAAGATTAAAAGTTCTATAATTTATGATATAATTTTATTCCAAGATTTCCACGAGTTAAATTATTTAATTTTTCCAATTCCTTTTAGGAATACATACATACATTATAATAATCGTACTTAAATGTAGAGACAACTAATTTTGCGACACACGTTTTCGCTATCTTAAGTCAAAGACAAAATTAAATAGCTTTATGAAAATTTTCGTAACTGACATGTCCATCTAATTAAAAAAGTTAGAAATAAGGGAAATATCGAATATATAAATAGTAAAGTTTTGAACGAAAATAAAATATTTAATGGAATAAATTCCAACTTAGAAGAATTAAAGAATATACAATTATAAACATGGTATAACAACTTTTCATTTAAAAATGAAAAATTTATAGTACTGATATTAATAATAAATAATCTTTCAATTGAAGATATGTGTATGTTAAAAATGGATTTTTGTCTGCCGTGCGATCCTTCCCATCTTGCTTATCAGAATAAATCACTGCCTTCCCCATCTCGTAGTCAGATCCTATAAACAAAGACTCTATTCTTTTTCTTTGGCAATGCAACGTTCGAGTCGCTTGGCCTCAGCCTATCTCTCTATCAATTTATCTTTCGTCAAACTGTTTCACGCAGCCTCTAAACAGGTGATCGATACCTCATACCTCGTTTCACGACTTCCAGTCACCGGCTATCGACTTTCCAAATATTTGCTCAAGCATCCTGCCAATTCATAAATTATAATAAAGCTAAATAACGGCGTGGCACGAAATTGCATCGCCGCTAACACGTATACGTGTGTGTGTGTATGTATCGTTTATTGTAACGAGGCTCGTAGCTTAGTACAATCTTTGTTTACTAGTATAATCCATATTTTTCATTTCTTTATTTGTTTTCTTATACGATATAAAAGCCATACTTCAGGAGAATACGAATTTTGAAGAAAGTTTGAGCTTGTGTAACTTTGTGCTACGTAATCACCAGTAACCTCTTTGTGTCTGCCAAGAGAGAACAGTCGGGTGCAAGTAATATCCGAGATTAAGTAATATAAAATTCTAATAACTTCATTTGGCGACTTAATATGGATTAATTAATATTAATAATTGTATAAAATTCTATTAATAATTATTAAATATTTATCGATATCGACAATTTTTATATATATAATTTAATAGCACGTATTTCTATGATCTATTACTGTGGTATTAATTTCGCATATAAATTTATAATACAATCTCTAATGATGAGAAATTATGTATATCGAAATAAAAGCAAATTATGTAGATACTATTTGATTTAATATCGATATAAAAGCATCAAACGCGTGCGATATGCATTCTACCCGCATGAAATTTACATGATGGCGTAGGAATAATCGTCGAGCACGTTAACTACGGTGTACCATGGACAGTGGCTAGTCGGTTGAAACCATGCGTCCTATTGATTTTTCAAGTACCGCTAACCGATCAATATTTATGCTATCCGGTGCGACGCTCTTCGACACGCATCAAACGCAAGGTCATTTTCCTGCCCATAACCAACCGAATTAAAGAATCATTATTGAATGACGAAACACAATGAGCCTCGGTTTTATAGCGCAAATGGTCTAACCGCGTTCTCGATAGGAGACGTGAAAATCGATATTTTTCATTTCACAGATTTTGACATAACTTCAAAAAAGTACTGAGGACTGCGGTAAAATTAATCTCCCAGCGTACCAATGATATTAATATCCACAAACGTTCGTTATTAGGTGCACAAATGAATAGTTGAAATTTTCCAGGGAAATTGATGATTTATTTAAAAAAAAAAAGTGAAACGGATTTTCTATTAAAAAATAATCTTACATCTTACAGCAAAATAAGTTTACATCTTTCGGGCAGTTGATGAGTTCTATTTCGAAAGAGTGTCGTGTCTTTTGACACGATCAAATCGTTCAGTCGTTTTTGTATTTTATCAATTGATGGAAAGCGCATATCCGAGTAATCGCGCTGCATCGACCGAAACAGATGATAGTCCAAAGGAACAATGTCAAGTGAATGTGCCGGATGCTGCGTAACTTCTCATCCAAGTCCCATTACGGTGCCTCTTCTATCAGAAGCAACGCGCGATCTGACGTTATCATGCAGCAATTTCACAGGACATCCACGTGCCTTCCTTCTAAATCTTTCTCATCTCGCGTAGACGATTTCAAATAGTTTATTGCGTTGCTTCTAACTGTTTCGCAAGCTGTCTCTACGCCTCAATCTTGTAACGAGTACGTCACTTTGAATACTTTTTATATTTTTACATATTACGTGCATTTCGTACATTTTTGCATTTTTAAATTTCTTATAAACGCGTAAAAATCCACGGTCTATTAATAACAATTGAATTAAACAATTTGTTTATCAGAAGATTAGAATTTCTTGAAAGTTTCTTAAGCATTTGCTTTCTGAAGTATCTGTACAAAAATTGCGAACTAGAACAAACTATTAATATTTCCTAAAAATGTGATTATAATTAGCCATTATGAAACGAATATGGTAAATGACCTAATACTTGGCACAGCAATATATCTCCATATTCAATTCTATAGTTCAATTGCATGTTATTTCGATTCTGTATAACGATAATTTGCTTCAGCATCTCGGTTTCTCATGTTTTAACGTCGTTGTCTCATAATATTCCACTTCTGTATAAATAGGTAAAATGGTAATACAACTTGACAGAGACGAGTAAACGAGGCTTTAGTTTCACGAAGGGCACTGCTTATTCTCTATATACTGGTCAAGGGTGTTCTCTGATTCACAAAATGTGAGGACACGCACTGAATCATGCGGGATTCACACACATTTTCCAGCAAACTACATATTACCTCGTCTGCTAATTTGATGAAGTTGATGCTACTTAAACTTTCGTCAGCGAAATTGATGCTTAACGTACATGTATTATATAAACGAATTGTCGACCGCATGTGTGTGTGTGTGTGTGCATACGTGTATGATGTAGAAGATAGGGCACGGGAAATGTTTCCTCTTGTTTTAATTATGAAATATTTTGATTATCTCTTAATTAATTCTGAATTTAAATATTGCAGTATCGTGGACGAAAGACCTAAGAGATATCGGGCGAACTATAAACAATGTCGTGAAACCGAAGTGTCGACAAGCCTAACAATGTGTGACATCAACCACATCACAATCCGCAACCAGAGACAAGACCACACACACCGAGCAAGATAACAACCAGATGTCTACGATTCCTCACTGCGTACCCTCAATAGCCTTAAGGACCTATTCTAAATCTCAGGCATTTTCACAGCTAAGGTCCTTCAGACCAAACAAGCATCTTCTATTTCAGGCGTTATTTACATTTTGTCTACTACGGGAAGATACGGAAAAGTTGGTTTTTCTCAGGTTAGGTATCTTCCTTTAGCAAGTTTCTCTCGGGGGCGGCTAAGACCTTTCGTAGTCTCATTACCCAATCCGAAGGAATGTCTATTGTCCTCACTTTCCTAATCAAAATTGTCCTTAACGAATCAGCTCATCTCGTGTCCTTAGACACACCCATCACTAGCTTTTCTCCGCCACAATCGTCACGTAAACTGGAGATGTAGGTTTAAAGAACAAGAAGGTTGAGCCGTAACATAACTATTAACTTTCCTTTTATCACCATTTATTATGAACTCGGTAATATACACTGAATTGACACCTATAAATCACAGTTTACTTCAATAAATCTATATGAAAGGTAATTACTCTGATAACTTAAGAACGCGAATGATCTAATGGTAGAAACTTGGTAAAGATGTTGACTGTTCTAAAGATAGAGAATAAGTGATGTTCAGTGATGATGCTGTGGCGGAGGAAAGCTAGTGATAGGTGTGTCTAAGGACACGAGATGAGCTGATTTGTTAAGGATACTTTTTCTAGGAAAGTGAGGATAATAAACATTGTTTCTGATTGGTTAATACGAAGGTTACTGGACTAGGAAGGGTCTTAGCCGCCCCCGAGAGAGTCGCTGGCGGAAGATACCGAACGTGAGGAAAACCAGCTTTCCCATATCTTCCCCTAGTAAATAAAAATATAAATAACGCTTGAAATAGAAGATTGTTTTTGGTCTGAAGGACCTTAGGTGTGAAAATGCCTGAGATTTATGATAGGTCCTTGAGGCTATTGAGGGTACGCGGTGAGGAACCGTAAACATCTGGTTGCTGTCTTTCCGCTGTGTGTGGTCTTGTCTCTGATGGGGATTGAGATGTGGTTGATGTCACATCATCGCCTATATGCGGCGCTCGTACCCACAGGTCATTTCGTGGATTTCATCTATAAACGACGCTCGTACCCACAGGTCTTCTCGCCGGCGCCGCCTATAAGCGGCATCCAAAGCGAAAAGGTTAAAACTCACGTCTTCAGTTTACGTAACAAATGTATCGTCGGTCTTTCAATCGAATAGTTAGATGCTAAGGAACAAAGACGAATTAATAGTCAGTGTTAGTTGAGAAGTCAGGGAGATATTGTTACTAGCGTTGTCGAGAGAGTGTGGTCCGCGTGAGAGAGAGCGTTGGATCCGTGGTGACGAAAGTTGCAAATTAACTATCTAGTTGTCTTAATTATAATACGTTATTGTGATTAGTTCACGTTAAACAATCATCGTTTTTCTGTTTAACCAAAATCTGTTTAATCCACCTATTGTAAATACACTAATTGTAGTAAAGATACTACAATATATATGTGATAGTTGCAGTAGTTCATAGAATTTAGAGTTTAGATTTAGAATTCTAATCTAATCTGTAGTATAAAGATACAGAATAAGTAAATAACGCTGTTATTAGTTCGATTAAATTTTCACTATCTGTCTGCTTATTTTTACCTTCGATTGTATATAAAGATATTCTTTGAATTCTCTGTAGTTTACCTACTGTTAGCAAAGTAATACGTACGTGAAGCAATTAATTAATATTTTTTATGCAACGTAACAGCTATGCTTTCTTTTGAAGAATTTTTATCTCGCTTAATTGCAGGAGGATAATGCGACATTTGATTAATTTCTCAGATTAATTGATCGGCTGGAACATCGAGGATAATCGGGATATAAATGAGAAACACCTTTCGTTACACGATGATATATTCCTCGTCTTCTTTTGTAGGGCTTCGTATTTTATTTTTCGTATTGGTAGCAAATGAACCGGACAGCCAACTGAAAGAGCACTCCAATCGCTCTCATCGCCTCGGGGCGATGGTTCTGTCTGCAACTTGGTTCAAGTTTAATTGAGCTTGAAAGTTTTCGACTTGTTGTCTGAATTCACCTCCACGCGCCTACCACTTTTATCATTCGCCCCCTGAATGACATTTTTTAACGTCGTGAACGATCTCCGTATTCAATGTAGCATACATAAAATTAATTCCGAATAAAGAACGCCTATCTTCATTTTACAGTGCATATTAAAATGGTAAAACGAACTATTGTTTGTAATATTTGGTAATTTTTTCGTTTAATTTCGTAATTATGCGAATGTTTATGAATTTTGGGAAAATTTAAAATTCCAAGAATCTATAGATTGCGTATAATATGCAAAAATATATAGAATATTTAAGGCAGAGCACTTGCTATGATATTTAGCAAACAAATTTCTATTTAAATTTCATTTTTTTAATTATGTCGATAAAAATTACAAATCTATTTATAAATCTAATATAACATTTCAGTTGCGTTCTACGTGTCTTATAATTCTTTTTAGTTCTTCTTTTACTTCTTTTTAGTTCCTTTATTAAATGTTTGTAATTCTTTAATACAGCTTTTTACTACAATTTTTTGAGTTTTGTTTAAAATATCGTGAAAATTTATTTACTATTTATTTATAATATCGCGTGGTTATATTAACTGCTTGTAGAAACATTTCCACGCCGATTTCTATCAAATGGTGTTATGTATAATGAATTTTCTTTTTTATTTTATTTGGATGCACATTACAATCAATTCTGTCATTGAGAAGTGTATAATGAATGAATAATGAATGATCAAAATAAAATGCAGTAACATAACTTGAAAATCAAAGTAGCATAATTAATTCCTAAATCAAGTAACAGCTTGATAAATTATTATTTCTATTTCAAAATTGTACTTTTCAATCGATACTATTAAGACATTTAGAGTATAAAATAATAGAAAATTGGCGGTACAAATACATTCTTTATAAAAATATTCTTAAATTTTCTACGTTGCTCCAATAGTGTACTACGTTTATGTTACTTATTTAAAACTCTCAATGAGAGAATTGATTGTAATGTGCATTCAAATAAAATAAAAGAAAGAAACGTTTAATTTTACATTAGTCAGGTGTAGCTTGATTTCGAGCCGGAGAAACAAGTAACGGTATTTCAATTGCTACAAACTTGATGTGTAAACAGAAGCGTCAGAGAACGGCGTAGAACAGCACTGGAGCGAAGTGTAATTCATTATAGAACCGGCAATGCCGTATATTTTACTACAGAACAGGTAATACTTTGAAAATTTAAAAAGAAAATTGCTTTCGATTCTTATTTTTATTCACAATTAAATACGACATATTAATAAAGTTCACTTAAGTGCCAGTAGTATGAACGTGGTTCCATTTTTCATTTTTGCAAGTGAACAAACGATTAAGTAATGAAACTGTTGAAGTAACCACTTCAAGAAACACTCTACATCTTTATTTATGTACATCCATGACTTGGACACTGTTATTACACAGAAATATTCTAAATAAGGAGCGGTGCATATTATTGTACCCTTGAGTATACATTATGTTTTGGGTTACAAGATCTAGGAACAAAGAAACTAATAAACAGATTTCTATTTATGTTCCCTGTAACCTCTAGTCAAAGCTATAAGCTTAATTTTTTTGGCAATGTCCTTTTACTATAAATATAGGAACGTGCTCCCTATCATTCTATTGTCTAACACAATAGTAACACTAAGAGAGTAAGGATCTGAATCAGCATAAACTTATACTTATGCCTTTAATTATTTCAATATACTTTTCTATTACAAATTCATCCACTCGTTCTTCAATCAGTCAACCTCAACAGAAACAACGCATAATGAAAATATATATTAATTGTATGAAAATATATTATGATTGAATTATTATAATTGATATATTGAAAATATATATAATAATTGTATGAGAATATACAAGATGGTTCATTCATCCATTCGTTCTTTAATCAGTCAACCTCAACAGAAACAACGCATAATCAAAATATATATTAATTGTATGAAAATATATTATGATTGAATTATTATAATTGATATATTGAAAATATATATAATAATTGTATGAGAATATACAAGATGGTACAAAAAGCAATTAGTGTAATATTATTCGCGGAAATCTTAAGAATTAATGAATTCATCTATTCTTGATATAATATAATACAACTTTATATAAATATAATATGAACACAATATAGCTTTAATATTGCAAACAGGATATTTCTAAAACGAAGAGAATGTTATCCTTTATCGATGTTATGATATCGAATAGGAAAGATTATACATGAATTGTTATATAAAAAAATGAAAGTTTTTGATCGATCATTTTTTTGTGACAATTTTTTGTATCCCAGTTTATTGCCTCTTCAGCACTGGCTAACTGTTGCTCAGAATATTTTTTTTCGGATTATCGGACATGCCCAAAAAACTGTAGCGACTATTACATTGTATATATACATATATACCTTGTATAAAGTGGAGCTATTGTTTACCTTGAAACATGAAATACCTACGAATACGGAAAAGGTCTATTTTTATTTTCTTTTATTACAGAGAATGTCATGGCCAAATTATATACATACAAAGTGGGTCAATAATAAACACAGTCTAAAATACTATTAACACTAGAACTACCGGTAGTTAACACGAAGCTACCTGTACCAAAACTAGTTAAAATGACTGGTCTTTAAAAAATACGTAATAATAGAATATTTGTATATTTATTGATTTATTTCTTTCTTACAGAAGCAATTCCATGTTATGTAGTACATTTTTCGTATTATTAGTCCATTTAAACGAGGGTTGACAAATTTATACAATTGTACAGCCAGTCATTTTGACTGCTGTGGTATTTCTAGCGATCTAGCGATTGATCAGGAATTTTCCTGATATCTGATATCATCATATTGAATGATACGCAGTAAAAATTTAAGAAACGTGCGTCATATTGTAGAAAACGTGGAAACTGGTTAATTGGGGTTCGATAAACAGATTGTAGGACACTTTTACATTTTGGCTGATATTGGTATAAGCAGCCTTGATACAAAATTATTTTGAGTTTGAATACGTAAAAAACAAAATAAAATTCATTATATTATTCTTTTAGTTATCGTTGAGAAAGTCATTACATCATCGCGGAAAGAAATATAACATGAAGTAGGAATTTTAAAATAAAATTGCAAAACCAATCAATTTGACTGCTGTGGTAGTTCTAGTGTTAAGGTACTGCTATGTGTTACGAGATTTAACATGTTTGAATCCATTTAATTAATATGTAAATTTTATAATGGATGCGATGGAGTGCAAACATTTCTTGTAGTCATATATGTATTATGTACAGAGTGAGTTAATAAGAATCTATCCATCTAAAATATATCGTTATTGGTCTTATCAAAAAACGTCTTAAATAAATTTTGTTGCGTTTCAAGAGACTCGTCGGATGCATGCAATTTTATTTTCCTATGTCTTATATTTTCCGAGATACCAGGCCGATCTTGAGTTTTTTAAATGGCTTGGTTTGTTTTTATTTATTTTTTTATTATTAAATTATTTTTATATTATTAAATTATTTAAATTTTTCATAATATTAGTCGAGCTAACTGAAACAGATTAAAGTTAAAATATCCACCTAACTGATAGATTTTCGGTATAAATAGCTTAATACCTTTTTGTAGAAAATATATAGCTGATTAATATTATACAAAATAGACAGAAAACGTAAGATATCAGAAAATAAAATTGCATGCATCCAATGTGTCCTTTGAAATCCAAAGTAGCTCAGTTAAGTTTCTCGATGAAAACAATAGGTAAAGAGTTAAGATATTTACACATCAATGTACCTATTGTAGAGTTTACATATTAATTAATTAAATTCAAACATATTACATTTATTAATACTTTCATGCGACTAGAAAAATTTGATATCGTGAAAATGAAATATGGAACTTGATATAGGAGCGTTTAGTTAGAAAATAAGAGTACGTACCATTACGAATATTTTCTGTAGCTACCGTGTGTAATCTACATCTTTACTCGATTTTACTTAAGACTTGTTTCTACTGGCGATATATCTGTTACCTTCAAAGTCATGATATTTTACGATTTATTAACCAGAAATAAAATCAATCTAACGTTTTAACATTTTCTTTTACCCATTCATATATCATGTGATTTCACAAATAACTCTGATTTCAATTCTCAGAATATCATGTATTAAAATAAATTACATATATATCATTATATTCGAGAAACAGAAATAAATACTATTTTCGGCGTCAATTGGAGAATAAAAGTCTCAGTGCATCGTAACAGCACCGAAGAGAGTAAACACGTCTAGACGCATGCGGACAGTGTATTGATTACTAACCAAAGTAAGAGTACAAAAACCAAAAATGCTAGGAAACGATTAGCACAAAACGTGTAAAAATTCACATAATAATAATAATTTATCTGTACTTTAAGCTCGTAGCCTTTTACAGGGAGGTTGTTGGGTTCTTATTTCTAATTTCTTACGCTATATTATATTCTTACATTGATCTCTTATTTTCTGTATTTTAGCGCTGTTTTATTGGATTACGTTATACTGCTTAATTTTTCCTTCTAAAAATTCAGACAGTTAATTTGCCAATCTATAACGAACACACAAGGAGCCTTTTGTGCCGAGTGAAAACATATAAAAGGTAGTACATAAATTAGGAACGTATGTTTTATTGAAATGTTATTTGTTTAAATCTTTTCTTCTGAGAGTTTAAAAGGACGCGTAATGAATACAGCACCGACAACAAAGGAACATGCGAAATAAAATATTCGCAGTATATGTAATTCTATGAATCTACAGATTTATACAAATTCATACAAAAAGAGGAAGGATGGAAACAGAAATTGGCGTATGAATAAATTTAATAAATCTGGGAAACACAATAACGAGTACGATCTTTTATCTTTGATGAAAATTATTTTTGATTTTTAATGAAGATCATTTTTTATCTTTAATTAATGAATTTGATATTGCATATATTGTCGCAAACAACGTGGTGTGAGCTGTTTGGACGAAACTTGAGTACACTGTATAAAGAGTGTAACAAACTATGTGCAAAAGTTACACAAAAATGTATAATAGAAATTGTAATTTTTAATGGTTCTCAGTTTCAAATATTTCCGTTCATTATTCATTGTTTAATTAATGCAGAACACACAGTCATACAAGATGTAATACAAATTTCTTATAATTTTAATATATCCTTTCTCCATAGTATTCTACGCTTATCGAGCTTTACAAAAAATGCAAAAGAAAATTTCGATTTTTTGAAGTCGACACGGTTGCATACTCGCTTTTAATGCAAAAGTGGTGTAAGTCTTAAAAGTTGATCACTTACACTCTATCAAATACTTTATCAAAATGTAGAAAAAAGTCGTAAGGGTCGTAAAGGGTCGACTGAAGGATTCTTACTTAATCTTATCCGTGAGAAACTAAGGAAAATGTGGTATATCCTTATTACTGTCCTTACAAAATATAGTAACTACGACAAGTTGACAGGCAATTTGGAAAAAGCTATTTTTTCACCTGCTGCCCTAACATAAAGTAATCGCTGTCAAGAGTCGATTGATAAGCGTTCAAAATTTATTTGTGAAGTGAAATTACGAAGTGAGAGAAATTACGCTCAAGTAGCAATTCTCACACGATCCTTAACTCGTCTCTGAATTATTCACCCAACATTCTCGATGATTAAAACGATCCTAATGAACATGTGAACTACTTTCACGTTCTGATATTTAAGGAAATCCGTGTCTCTGGCATCTATGTTTCAAAGGATATACAACAATACGATGTGTTAATCTCACAATTAGATTGTGCATCTCTATGCGCCTATAGGAAATTTGAAAGTGCAAAATTACACAGAATGCACATAATATAAAACGATATATAATAAGATATTCACAGTATAGTGTTTTCTGTAAAATTTGATAGGTAAAGCAATTTTCTGCCGAGGTTCCATTTTACCAATTATATCTTCGAAAATATAAATTTGCATGGAAATAAACACAGATTATTCGCTAATATATGGTTCGCCAATTATTAATTATTAATATTAGACGTGATCGGTTGGCAGCAGACTATCCAAATCATATTCGCTCGAATGTATTATCTATATTTTTCGGCGAGTGCTTCGACCGCGATAATGATCAATTATTTAATCGCAGTGTCATTATTGAAATATGTGTAATTTATTATTAAAGATTAGCCGCGCAGCATTGGTACATGTATGTGGATATGAGTGTGTGTTCGTGCCGCCCCGAAAACAGATGAATGTAAACTGTTCAGTTGATTAAGAGTCGGTTAAGAGTCTAGTACGGTAGATGGTGAAACAAAAAAAGTGCTGAGACGCGCGCAAGTGTGTATCGATGAATATCTTTGAAATCGTTTACCAAATAAATATATTGCTATATTAATATAAATTGTAAGTGTAAATTTAGTCTTCCTACACTATTATTTCGGCAGTTAAGATCCGTAATTCTCAACAGTCATAATCTTTTCATTCGGTCGTGTCCGCTTGCAAGAAAGATAACTAATCGTGTTATGTAACGCAGATATTGCGATTGCTATATACGTAACCCGTGAAACAATATGATTAAATTGTACGAAGTTTCAATAATTAATAAATAAAATTACTGTATTAAAATATCCTCAGGATAAAATTACGTTCTTTCGAAAGATATATGTAACGGTGCGAAGAATCTTTTTTCAAAATTATTTTACTTTTTAATCGGCACAGGTGTTACGCGTATTAGGCGTAAGTAGCATCACGAAAACAGAAATGTTTTTTTTATCGAATATTTCCACGAGAAATTTGACAATTCGACAGAGGAGAACAAGAGAGAAAAATGTTTTCATCGATCGTTGTTATTTCTACGTGTACCAGCAACGGCATTCCCGTGTCAGACTGGAATGTGTCACTAGCACATTCATGGAATTATTGCGGAATTATTGCGGATGATTGTTCTCCGATCGAGCCAATCTCGATGATCCGTTGCTACGGACAAATCAACGACAGAAAAATCGCGTGCACACACGCGGAGACGTATTATGATACGTCTATTGAAGTACTTGATATAATCTTGTTTCTCCCTTAAATCTTGTTTTTGAAAAATGCAATATCGTAAATTATTCCTTACCGAAATATTTGCGCGATGTTAAATTTCGCCATTGTTTAATTTGCTGATTTTCATACAAAAAAATTACGTTCATCAGGCAAATGAAATTTTTGTTTCTATTGATTAAAATAAATGTAATATATGTAATAATGTAAAACGTAATAATGTAATGTAATATAAATGTAAATAATTGTTAAAAACCAATCGATTCAATGACATTGTTATAAACAAACATAGAGAGCAGTAATTTTTAGAATATCGCGATGAGATATATTAAGAAGGGTCACTGTAAATAAAAACAAAAAAAAATAGCATTTTGAAGATTCTGATAGTGTATTGCTATGATTAGTAGAACATGAATACTTTCAATGTAGGAAACTTTTAATCAGTTTAATAAATAGTAACTGATATTTTGTTACATAATAAAAGCGGTGCTTTAATGCAAAGCTTAAAATCAATTAAAATTCTGAAACAGTAGGAATAAAGCTACAACTGTATTAAATTATAAATAAGTACTCCTCTCCATGGATATTTCGGTTTCCTTAAACAACTTTATTTCGCTTTGAGTCAAGTAATTCTTTGGATAAGAAAATCTATCATCTTTATGCTGTCTCTGTTCTATTCTGCTAGTAGAGAAAGGTATATACAAGGCACTACTCCACGTTTTGCGACAGAATGTTTATTACTAAATATTATACCGTACATAATATTTAATACATTAAACTTATATCGAATATGTTATTAGTAGCTGCAGTAATTTGCTTTATTTTATGTCTTTCGGCCTGAAAATGGAGAGTTGCGTTTGTTACTTGTGCAAATGGAATATATCGCTAATATATTATACCCATTTTTCATATAAATTTGTATATCGAACGTGCACAAACATCTACAGCTTATTTAGAACCATATTCCAGCTTGGCCAATACACAAATATAACATCGGTGCAGTTCATCGTGAATGCTCAAAGTCAATATATTAAATTCAATAACACGTTACTCGTTATGCTAATTCCAAAGATATCGCATTTAGCTTGTCAACAATCTTTCTAACTCCGATATTAAAATTCTTCGAAAATAACAAATAAATATTAACATAAATGCTGAAATACAAATACACAATGTCTATTTTCTTCATAAATCTACGAGAAGGAGTTTGATTGAAAGCGGATTTGTTGGTTTTGTCCGCGCCAACGAACGTATTATTCCACTTGCATAATAGATACATATTTGTTTCCGCAGCAAACTCGATAGTTGCACGTTGCCATAAATTAACCCCCAAGGATTAGAAACGATTATCCCGCAAAATACGAACGCGTTATCGTATACAGTCTCAGATGGGCAACTATTCCTATTTAAGCCAATTCTATTAAATGACGTACGGCACTGACGCGCGTCTGTTAATTACACATATTTTCCGTACAACTATCTCTTCTTATGGCAATTCTCATAAATGATATATGATATTGAGTTGTTCGGTAAATCCTCAACTTCGCCAGGCTCACGCTTTTGCTGATAATGAGAAACAACAGGAATTCCATCACGAATGGAATAATCGCACTATCCAATGGCAGAGGATTATTGTACAGGACAGTGTCTGTTCGCCTAATTGTATTTTTGAAACGCGTTGGGATAAAGTTTTAGTCTTAAGACTTATCCGACAATCCCATACTTAACATGGCAGATAAAATGTCATTTAGACGACGACGCAGGAGTAAAGTCACCCTTGTATTCATGTTTCGTTCTCCAAAAGTTTGCCGTCAGCTGTTCCAGGGCTGTAGGTAATTCTTTCAAGCAGCCAAGTCTGGAACAACTTCCATTCTCAAGAAAATTGATAAAACGTCGTCGACGAGCTGCGTCGACGCAAGAGTAAGGTCAGCCTCGTATTCGTGTAATTTGCAAATGTTTGTTCTGCATTGTTCTACGGGTGTAGGTACGCGTTTCGAAATAGGAACCCTTTACCGTGTATTATCGTCGTCAAAATGGAGAAAAATGTCCATGGTTCTATGGCTACAGTTTCTTCAGATTATTTCCCAAATTGAATACGATAAAATAATATAATATGATATTAAATTTCAGAGCAATACTTTGGAACAGCGTTTAGAACAACTAGGACAATCTAGAACAACTTTTACGTGTTCGATTCTAAGAAAAAAAATGGGGTTCTTGTGAAAAATTCCACTCTTTGGCGATGTTTCTGTTAACCTTTAGAGATAATTCGTTATTTCTTTGGAACAAGGTAGAACAAGCGTGGAACAGGACAAAACAATACGAGATTTAAAAAACCAGGAGCTAATCTCATGCAGGCTACTCATTTGTATACAATCGTTAATGTTGAACTTGTGCATTAACTATTCTCTTATTGATTTCGATGATTTTTAAATATGTCGTAGAAATCGGCATTTTGAATAATTTTTTCCTCTGACGAAAACCTCGAATTCTCTTAGTTTTCTGTTAATTGTACGTATCTTACGTTCAGTGTAAATAGTGTTAAATATCGACCGATGAAGCAAACCTGGACGAAATTTACATTTGAAATATTATTTTTTAAATAAGTACTTTAAACGATACTAATTGTCAACTTAATGATTAATTTATTTTAATTAATATTCTTTTTGATCAAGCGACTGGATTTAAAGCTAAGCGAATATTTGTGAAAGTAATGGATTAGAACATTATCCATTTTAGAAAATCGTGGGAATTTAATGAAATGTTTAAATAAGAACAAATTTTATATATAATATGAGTTGTTTGATACTTTGTTGAGAGATCTCGATAAAAATACGAAATACCAGTTCCCGTGATTGATCGATTGAGACAGTTTTAATGACGAATTTACTTAAATGAAGCAAACCAAGAATAAACCTTACATAATTGTTGGTATTTTGTTTATCAACATAATCATTGTTTTTTTGCAATGGATAAGGCTACAAAAAATGAGAATATAAATCAAGAAAGGACTTTGAGAAAAAGTTTTAATGTCTGTTTCAAATTAAAATGTTTCATCTATAATGTTATAATTAATCTTCGTTGTGACTAATTTTTAAAGCTTTTTTCTCTTGATATTTTAGTGGCTGGGTTTGGGTATCATGGCGGTAGGTGTATGGGCTTGGACCGAAAAGGACACATTCAACAATTTGTCCAGGCTCACAAATGTTGCGCTCGACCCAGCATTTATCCTCATTCTAGTCGGTAAGTATCGATTTATATTAACTCTTTAGAAGTCCATTTATTTAAATGAAAGTTAATCGTCGATTAAGTGAAATTTTGCCGGTTGAATTCACTTTTCTGAATATGAGCTGCTATCGTGTGAACGAAAAATAATAGGTGCATAATGAGGGAAGTTGGTGAGCCCCTGTTATACAAATTATTTGTCCTCCAAATTCAGAGAAATGAAATTCCACTGTATTCGCTTCAGTCAATTCAACTTTGTCCAATCGTGCGAATAAAGACGCATCAATATTTTGAAGATTAATTGTAACTAATTTGGCTTTTATACAGGGTGTTAGGCGATTTTTTAAGCTTTCCTGATAATGCACCAGAAAAATGTTTCAAACAAAAGTTGACCTATTTTGAAACAGCTACAAATTGCGGTACTTAAAACCGCCAAGAAATGCTTCTTCCTGTAAAAAATCATAATCATCCACTTTTTTTTAATGGTACGATGTATTTTTTATTTCATACATTTGTAGTCGATGTCAAGACGAATTCAACGATCCGATACTATCATCTTCGGTTGATCTTGACTTCAGAAATGAATTCCTTGATTTATAGAATTAATGAAATTTAGTTCAACAGGGCGTTAGGTCGGATGTTTGAAACGACGTTTATGTTGTAAACAAAATATTGCAATAGTAAAAATTACTGGCGGATTCCTTTGCCAGATTTATCCCCAACAGATTCTTTTATGGCGGCAGATATTCAGTTGAAAGCACCAGACTCGATACATATTCGTTTAACGAATTTGTTTCAGATCCCATCACTAGGCATATCGGTAAATAAACAAAGAGCTTGTTACTTGTAGTCTTAAATAAAAAATGTTTAAACTTGTGGACGGTCAAAAGACGAACATTTGATACACGTAACTTGCCATTTCATTCCACATAATTATAAAGAGAAGAAACTATTTGCGCAAAAAAGTAACTCGCTAATTAAAGCTCTCATTAAAGGAAGTCGGGAAATGAGTTTTGGCCCATCTCGTATTTAGCTTCCATGTACAATTGCCCAAAAAATGCGAACTAATTATTTTTTACCGGGCAAAGGTAATTTCAACGTGCTTTTAGAGTATCGCGTGCAAGTTCCTTGTACTTCCGGTGCATTTTTTCGTGCTTTCTCTCGAGAAGGTGGGCTACACTTAGACGGAAGGCATCTTTTCGCGAGGATCTGGAATTTTTCTCGAGGTTAGCCGTAATTAAGCAGTTCGTTATATACCATTCTTAATTAACCTTTCCAAGACACTGAGTTTAAAAATCTTAACTAAAACGACTCAAAAATAGCTCATTTTCCTTGAGAAAGTATCGTAAACTTTCCAACGAAAATTCTCATCTGTTGTGTTTTCCTGCGATCGGTAAAAAACTTTTAATTAATTATTTTGTTGCAAAAAAAAGGCATTGGCCAAATTGATAAATTTGTAAAATGTAAAGTGTAAAAACTGTTTTATATTGAAATAGTTCGCGAAAATTATTTCATATTGTAACTGCATCTGTCTGACTTTAATAAAAGCGAACGACTTATCGTAGAAGTTAAGTAATTGATCGTGTACGTGTAAAAAGTTTTATGTTTTACGTTAGTTCGAACAATACTGAGATAGTCATAAGTTTATTTCGTTATTATTAGGCTACAGATTTCTACAAGTAGAGAAGCGGAATGGAAATAAAAATTTCTTTCATTTATTAAATATTATAATAAACATTCTTCTTTGAATATTTTATATATTTTCGTGTATTATATACATTGTGTGTAATTTTACATTTACAAATTTTTCAAAAATGCGTGAAAGTCCAGTTTAAGTTCAACTTTAATGATTATAGAAGAAATAACAACTTTTTCTGAAATACTCTGAATATATTCCATTATACCATGTACCATAAACCGATTCAATCGTTTATTTGATATTTCAAAGTACATTATGCAACGTGAATTCTATGTTCGTCCTTTCGTACCATCTGGCGTTGTAGGAATTTTATTGGAAACAGTAAGGTCCGTGAAGTTTGCACCTCCAAGTGCGAATTTTTATAAACAGTACTCGTGCGCATTTGTCCAACTAAAATTTTTGTTCGTCCAGTTTTAAAAAAATGTTATCATTAAAAATTTCTATTTGGTATTAATCTTTTCTTTTTTTGTAGTCTAGTCAATTGAAAATTCTGAGTGAACAAACATGAACAAATGGTGGACAATCATATCCTACTGAAAAATCAATGAAAAATTTCGTACAGCGCTGATGTGAAACTTTTTACGTTTTTATTTGACGATAGCTTTTTTTTCTTCTTTGAAGGGTGGAAAATTTTGGTTGGACAAATGTGGAGGAATCGTGGACTCACCAATACCATTCGTCTTTCTTTTGCTTTTTTTTCTTCTTTTTTAAATTCGCTCTTGAGGTGCCAAGTTCGCAAACTCGAAACACTAGATTTTAAAGCTCGTCAAAAAGTAATCTAATGACAATAAGTCAGGTCATGAAACTTGCACCATGGCTTATCCATCCGTCGGCAAACACGTCATTTGATCCTGCTACGATTGTCGAATTTTTATAGTATTTCAATCTGACTCTTATTTTAGTAAACAAAACACGTTTGTAATATTTCAAGAAAATATTCGATATGAAATTAAAAATGGAAATCATGCAAACCAATAACAATTTTTCCACATTTAGCACAAACTTGAGATATTTTGTTAACGTTAAAAAATTACAATTGGGTCGGAAATAATCGAAAGAATGCAACAGATTTAATACGTTTCATACCTTTGTAGCATTGTGAGATGTACAATCACCGTATGGATATTACATTGATATTCGTTGTTGATATGGAACAATAATTAGTATAATTTTTAATTGGAAAAATTGTAAGTAATTCGCGCAATTCATAGTCGTAACATTTAGCACCGATTATCAAGAAATTTTTCCTTCAAAAGATTATTTCATGAAACCAACTTTGCAGTTCATTTCTGACAAACCTCACGTCGTCAGTTCAATAAACCTCATTTGTGTCGTCGATCTGAAACCATTGCACGTGCTGCATTGCCATGCTTTCGTACCACCGTTAGCACATAAAAGCTCATACACGCGTACGTAAAGCCAGAAATACTCGCATATACGAAAAAAGTAATAAATAATTTGACAGAACAAAAAGATTTCCTCGGATGGTCTACAAAAGTATTAATTAGTGGCAGTATAGCAGAAGAAGTTGAAGATTTAGATGTGAGAACCATAAGAACAAACATTTGCATATAGATTTAATCTCAACTTTAACAGAAGATATGAAAATATCGTGTTAAAAAAGGCGGATGAAAAAATTTAAGTAAATCCTGACGTGTAGCACTAAGCATCGATTAATTAATCATAGACATATTAGTCGTGTCAATTCAAATAAACGTATCTCGACGAAATATGGTTTTGTGAAAAATGGCTTTTAGCATTTAGCAACATCGACTTCACATACGTCCGAAATATAAATTGTTATGGCTCCAATTTCCTATAGTATAAGCCTTTCGGACACTCGGTATAACTGTTAACTTATTATTTTATATTAATTATATTACTGTGTCGTTATAATTCTTGCGAATAATTTACTCTTCTTCTCCTACCTCTTTTGAGTATCTTACATGAATAAATAATTTAAATTTTTTATTTCGACGATTAGTCGTTGTTTTGATAATCTGTGTCAAGTATCCTATTTTCTATGAAATTGGTAAATGTCATGGTTTTACAACATACTATATGAGTATATAACATACTATAACGTATTGTATCATAAAGGAAATTTTGTAAGAGAAGCGTTACTGCAAAATATCAGGAAATAAAAATATCAGAAAAAAAGCAAAGAAGAATCACGTTAAAGAGATGGCTGAGAATTGTAGGTTGCAAGCGTTCATCCACCCTACGAATAGTATGAGAGGCTGACGAGGGTTGTTTTATGCAACATAGTTGCAAATGTGTTAGCAAGTGCATGGACGAACGTGATACGAAATTAGGGATTCGCTAGGATTATTGTTTCCGAGGACGAATCTGATGCGAAATCACGAAGCCTCTAGGACGAAGTCACGTGCGGACGAACCTGATACGAGGTCAAGGAGCCACAAGAGATTGAAGTTGAAGCTTCGTAAACGAACCAGCAGTCAGTAGGATCGATAACGTAGACGAACCTGATACGAAATCCAGGATGTTATCTTCTATTTTGTTCATTGACGAAACAGTATTCATTAAAAGTGGAAAAATAAATTATCGTAACGAACACGTTGGGTTACAACGTAATCTACACGAAAATTTGTAGTTGAGGCATCAACGACAATTTTTTATTAACGTGTAAGGTGGAATTATGCCACAGACAGTCTTTAATTATTTCTAACTTGAGAACTAGAGTCCATAGCATATGCAGTAACGTAAGGAACGAAATGTATTCGTGCAGTTGGCACGTAAAAATAAGAAGAGACTAACATTTTTCTTAATACATCCTTAGATACCCTCGATTGTTTTTACCTGTTTATTATATAGTGACTCTTATGTCGGCTGACTCTTTACAGACCAGGCCACACACCGCGGGAAAAATAGGAACCAGATGCTTATGGTTCCTCACTGCCTACCCTCAATAGCCTCAAGGACCTGTCATAAATCTTGGCATTTTCACACCTAAGGTCCTTCAGACCAAAAACAATCATATTCTATTTTCAACGTTATTTACATTTTTGTCCACTACGGGATGATAAAGAAAAGTTGGTTCTCTCACGTAACCCTCTCGGGGGCGGCTAAGACCCTTCCTAGTCCACCAACCTTCTTATAACCAATCAGAAGCAATGTCTATTACGCTCACTTTCCTAGCAAAAGTATCCTTAACAAATCAGTTCATCTCGTGCGCTAGGCACACCCATCACTAGCTTTCCTCCGCCACGGCATCGTCACTAAACGTCACTTATTTTACGTCTTTAGAATAGTCAACATGTCGCGATACTTATACCACATCTCTAGAATAGTCAACATCTCGTGATCGGTCTCTTCGCTTTAGATCAATCAGTATCTCGGAAGTCTTAAAACATTTTACGAATCGTCGTCGTCCACGCTTACGTCGCGTTCTCTACATTGTAACTTTGTATGTCAATCGATACTCATTTATACTTTATCGGTTTATATCTCTCTAGTAAATAAGTTGATTGAATAAACTTTAATTTATACCTGTTAATCCAGTGTATAATCATTTCAACCACCTCTATTATCGTAAAAGAAATAGCGGATCGATCAGTTCGTGGCGTAGATTATATAATCGTAACGGGAATTTACTGCTCTCGTTGACGTGATATCTCGCGAACGCGTCTCTCCGCGAACAGACGAAACACGGACACTTGCTATAATAAATGTAGAAATAACAATTAACTACATACATAAACAATACGTGGGGCGATATCCAGGTATTTTTCTTATTGCTGCAACATTTTTCTTACTACTGCAGCATTTTGGGTACACAGGATAGAATTGTAGACTAGCACCGTTGACAAGCTGATGTTCTGATATTCGAGAGACTCTGTGAAACACTCTAAATCGGATTACTAGAGATATACAGAGAGATTCCAAGGAGTAGAAGGTAGAAGGTAGCGAATCACTCTTGAGCGGTTAACCACGGTGTAGCTAAACGTAATGGCGAGAATCAGCGGATGTCCTACAAGCCAAACATCCTGACAGAGACGGACTACAGGTTCTTGAAATCGTGCAAGCTGAAATCTAATATGCACGTGATCTGGACCACTGCTTCTAAAGGAGCAAAAATCGAACGACGAGGATCACGGTGGACGTTGGAAAAGCAAGTACGATTTGCGGATAATCATTCCTTTCGACCTCATTCCATTCCTCTTTCCGATGGTGAAAGTAACTCATCCAAGCAATTATGTCTGAGATATTTATCTTTGAAAAAGGGACGTATCTTGGCATCTTCCTTCATATTTAGAGGAATTTATTTCGTATTTCTTATTATTGTTTCCTCCGAACAGCTCTTGCTGCCAACGAAAACGATATTTTCCTTTCTTGATGTCTGAGAAATTATTTTAGTAGCTGCAGTTGTAGTCCTTTTTATCTTTTATCGATACAGTACAGGAATTACGTACTCCTAATTTATAACGCAGAAATTCTTAAATAAGCAACAAGCGATATTTGATTGTGTGTTGTGAAAAAGGTAGTAATTTTAAAAGTTTCAGAAGCTTAGCACAATCAACGAAATGTTTGTTGGTATATATTATTTATACTTCGGCTGTTCTCGTTCCATTGAATGAAAATTGTGATAATAACTGTGCTCTAATTGAAAATATTTATATGTCGATCCGAAAGTGGATTATTTTATACGTATTTTATACAACGAAATCCGCATATACAGACATCAATGAGGTTTCATCATATATGTGTATGTATCACATATTTATAATGAAGTTTGAGTTACCAGCACATTTGTGTGCCCAAGTTTTATTTACTATTACTCTTATTATCTCTGTAATCCTTATATTCTTATGTGTACACATAGCACTTAATGAATAATTGAAATTAATATTTATACTTTTGTGTAAATAAACCTTTTACGACATACATTTTACTGCTTCACCTATTATACCTCTGTCCCCGATTGTATAAATTACACATACATATATCTCCATGAATGAAACAGCAAACACTAAGAATAGGTTTTATTTTATCACATTAAAGTTTAATTCTAACAAACCTTTTTTTATGCAATGTCTTCAAAGAAGATTTAATATTGTAGAAAAAAATGTCTGCCATTGTGGCTGTCAACCGCAGCCAACCGCAAATTTATAACGTTGAAGTACATTTTTGTGTGAAATAATGGAGCATTGTACATTGTACGACTATTAATAGTCTTCATTGTGGAAAAGTCGGTATTTAAACCGCGTGATTGTTTCAAACTTATTACTTTAGTTTTGGATTGTTTGAGACTGTTGACTGCTATTGATCCTAACAGATGACTAACTTGCGTGGGTCGAGTCAATCGTTTACAAAAAATATTAAAGTTTGATAGAGTGTCACACCCTTTTCGAGGCGTTGCTGCCTGTGGTTTATAAGGCTCTAAAGAAAGAAAGTAATTTGTTTCAGGCAAACTTTCTTCTTTACGTAGGAAGCTAAAGACACTTTTCACAGCCTGGTTGAATTAGGCTTCTCTATTGTTTCTCGTTCGGTCCACAGAATTATTTATAACACTTGGATTTATGTGGTTCCTCTCTAATCACATTAGGTTATTGCATTTTTGAGATAAAATCATAATGAATATCTTTTCACTATAACGTCAAAGTTGTTTTGCAAACACAAGAGTAACACTTTGCCTTCGTAACTTGAAACGCATTGAAAACACAGATTTAACAATAATTCACAATAAAACAGATAGAAGACAAAGATCTTTCTACGTCAAACCTGATGTTTTACCTGTATCGTATAAAATATATTGTATATGTATATTATACAAAATATATGTGTAATATGCATATATTGTGCAATACTGTATAAAAGTGCTCAGTTGCATTTAAAAAGTAAATTAGAAAATTTAGCAAGTGATAATTTTAATTTTCAAACATCTTTGCATCTATGAAATATCCTTCCATCGTTTCCTCTTATCGACGATTTTAGCAGATTGCTATTTGAGTTGTCTTCGTATTTATTCTTTACAAATCTAACTTAAGTTGCTAGAGATAAATTTTCCTTCCTGATTCTTGAAAATAACTCATTAGCTAATATAACAATCCTTAATTCATGTCTTGTTGCACTTTTTGATTATTTTTTAGGTATCACAGGATCGTGCATATTATATTTGTGTAATTTATTTCACGTGTTTTTCACAATAATGTGCTTGTATAAAATTTCCATCAGCTGTTTGTCCCAGCAAAAGAAACGAAGACAATTCAATTAAAGTTTCCACAAACTCACGTTTCCCATTTTCAAGAACACATATTACAAAATTCGATTTGCTGGCCGAACAGTCAGACCTGAGGGAAATTTTGCAACGTTGCTACGCGTCTCCACCTCCTCTCCTCCTACCAGCAAAAGAGGAACCTAGATTGAAATACTTACTAGCCACACTAGTAGAAATTTTTGGTAATTGGAATAGTATATACTAGCAATTAAAACGTTTGGTAACAATTATTGAATAATTATTCGATAAATAGTCATATGGTGGCTCACAGAAGTTTCAAACTCTCCTACAAACTTTTTATGTGTTTATTATAAAAAGCATTTTGATATTTCATTAGCACTGCAACGAGACATAGCTATGGTGACTATATTAATAAAATTTGAAATGGATCTGAAAATGTGCATAGAAGTTACAAGATATTTATTGGAAGCATACACTTTGCAAAAGTCATCAAAGTATATTTGAACAGACAGTTGTTCATTTTGTTACAAGCCACGATATTCAGTGAGACTATTTTTATGACTAGTAATTTTTCATAAATACTTAGTAATTTCTGTATATATTTTCTGACTGCTTTCAAATTTTACTATTGCAATCACGATAGTCGTGTCTCGTTACAGTTCTAACGAAATTTCAAAAAGTGTAGTGCACATAATGCATTCACCAGAAAATGATGTGTTAAGTGCTTGAGTCTTTCATGAACCACTGTATTTAACTTTGTCGTCGGGAAAACAAATACAAAAATAGTGCCTTACGTCTTTCTTTGTCTTTCATACGATAGGTTTTCAAAAGAGAAGTTAAAATATTTAATCAATTAATGGGTTTTCGATGTAAATAGTTTATCAAGTTCCATAGAGAATGCCAATATGGATCGACTAATATGACGTAAAATATATTACAAGTTCTATTTAAAAAAGGAGAAAATTGACCTTTATATGTGCTCTACGTTTCTATTTTCCTTTTACCTTTCTATCTTCTTATTACTAAAGCTTATTGACATCCTAAAAGCATCCTTACCTAAAAGCTACTGACATCAAATTACGTCTTCTCCAAAACCATTTAAGTTTCTTTCGAAATATTTTCTGGTATCATAAATAATTTAAGAGATATTGGCAGGGATCGATCTAAATGCAACACTCTAAATATTTCAAAAATAACGAGACAAGACATATTTTACAGTTTAACTTGTCAGACTACGAGGTCGAAAATATATCGATTACGTGTATAATTATTAAAGTTTCTATTTAATTTTACAGTTTCCTAGTTATGTAGAATGGCATATGAAGGATTCTCTCTAGGAACATGAATTTGTTGCATAATTCCACTTGGAGAGTGAAGCTGCTAGTCGAGAGACAGTTTACAATACGGAATTTCCAGCAATTAACGGTATCTCAACATCCACATCCGACGGTTGTGGCCCACGTACTTACCGAGCTCCTTGATACTACGAGTAAAGTTAGAACGTAGCAATTAGTATTACAGACGAGGAGCAGTTGGTAATTATTGAATGGCTTGGTAAATTCATAGCATTCCGGACAGTCAATGAATTTCTACCAAGTGAAGGAGTAGCAGCTTCGGTCATTGTCCCTGGTTAGACATAAAATGTAGCACAAGTAGCAAACAAAAATATCTGCGATTGATCAATGAACAAGACGTTTTTCGACTTTAGACCGTTTACTATTTTGTATCTTTTATATCTTTATTCTTTACGATTGATAATAATATCTTATTTATTTATGATTTAGTTTATGACTTATTATTCACCAGGTTTCGCCCGCAAACTTTGTTCCTTAAATATAAGGAACAATCTTTAAGCGAATGAATTTTTATAAACGAAATACTCACATATTTTTTATATTAACAGTTAAATTATTCTTCGTAATAAAAAGTATTAAATCGCAAAAAGATTTCAGAACAAACACAGCGTAAACAATAACTAATATAATTTAAATGCCAGGCTATTTCTCAGCTTCTAGAAAACGGATCAAAATGAAACATTTCCTATTTTCTTTCCCGGGTAGAGAAAACTCCATCAAAGTTAGTTCAGTAGTTTTTACGTGACGCGAATACAGACAAACAAAAATTCCAATAATTAATTTTTTGGCCTCCATAATTTATAAGTTGTCTCTGGATGACTGTTTTATTTTTCTCTTTTATTCGATGTACAAATACAACCCTTCTTTATTTTTAACCCTGCATAAATAGATGCATAGATTATTTATTATACACAGACCTCGCCTATTGGCTTAGGACAGCCTTCTGGTTTTACATCTTTCTCTTATATCCTACGCTTACTTGCCATACTCTCGCTCTCTTCCTTCATTCTTCTCCACCTACACTTTCATTCACACTCTATACACTCTGCCTACAGTCCAATCTAAGATTTCTACATTTACATATCACGTATCATTCTCCTTAATTCCTTCCTTTGCTCTCATTCTCTCTGTCTCCATCTCTCTCTTCGTTATATTGTTCTTCCTTCTACTCGGTTCCTCCTCAATATTCAATATCGCTTTCTGTCCCTCTTTAGTTTCTGTTTCTTACTATTGCCTTTAATTCTTTGTTCTCCTCCCCTCTCTCATCCTCTCTATACTCCACGGTATTTCTATTTCCTGTTCCATCGCATCTCATACCATTTTTATGTCTTTTTCCGGTTTTGTCTTCTCACATTCTTCCAGCACGTACCTCATCGTCTCCTCTCGCTCGCCACAGATTCCGATTTAGTTTTGACTTTGTTGATGAAATAATGTGAATTATTTCCGAATATCACGTTTTTGTAGCAAACTACTTGCTTAGCTGTTGTGTTATTATTTTCTTGGAACATTATTACAGAAAATATTTCTAGATCTTTAAATTGTTTATCGTTGTGACACTGCACATTTTCCACAGACAAGATTTATTATTCATCGATTGTAGTTACGCGATTACTGTTGCTAACGTAACTCGTGTCTAATCACATGACATTACAAGAGACGTGATAATTAAAAGGTGGCTTTATGAGCGCCACAGAAGTTTATTCACATGCAAAACAGTTGATGCTGGAGAATTATACTACGAAGACTCGTGACATGAAACGAATAATAGCAGATATGGATATTATTATGTCAAATTTAAAGATGATAGATAGAAAAATTTGGAAAGATACAAAAGATCGTATCAAGCTTATTTATGTTTGCGGCTAGTCTCGAGGAGGCCAGGACCGTTAACATGTGCCATTTATTAACACTAGAATTACCAACCTTTAATATGTATCTAGATATTCTCTATATAAATCAGTATAATTCAAATGATATTAATTAAAGTAAATAAATCTATAAAATTATGTTTCTATGTATATTACAATGTATACAAACATCTGTATTAGGTTGTCCGAAAAGTGCCTTTCTTTTACAGACCCGTCTTTTACAACGATACATCTTTAAACAAACATGAAATCTGTCGAAAGTTTTGATCTTTATTTTAATAGAACGAAATGGATCATACGTAATTCGATAAAATAATATAAAACGGAAAATGTTGTGCATCCATTTTCCTATAAAACGAAAGAAACTTTTCGGACCACCTAATATATATTTCATCAGCGGAAATTTTTTCTTAAGAAAAATACTGGCATTTTTTGTTAAAAAAATCCGATTATCTTTCTTTATTATTTGTTATAAAAAAGTAATTAAGTACTTTTATTGGATAGCAATTCAATAAATAGTCGGTTCATGAATCCTTAATTGATTTAAATGGAAAAATTCAAGAGGAGAGAGGTTTTAATAGTTTCTGTGTGTACCATATTGGAAATTAAATGGATTTCTATATAATCATTCAGCTAGTCCATTTGCAATCGGAACCGAACATGTGTGTTCAGTACCTCCTCCCCCGCCTCCCGATTGTTATCAGTGTTATCAGTTGCTAAACAACATAGTGAACACGAGAGAAACGGGAAGTTCTCCCGCAAATGAAATTGGTAACTCTGTACCATTTAAAATTACCTTTAGCCTTCTAATAAAGATTTTTCTGCTTCCTATTATCTTAAAGCTACGACTGAGTTCAATTATGTGAAACACTCTGTACATCCAACTTTATTCTAAATATGATTTGTTGCGAAACAAAACGATCCCAGGAGGATAAGGACAGAAAGATTCCTTGAATAGAAGATAAAATAATGATCAGCCTTATGTACACAAATAAAGATAGAGCCTAACTATAGATAAATTGAAAACGTAGACTTAGCGCAAACGTAGTATCAGCGAAACTGATAAAATATAGCAGATGATAAAATATTCAGACTTAACTCAAATAATTCTTCCTCTGTTATAGGTACAGTGACATTTATCATTGGATTTACGGGATGCGTTGGCGCACTCAGGGAAAATACGTGCCTCCTAGCTACGGTATGTATTTGAACATCTAATGAAGCATTTGTGGATTGCTTTAATTATCTGTAAGCACACGAAGATACATAGCTTCTCGTATGTAACTACCGCTCAAACGTATGTGGACACTTGCTTACCTTTGACAGAATGTAATTGTAACATACGAATGTGAGCATTCACGGTAGCTCGCGCGCCACACGCAACAATCGAATACCCGAACGACAAACATCCGGTCTTTATCTTTATTTTTATTGTGGGTCCAAACTTTATCGGTCCTTTACAGGTCCCGTAACTTCTAAATTACCTATTGAGATATGTTACCTGTTGAGATATGTACAATTAGCCGCGTAGTATTGATACATGTATGGGAATATGAGTGTGGTGCGTGCCACCTTGAAAACAGATGAATATAAACTGTGCAGTCGTTAAGAGTAAGTTAAGGGGGTGTCCTGAATTAGAATGTTCTAAAACAGCGTCTTTTTGTGATTTTTTTAAGAAGGGAAAGAAAGAAACGAAGTTGTTGAATTTTGAGGTGTGGTTTTATATATATTTAACGAATACAAAAAAATTTTTTTTAAAGTAAAAAAAGAATTATAACAGATTTCTAAGCCTATTTCATGGGCTGCAGTTTTCGATCGGTTTGAAAGATCCACCTCGTAATTCTTGACTGAAACAAAAAATCAAGAACGGATTAAATTATTATATATTTTTCTTCTAGATGAACTAAAAAATTTTGTCAAAATGTTTATTTAAATAATTGTCATAGCGCATTAAAGTATATTTCTTCTTTTTATGAAACACATTTTTTCTTTAAACCAACCAAAATTTTTAATTTCTCAATATTTTCTGCATTTTTTGTAGTTCATCCAGAAGAAAAATATATAATAATTTAATCCTCTTTTAGTGTTTTGTTTCAGTCGATAATTACGAGGTGGATCTTGCACACCGATCGAAAACTGCAGCTCATGAAATAGGCTTAGAAATCTGTTATAATTTTCTTTTTACTTTAAAAAAAATTCTTTTGTATTCCTTAAATATATATAAAACCATACTTCGAAATTTAGTAACTTCATTTCTTTTTTTCCCTTCTAAAAAAAAACACAAAAAGACACTGTTATAGAACATTTTAATTCAGGACACCCCCTTAAGTCTAGTATGTAAGATGGTGAGACAAAGAAAGTGCTGAGACACGTGCAAGTGTGTATCGATGAGTATCTGTGAAATCGTTTACCAAATAAATATATTACTATTTTAATATAAATTGTAAGTGCAAATTTAGCCTTCCTACGCCATTATTTCGGCAGCTAAAATCCGTCGTTCTCAACATTACCTAAAAGAGGTAGGTAGAGGAACAGAAAGAAAAACGAGTGATGTTTTGATATTGTAAATTCGAATACACTGTCTATTTATAAAAAGTAACAACTCTAGGATACTACATAGACGCAGACAGACGTCGTGTCGTCGCTCGTGCGTCTCGTGTGATGACGAAGGCGAAACAAGAGGAGAGAGAGAGAGAGAGAGATAAGTAAAACCGAGACTCACTATGGTTGCTGCTCGCTTATCCTTATCGCTACTCAACATACACACTCAGAATTTAATTGCGATCATCTCATGCAAGATCGGAGGTTATCGCCACGTAACAGCCGCTAAAATATTGAGACGGGATGTAACACTCTCCCCATAGCTAGAGATCCTGGCACCATCCTCGTCGGCAGTTTGTAACATGATAATTTTCGCGCCATACACACAGGAAACTATCTTAGGCTAACAAACACTTATTTACTCATATACGCTAAGTGGTGTCTGAAAGACCTTCAGGCGGACAAGAGCTCGCGTCGATGCTCACGGACAGAGCTGAGAGCAAAGTCGCGGGCTAGTGTTGTCACAGTCATTAAAGCGGAATGGGAAAAAGACACTTGCGGTTGGTGTACAGACTCGTAAACCGTAGAACAATACACGTTATTTAATGTTTGCTGTAAACCGTTCGGAACATAATTCTCCTCCTTAACACTAGAACTACCGATAGTTAACACGAAGCCATTTCTACCAAAACCAGTGAAAATGACTGGTCTTTAAAAAATACGTAATAATAGAATATTTGTATATTTATTGATTTATTACTTTCTTACAGAAGGAAGTCCATTTTATGCAGTACATTTTTGCTATTATTAATCCATCTGGGATCCCTAAACGAGAGTTGATACATTTATAGAAATGTAGAACCAGTCATTTTGACTGGTGTGTGTATTTCTGGCTTTAGCATCTAGCGATCTAACGATCGATCGGGAATTTTCTTGATAACTGATATCACCATATCGAATGATACGCAGTAAAAATCTTAAAAACGTGTGGCAAGTTGTACAAAACGAGGAAACTGGTTAATTGGGGTTCGATAAACAGATTGCAGCACCCTTTTACACTTTGACAAGTCATTTCGACTGGCATTGGTATAAATAGCCTCGATACGAAATTATTTTCAGTTTGAATACATAAAAAATAAAATAAAATTCATTATATTATTCTTTTAGTTATCGTTGCGAAGTCATTACATCATTGAGCAAAAAAAGATATTACATGAAGTGGGAATTTTAGAATAAAATTGTTAAACGAGTCAATGTGACTGGTGTGGTAGTTCTAGTGTTAAGACGGGCTATTGTTACTGCACACACATACACATGCATAAACGTACAAAGTGCATTTCCCGCTGATTTATTTATGCCCGGAGAAGTCTAATGTGTTGTCCGTACGGGCAATAATTGAACGGCGCTGAGTATACACTGTCACAACACGGAAATACACAACACGACACACGATCACATCACTGGTATCATTCTTCGTTGCGGTGACCAGGAGCCAAATCGGGATAGGCTTTCTTCTTTCCTCCCAGCGCAGTTCTTCTGTTTACTCCCGTGCTATCGCAGCATGCACTCAAAGCAGTAGAGCGGTCAAGATCAGAGTCAGGTTATCGTATGGTTGAACACCCGGTCTGGTGATGGAAATACCGCTGAAACTGGCGTCGGATTCTTCACTGATGCATCTATGAGATTGAGACTTCGAACATATTCAAGTGGAGATCGATTACAGGGATTTCTTCGTGGTCCGTCTGTGTTCCTGTGGACGTGGTGTTGGGTTTGTTGAACCCCTCCATATCAGTCTCTTTATCTTATCTGTGACTGCGTTTGGATCTCAATCTTCTGCTTCGGCATCGTCATCCCTTGCGATTTCGTGATCGTTTGAGGTGTTTTGCCCGTTGCGGAAGAAAGTAGTAGCTGACAATCGAACCCTGCCGAGATGGCGTATCTTTCGCGGTACATTATCCTGTGGCTGCGTCCTTCTGCTGGCATTTTTCTGGCGCTGGGGTTAGGTTGGGGTTGGGGTTGGGTTAGACTAGGTCTGGGTTACGAGGCTGTCCGCTCCTTCTGCGAGCAAGTTATGCTCGTAAATAGAGGGAGAGAGAGAAAAACTCTCACCCTCGTAGGGTAACGCGACGAAGGGCGATGGCGGACAAGCGGCTCAGGGCCGCTTCACCCCCGCACCAACGGGTTGCGACTAGAAGGAGGGATGGCGCTAGGGGCAATGACCCCCTCTAACGCCAAATTCAATAGTTAAGGGAAGTATAGGATTGGCTCCATCAAGAGGACGCGGCGGGTGCACCAGCAGAAATTCGCAAGATAGTCCCTGATGCATTCCTGTCACACGCGTAGAGCGACCATCCTGGAGTTTTAGTCGGTAAGAGTTCGACACTACTCTGCTACTATGCCGCAGCAGCAGAGTGTCCATGAGGATTTCTCCACGGTAAAAAAAAAAAAAAGAAAAGGCTAGGTCGGGGTTAGGAAACTAGTGCAGCTTCCCCAAGATGTACTGGTCGCAGAGGAAACATTCGATGATGCGTCCCGACTTTTTCTTTGCTGCGTTCTTTACTTTAACCGTGCATGAGAGAATATGTTGCTTTCCTGCACGAGTTCTTTTCAGCGCGATGAGTAGTTTGCAATATAAACAGGACTCCGCTGTAGACTGTCGCTTTTTAAATGATTTTTCGCTCCATCCGTGAGGGGATTATGGGGTTCTCTATTGGTAGTTGTTCTCCGTTGGGAACTTCACAGTTCTAAGAACCTCTCGGTTCTGCTTCTGCTACACAGACGCTCTTATTACACTACGTTCTTTCGCTATCGTATTCCGTACTTCTCACCTTGCGTTCTTCCTTTTCTTGTAATAACAGAGTCCCGAGAGGTGTACGGTGCACTTCCTCGGATTCTACTATAACAGCAACAGCATATGATCATTACGAACATTTCAGCGCCAAACCCTGTAGTCAGATAGTTATTATTGAATTCAAATTTTATTGATCTTGTCGTCGATGCGTTTCGATCTCTGTTATTTTTCGTTCAGTATCCTATAACTCTATAGGATATTCGTCCCATGCATTCCCCGCAGATATTTCATCGTCTCCGAATATTGTTGATAGCGAAGGTGGAGTTATTTTATCAACTCTTTTTATTTCCAGGATTAATATTGTTTCATTCAATGTATCAAATCTTTCTCTACGCTCGCATATATTTATTACTGTGAGGACAATGTAGTCTCAGACGGCGCTATACTGAGAGCTAGGAGGTGTACTATACCCACTTTCTTCAGAGTTTTAGCGTCTCTTCTTCCTGGACACCTGATCCCAAGAGTCTTTTTTTATTCACGAAAATCAATCATCCTGCTTGGTAGGCCAGATATATTCAAAAGGACTGTTTTTCTTTTCTTTAAGGATGATCCACGCAGTAGACTTGTATGCTGACTGAGAAGGTGCAATTACGTCGTCTTCAAGTTCTCTCGCTACCTGACGCTCTCGTTCCTTCAAAGAGAAACGGTGTAAATTCACTTTTATATGCCGGCAGGAAACGTTACTGCCTCGTATTGACGGGAATATCATCTACCGTCGGAATTTTGCATGAGATTTTATACATATATGATAAACGAGCACCGGGTAGTTTATATCTCCGTAAGCGTACTTCTATGGTATGTAACAATGTAACACATAATGTTTCTCCCCTTCATTCAACCGCTCCAGACGAACAACGTCCATTATCTCAGTAACACGATCCTCGGGTGGAGAATGTTCTTCGGACGAAGAACAGTGAACGTTGAACTCTCCTTCTTCGTCGCAGCTATGGTATGCGGAAGGTATCAGTTCCTGGCTAAGTACTTCAGTTCCTACGTCTTCGTCAGGCGCGTCTATGCCAAAACGCGACATATGTCGGTTTTTTGAGTTTAGTTTATAAATGTTTCTCTCACGGACAGGATATCTCTGATTTCGGATGGAATATGCGCAAGCTGGTGTGTACTATTTCGACGTATCTGCATACATGTTGGTATAGTAAACACTCGTGTACGTCGGTTTGCATCATGCGGTGCGTGATTAGACCATTTCACGAATGTTATTGACCTAATCGGATCGCTGCCCATCTACTATCTAGTCTAGATTGTCTACTATCAGTAGGATCGGTACTATTCGTTATGGTGGAAGAGCAACTCGACCGTTTCGGCTCGTAGGAAGTCGATTCCTAATATTACGTCGCTTACTGTAGGAAAATTACGCACGATATGCAAAGTATGGAAATTTTTTGGAAATTTTATATCAAGAGTAGCGAGAGTTTTAATAGCTTTCGGAACTGTACCGGCGATTTTTACGACTCGACCTACATTGACAGTAAAATCCAGGTGTCCACATATTTATGAGCAGCAGTGTAGGTGTTTTTATTTTACGGCAAAACCTTCCAACTCGAATGCCTTTGAAACAATTTCAGTCATAGAATATTGATATAATTCATAAAATATCGATAATCGAAGATAAGCTGCATCTCCTGCGCTCTCGAATAAAGAGAATTTGTAAAATGATAAAACAATGGTGCAGTGATTCGATTAATAAATCGGTATCTATAAAACTATCGATAATTATTATTTCTCAGATTGCGGTTCAATTTCAGTTCGAAATTATCTACTTCATATTTTTTGTATTAATAAGCACGGTTGTTTGTAATATTTACAATTCTATATACACTTTCGCTATATAAATTGTAATTACACAAAGAATTGATAGTTATCGTTTAACCAAAGATGTAAGAAAAAATACATTTGGTATTAAAAATTCATGCCATTTCTACAAATAATATTGCTATGACTAGTGTAAATAACATTATTGTAACCAGTGTGAAAAAATGAATACCGATAACAGAGGAAAACAAGGACATAAATTTATTTTTAATCACAAAATGCTGGACAAATTTCTGTATCGCAATTATTGTTATCTCAAAAATTTTTACTGCGCAATGTAAAAGGTGGTTTAATTTTAATCATGAATTACTTATAAACACTTGTAGCGAATTATGTTCGTCGTCTGCGTCCAAAAGAGGATATAAGAGTACTCATTGTCATCTTAGGAGTTCTACAAACTGGCAAAGTTTTCTTAAAAAGTCAAAAGAGCACTTCGGTTGCTCTCTTTGTTACCACGAAACTAAAGAATCAGCTTTCAAGTTTCCTCATAAAGGAAATGTTTCCTCGTTGCCCGTTTTTTCATAAAGAGCAAAATTAAAGGACGTTGACAATAAATGCAAACATTGTATCTTGGTGATTAAAAATTGTCTGCACATAGTGTATATTATCTATTAATACATACTATATAAATTCAATAATTTACGAATTAAAAATACTTTGTGACTTGAAATTTCAAAAATATTGTGTTGCATATTTTTTTATTGGTTCGTAATGGCAATTGAATTTATTTATACTTAATACACGCTATCGTGAAAATGATTTACAATTATCAGATATGCAATACAGAATGTTCATTGGTTAAACAAATAACAGTGCTATTAACATTATCTTCTTTGCTATGATAAATATTTGATTCATAATATTATTATGCACAGCGTATGATTATACAGGTATAATGTCGTGATTGTATCGTGACAGCTATCGGATAAATTATAATCTGCGTATTTTGGTATAGTAACAAGCAAATAAATAGACATAAACAATAGATGAGTTTACCGAAAAGGTTAATAAAGTTAATGTACATTATGTGTACAGTTAATAAGTATAATTGGAGAAAACATTTAATTTGGACAACTGCTACTATTCTTTGAAGCGTTTCTTTCATATTTAAAGCATTTAGAGTTTAATTTCAAGTAAATGTTACATCGTTAAATTATTCAGCTGTAACAAAATGCGTAACAGTGAGAATTTCGCGTGAAGTATAATAACGTGCAACACACTTTTTTATGTGTTTTATCATACGTTTGCCTCACAATTGCTGCAGAACGATGTAATTACACGAGCAGTACTTTAAGTACTTCACATATAAACATACGTACGTCTTTATTTCTCAACGAACTTTCAAGTTACAGTCAATGTAACAATATTAAAATATTTAACACAGATTGAACGATTAAAGGATTAAAATGCAATTGGGAGGAGATGATGAGATTAAAGTCTAAATAATTACTACGATTATTAACATTATTTTATTAATTGTACCATATACAAGTTTTGTAAACTATAACAACTTACGATGTTTTCCTGTTTATATGGCAATTGTTTAAATAACATTATAAGCTATTAACTTTTGTATCGTTCCCTCATATTTTCTTCCGTATATTTTTTTATTGAAATAATTGATAATTTTTTCGAGAATGTGAAACCTGTTATTTTATACTCATTTTCAAATTGGGAATTCGATAAAGACTTTATAGAAGTAAATTGTTTGATACATAATTCTACTAAAATTATAAAACTAATTCTAACAATCCATAAAATTATACCTACGCTTGTTTTATGATATCAAATGCATGATTTTACATTCTGAAAGATTGAAATTTATTACAACGTCATTTTATATGAATCTATTCCAGTATGCGATAATTCTGGCGTTATTATTGTTAATGGAGCTGGCAGCCGGTGTCTTAGGATTTGTCTTCAAGGACTGGGTGAGTTCTATCAAAAATCTATTAATATTCTCGCGATAATCTCTAGTTGCGTCGATGTACATGTTAAGATTATAATTGAGAATTATTTGTTGCTACGTCCTTTAAATTAAATAAATTTCTGCGCGTGCGAGCTTAATAAATTTCATATTTATAAAAGCTTCGTAAATATTTTTCTCGTGTACATAACGTTATATTAATATCATTTGGTGTAGGATGATGAATAAAGTTTCCTATATATTCATGGCGCGATTCATTTATTATATAAACTGTCTCATAAGCTTCTGTAGTAACTTTATCAATGTATTTTGCAACCAAGAATAAAACGAAAATGTTATACATACTTAGATCTGACATTTTCATCTAGGTTTTTATCTAAACAGGTTTTCACGAAACTTGGAATTCTGTTTGTTGTACGGCTCGTAAAATGAATTCGAAACACGTTCGTATTCGAACTGCATTTAGCTATAGTAATTTAACTTAACGATATAATTACAAGTAATTTAACTTAACGATAACTTTATATTGTAAAACTTTAAAATCTCTCTCCGCTACTTGATGATCTCCAGTGGAATAAGTCAATAAGTAAATATCTGTATATTTATGTTACATGGAATACGCGTAAACGTAATTTACAGTCAGAGTTATGGACGATAAAAAAGAAATAAATTTTATGTACTTTAAATATTGCTTCCCCTGTGTGAAAGATTTATTTTTACCATTCCTTCTGGATATTTACAATAACTGCAGTTCCATTGGAAAAAAGAATATGCAAATTTAAAAGTTTGTTTGAAGTATATGGTAAAAGAATCTTTATTTGATATGCCCTTTTTATAATGTTGTTTCAATCTCTGTGAATTGTTTTTGATAAATGGAAAATATAATTCAATATTATACCTATATATAGCTCAAAAAACAACTTTTGCAATTAATAACAGCTTTTCCTAACTGTGGCATTTCATTAAAATTTGCACGTTTAATTTACGGTGTAGCTTATTATTTATTATTTATTATTTACTACTTACTACTAATTATTCATTATTTATTATTCGTGATATAGATTATATTTATAGCGGAAGTATTTGGCGTTTTATATTCGTACAAATTAAAAGAGTAAACAAAAGCTCAATATTTTAATTATCAAGACACGATAAACATTTTTTGACGTTGCTAACAATTTAAATGATTCTTTAAAAATAAGTTTCATTTTGGTACCACAGAACGTACTAAGCACATACACGCCAAGTTTGAGTTTTGAGTTCATGTACTCGCCGTTCCTATGTTAATTTCAAGTGCACGTTCTACTTGTAACAGTTGAAATTCTCCCTATCGCACATATTCGTATTCGATAGTTCATACAAAATTCATACGAAATTTCTATTCTCACAAAGGAATGCACAAATGATTATTCACATAAGTCAGTAAAAAGAAGGATAAAAAGGTTTAATTCTCCTGAAAATTTTGATATGGTACAAATTAACCGAAAGCTTAACATACGGTTCATATCGTGTTTGGATTCATTTTATCGATTGTAATTTATCGCTAAACATAGAATTAATATGTTGATTCGGTGTACAGATAAAATCACAAGCCACTGGCGGTTTCCAAGCGTTCATCATCCACTATAGGGAAGATCCTGATCAGCAGAATCTCATCGATTGGATTCAAGAGGATTGGGTACGTGTCATATCGTTATTTGTCCAATTAGATAAGGGAATATATTTTCTACTTCATTAAAAACAGCATATAAATTCTATTAATGTAATAATCAATGAACTAATTGCATTTATTAATACAGATCTATCGATACAATTAATCAGTACAATTAATACATTAATATTTAGATTGGTACAATTTACTGTCTTTATATCAGGTACATATACAACGATTAATCGAGTTAATTAGTTAGTCAACTAAAGTTGATTAAATAACTGTATTAATTAGTTAATTTAATTGATAGAATTTATTGATTGACGTTTTGACAGCCAATGTGAGACTTCAATAGAAACGCTGCTATGTCCCTTCAGTTTCGCAGATTCTGTCAATAGTTACACTACTGTTCCAATCCTCTATTCTTTATGTTAGTTCAATTCCTATCCACAAGAGACTGTCATATTGTCACGTAAAATTAATGGTAATGTCATGTTTTATTTTGTTGCTGCGTTCAGCACAGGAGCGGATTAAAATTGTTCGAAAATGATTATCAAAATATAACAATTTATTTAAATCTTACTCGATTCCAATATTAACGATTGACTAACAGACTCTTCGGTTAACAGATGATAATTTAATTCTTCAGTAGACAAATGATAACTGACTTTTCTATAGACTAACTCTTTGGCAAAATGATATTAACTGACTTCTCCGAGTCGTTACATTTATTTATATCTGTCGAAGATGAAAAGATTGGGGTCTTACTTTCGAAAATGTTTGAGAAGATCCCCAATGTTTGTTCAAACTGCCGACTTTTATAATATCATTATAAAATCATCGTTAGATAGATGTAAAAACATAGCTACCAGCTTTAACACTAAACCTACACAAATTTAACCATATTTAAGCTTTATCATATCGCTTCATAATGTCTGACTTTTCCTAAAACATGCGTACAATATATTTTTCGCTATTTAATTTTAGTTTGCTCTTTTATTCCCTGAGAAAAATTTGTTCTCTCTCTTGCCTACCGTGAGCGCTCATTTTGACCAAATATGTCAGTTATTCATAAAATAAATGCAATCGGTACAAAGAAAAGGCTATCTCAAGGTTGGATGACAAATAATAACAGCTGTTACATCCGTAATCTTGTCATAAAACAATCCATCCTTCGATCAAGATAGCCACCAGCTGTCAAGAGAGAGCTGGCAGGACTTCATTTCATAATATTTTTAGGGATATGCTGAACGACATATAATGAAAGGACAAGTAAAGACAGCATTTTATCTTATCAAAAGTAAATTTGGACGAAATTTTATGAAAGTTCATCATTTTATATACATTATGGTTATAAATTAACCATTATCTAAATTAAATCATAAAAACTATTACTTCTTTAATCACCGGTCATTTTAACCGCACACGGTAGGAATAGGTATACACCAGGTGTCGGTAGGTTCAGTGTTAACTACCTTCTACTTCAAATGTTGCAAACATGGTTTCAAATAAACATTTTAAATTGCCTTGATTGAAATTACCAATTATTGCCTACCGAAATGTTTCAAATCACAGGCTGTTCCTGATCGTGCAGGCCGCGGAACGTGACAATATCACTGTTCTGGATGCATTTCCTTTCATCTAATGAAATGCCTACATAGTACTTTGATATTATAAAATGTAAAGGAGCGTTAAGACGGTCAATATTACTGTCACTGTTTCAAGTACCTCGACATTATAGGCATCTGCAGACGATCGATTACAATAATATATTGATCGTCTACATTAGACAGTCTCTTACATACGACGATGTTGAGAAGCCTGAAATATTGACAATAGTATCGATCGTCTTAACGCTCCTTAAAAGCTACAATAGAGGGTGTCTCGTACAAGTAGAACAAGCTATAGTTCTGACACGGTATTGTGTTGAGTGCGGAATAAGAGAAAACGAGATCGAATATAACGTATTTATTCGTCGATAGTGTTCCGTAGCTTTCACGACTTGCAATTAAATAGAAAATAGCAAGTTGTACGTGAGGAACGTCACGAAATAGTTTGTGGAGACAACCCAACTTAAAGTTAGCACTGCGAAATGTGTACTTCTAATAAATATCTTGTAACTTGTATATATATTTTCAAAATCGTTTGAAATTTTACTAAGTTCATGAATTCACGATAGTCGTGTCTCATTGCTGTGCCAATGAAATTTTAAGACATTTAGTATAATATGTACAATTGAATACATCCGTGACTCACTGTATGCATAAAAGTATGCAACAGAGTTTTATTGTTCAAGTTAAATGTATATTTCGTTACGATTGCACGAAGAATCAAAACTTTTGAAATAGTATAATATATAATAGTATAATTAAGTTAGTATAATTAAATTAATAGTTAATAGTTAATAGTAATATATATATATAATAGTATATCATTTCGATACCTCTGACATTCTAGATGGAATTTTATTAAAATAAAATCATTAATTAAATAAATATGAGAAATATTCAATGAATAATTTCATTTTAATTAATTAAATAATTTTATTTAATGTAATATTAATAATTGTATTAGTAGTAATGAAGAGTTTCAATAATAATACTATTACAATTAATTAATTAATTATTTCAAGTTAAATTATCATACGTGTTAAGGAATCATGTATTAATTAATTGACTAATTAAGACAAAATTACTGACTGAATATTTCTCATATTTATGACGTTAATTAAAATGAATCTTCAATCTTTATTTAATTAAAATACTTTTCTACGCTATTATACTTTATAAAAATCATGATTTCGATCACAGTGTAGTTTTTATAAAGTATTCTTTGATATAAACATCGCTTTGTTTCACAGTTTCGCGAAATGATATGAAAAAAATGATTGAATTCACTGAGCGTGAAGAAAGAACGTGCATTTAAGTTTAACGAAGCTCTTTGAACAGCAGTTTCACACCTTCTCTCTCTCTCTCTCTCTCTTTCTACTAAGCAAATTGATACTATGTCTTCCGCTTTTGTTTTTTCCTTTTTTAATATTGACTTTATTTATAATGGCGAGATTCCTATTTCTTTCATCTTTGTATTATTCAGTGCTAGACACTAAAGTACTGTTACACGAAGCAACATGTTACAGTATATTACATTACAAATTTACATATTTACATATCAAATTAAAGAACATCAAATTGGTGGTACGCAGTTGCTAAAAAATGAAAGCAACACGTGTTGATCGGATTTATTTGATATTAGTTAATTGAATTGATTAATTTTCGTTTAAGAGAAAGTGTTTCAGCATGATGTTGCTATAACTATAAAGTTAGAACTAGTAACGTTTTGCAAATACGATGAGTAAGAATCAAATTTTGTAATTCAATTCCGTAATTCAAATTATGTAATTCAATTACGGTAGTTGAAATTATGTAATTCAATTGCGTTAATTCCAATTATGTAATTCTATTAAACAATTCAATTACGTAATTCAAATTATACAATTGGATTACAACATAATTGAACATAATTGAATTAATATGTAATCGAAATGGAGTGTTATTAAATTACATAATTAAATTACAGTGTAATTCAATTAACGCAACCGTATTTTACAGTTACAGTGTTGCGGCATCGAGGGCCCTAAAGACTGGGATCGCAATAATTATTTCAATTGTTCGTCGAGCGACATTGGCTCGAGGGAAGCATGCGGCGTGCCTTTTAGTTGTTGTAAACGAAAGCCAAATGTAAGTTTTTTTATCTCACATTAGTATATTTTTTCTTCACTTCAAATAAAAGAATTTCCTATCTTTGATAAATAAAGAATCAATTGCATGTGAACTGCGGTGATGATTCTTTTATAATATATAAACAAGTACAAAATTTCATTGTATTTAAAATAAAAATGTTATTATTAAGTTAATCATCCTAATCATTCCTTCGATGTTTTCAGGAAATTATAAAAAATAAACAGTGCGGCTATGATGTTAGAAAACCTAGCTACGTAAGTCATTTTTTTAAATGCAATATTATCTTTAATACTAAACGTTGTATTATTATAACAAAAGCAGGGATCGAATGAAACTATTCAAATTTCCAAGCAGACATGAAATAACAGTAATTTTTTAACTGTCGTGTTTTCTGTTTTGAAAAAACAGTTGTAAAATGAAGTGCATCTACTGAAACTTTTATCCCATACATTTTTGCATAAATAGGAAACTTTTAGTTCTGTAGAAGCACAAGAGAGTTTTAGTTCAAGCGAGACATTTATTTTGCTTTGAAACAGTTAAAGTTGAATGTTTTCAAACTGCTCTTCAGTGCTCAAACTGCTCAACCGCTCAAAGCTATTTAGAAAATACGAAATATTATTCTTAAAATTAAACTCTGAACTCTGAGCATATATATAAATAATTAACCGCATATTGTTTTGTTCAATCTTATTATTAGTAAAATAAAATAATTGTATTTATAAAAATCACAATTTGCTTTCTCTTTTATACTCATTCTAATTTCAACTCTTTAAATAATCCTAATTAAAACATAATTCTAGCTTTCATACTTTGCTCTAAAATATTTGTTAAAAGGTATGTACATAATCTTCCGTAACTTTTGCGATACAAAATGACTATTATAAGTGAGGTTTTGCAGCAGAATTAAAGCATTAACGTGTAAAGTAAACGTAAAACAGAAAAAGAGTTATTGAAAAATTAAAAGCTCAGTAACTGACTTTTATTTATGAGAGTTAGCTGTTTCATTCGACCCCCGAAGAAAACTTCTACTTGTCGTGTTTGCAAGGTTTCTTCTCTTAAAAATTATATTTCCATTAATTGTACTCTATATTACTGCATTCATCTATTCTAAAACCATGTTTTTCACCTTCACTTTATTTACCGTAACCATCACTTACATTCTTTCTGCGAGCATTTAAAATAATTTCTCATTTCTGCTTTTTCTTAATCAATGCCTTTCATATATTTTACACGTTATCACTAACTAACTAATAGGATTGAACGAGCTATTGTACTCGTTAAAATATGGACAGAACACTACACTAGTTTTTACGCTTTCGTTTGCTGATTCTCATTTGTCTCGAGTGCTGACAGTTTAATTTTAATCTTTAAATGTAGCTGCCATGTCTAGTTACAAGATAAGCTTCGGTATTAAAGAAGGAAGTTTTGTAATAAAATATGACAGCGGAGATAAAACAATCTTGAAACTAAGAAACTAAAATTTAACAACTTTTATGTTACTTTTTCTTATTAATATTTCGTAACAGCTACATTTTGGGATAATAAACGTATAATTCAAAAATTTGAAAAAACATGCAGAACACATTGAAGTTCTCAAACAAAGCTGGAAAGCATTTATTCTATGTGGTTTTTATTTCGCTCGTTCCTGCGCTGTGCCGTCGAATTGTTAGTTAATTTGTATACTGTTCGTTTCATAAATCAATGCTAAATAATTTACGCTTTTCATTTTACATAAATAGATATTCTACAAATTTTTTTGTTTGCTATTTACCGAATTGTGAAAGTAAATTCTGAGTGTTTTACAAGATTATCAATCCTCGATAAAGCAGATGTTCTTTTTTATCAAAGATCACAGACGAGGTTCTCGCGATTTATTTTCAAGTGTCTTATCTTCTGTTTCGAATCTTATACTATCTAATATCTTTTTAGAGGTCCTTCAACTTTTTAAGTCTTTCTAACTTCATAATAACTACGTAAGATACAAAGGCATAAAACATTTTGTTAAGTTCCTAGGGTTCCTAATTTTATATAATAGCTAGCTTCAAAGAATAAATTTGTCATATAGTTTGAAATTCTACTCTTTAGTTGCTGCATATTTGTCATATTTAACATATGATTAAAATTTAAGTTTTCTTTAGTTCTGCCATTGGTTGCTAATCGAAGTACATTTTTTAGATATTTTTAGAGAAGAAGAACGAATTCAAAATATGAAATTTCAGTTTCGGCCATCGATACGTTCGAAAGACATGCAAATTTTGTCTGAACCATTTTTCATACTATTCGTATTTTCCCAGATATTTGAGCGTTTTGACAGCTAGATAGGACATACTATAGATAGATCTCGGTATATCACACATTTGCGATGAAAGTGAAGCAATTCCAAGAACGCGATTTTCGAGTTATCAGTATGAAAATCTGGCAATTATGAAATGTTCAATTCCTCTTGTTCATTTAGCTTCATAATTTGGCCGGTAGAGAGCAGTTATTTCGCTCTTCTTGATTCGTGTCACATTATACTATATTTTATAAATTATAAATATGTACATCTTATTATAAGTTGTGTTTTGACTAGAAGGAGATCCTCCAAAAATTCCTGTCAAAAATTAAAAATAAACTAAGAATGAATAAAATACATTTAAACCTGTTTCATGAACTAGTTCATTCGCTCTATTCATAAATTTGATTTAATTATATTCTAAAATAGCTTTCCTCTTCTTCTGTATAACATACTTTCTTAAGTTGTCACTTTCGTGGCAAATGTTCGATATGAATGATTCGATCAACAAATTTATAAATCGACATTTTTGAAATTGCATTTGGTAATCAGATCTATCCAAAATCTTTTATCGTAGAAAATAGGAAACAACCTCATGAAGTCCTAAACCTTTCGAACGCATAAGGCACTTATGCAGAATAGAAGACATTTCATCGATTTTGACAATCTTGAAATATACTATCAAATATTTATCAATATTCTGAATATCTTTTCCCACATATTCAACCATCGCTGGTCTGTAATTTTCAGGTTACAAAACAATATATGATTAATATTTTACGTGTTATTTAACAAATTACTTTCAATAAATGTTTACCGAACAAAAATTATCAGTGACGGTAACTATATTTGTTACATTTACAAGCTGTCGAAGATCAGAGCGAAGTGCAACGTGCTGTACATCAATCGATTCATCGAAAATCATTTCACGCAAGCGTTGGCAGTCGCTTAATGGCGGTCGGATATTAATTTAGCCCAACCTATGACCTATGACCTATTGATTTTTCTTCTTTATTTGTACAATATGAAATTGGCTGTAAAAAAAAAATGCGGCCGCTTACTCTAGAATGAAATGTAATCTGGATTTAATTAAAATTTTTAGCGAATATCTCGGAAATTAAATTTGAGCAGAATATACGTACGTATGGGGAAAAAATAGTCCGAACGTCGATAATATTTCAACACCGTCGAAGTCGGTAAAGTGTCTCGCCTACTCTGCGTAATTACCATGCATAAATTGCCAAAATAAAGATTTCATATTTCACACTTTTCTCTCGATCGGTCACCGACGCCATTCGAAACTACAATCCTTATACAAGGTGGTTCCTAACTAATAGTACAATTGGGTACAGGATGATCGTACGTGAGAAAGTAAGTCGAAAATGTGCGCTTAAATATTTTCATATTGCGCTTTGTTTCTGAGAAAATAGAGTTTGAAGATTGATCAGGTTCTACATTTTTTACTTATTCTCACTTAACCTGTTCAGTACGGAATTAGTCAAATTTTCAAACTCCATCTCCTCGGAAACGAACCGTCGTACAGAAAAATTTGATTCTATATTTTTGTCGTATTTTTTCTCGTAGAATCGCCCCGTACCAAATTCTACCATCAATTACGAACCATTCTAATAGCAGTATAAGTATAACTAACAAAATTGAACGTAGTCTAATCAACGCAATATAAAACCAGAAGATAGAGAATTAAACAACCACGCGTAGTTCCGATCTTCGAATTCCGAAATTCGATGACTGCACAGTGGTCCACGTACCATTCATATGTAGAAGCAAGGTATCGATGTTTGTTCGCGTTATCAACATGCCGCAGGCACGACAACGTAATCCTAAATCTTCGATGCAGAAACTTTCACAGTGGTTTCTTCAATCATTTTGTTTGCACTTGGTAAATGCAGACTGGGGAGAGGAGTATATACGAGAGAGGCTGTCTAAGAGCAGGCGAAGAATGGCTAGAATTGAATCTCATACCTGTCGCTACTGCTGTTTTCGGCATAATGATCTTACAGGTACATTGCCGTTGAAACGTGTCACTGACTGTGCTAAATAACAGTTTAAAACTTTCTCTTTTCGTTTATACAATTTCTACGATTGCTTGGACATCGATCGATGTATATGTATATATATTCTGATAACCAACTATTTATTCTATTAATTACTTTATTGTTACTCTATCGTATATTTACGAACTATTCTAACTATTCTATCTTAATTCTATTGTATATTGAATTGAATTATTATTATCGTATATTGAATATATTAGAAGTGAAAGTAGAATTTTAGTTCTAATTTTATTCCATATCTACATTTTAATTACACTAGTTTTGAACGCAGACTTCTATATATTATTACACTGCTAACTTCTTGTGTATAAAGCGTCTACGATTTTATGTACTACAGAAACTTAGGGAACTGCGTGTAATATGGAACACCCAATTTTTAAAGTTCTCCAAAAAGAGAAACATACGTTTCTCCAACGAAATTAACACGTTAATAGTTAACTATGCAAAAGCTTAAATGCGTTAAAGTAATTGAAAAACAAAATAAAATATGTCTAATGCGACGAGCTATAAAGATATAGTGGTCAATATGAAATACCTAGGAAATTTGTAAAGAAACTTAATACACTCTATTTTTATTAAGAAGAATGAATATTTATTTAAAGGAAAAGGACAAGTGAACAAATATCTTCCATTTTTTTAACTTGTATTCTATTTGTCTTCTATACGTTGAACACGTGAATCACGCACCTGAGGTACATTCGTCGATGAAAACGACGAATACATTGCACCGATTTTTCACTATTATTGTCTCTTTCGTAATTGCCGCCACAAAATAAATATAATTTTGTATCATTGTCGTCGTTATCAGTAGAAATATCGTTGACGTGTTCCATATTACGCACACCTAACGTGATTTTCTCGAAAACGAAGCCAGCAGTTTTGTTATTCCTGATTTTCATCTTATTTTAAACCATAGAATATTTCTATTCTTTGGATACTGCAAATATTTAGATACAATTCTTTTGTGTAATTAAACTAATATTGTTAGCAAACTTGCAAAGTATCGATACTAATAAACTCTCTTACAAAACAGTAATAAATTCGATGATGAAGCAGGTTGTAAAAATAATTTTGATAAATTATAAACGAGCTGATTGCTTCATTTGATAGTTTTAGGTTACATGCAATGATCGTGACGTGCAACATTCGTCTGATTTGTCGTGTGACAAAAATTGAAGAGCAAAATTACGTTATAACGTAAATTCGTGATTTTTTAATATTTCCGGCGTAATTCCCAAAATTTTATTTTGCGTATCATTGCGATAGTAGAAAAAGGTGTAATATGACGAAAATATTTCTTGTATGTCCTGGCACGTTTAAAGTTTCGCAAAAGATGAATTCGTATTAAAGTGCTCGGTGAAATGTAACTTTTAAAATGATATATCGCGGGCATGAAGTTGATAAAGGACTGAAAAAAACGATGTATGACCAAGCAGAGGAAACGCTATATAAATAGCTTGACTTTTTTATACTTTTATTACACTATTGGATTAAAGTAAAATACGTTTCTAACAAAAGGTTATTTTAATATCGTGAAAAATTGCCAAAATATTGAAAATTTAATAACGATTCGTTTATTCGATGCACAGTAAATATGAATAAAATACACATAATAAAATATTTTTGAATCGTAGTGAGAATTATAAAAGTTATAAATCGCACGTACTAGCTTTTTATTAAATTCACTATGTATAATATTACTCTGATCAGAAATTCACTTTCTAACGAATCATTGAATAACATAATATAAATAATGCAAGTGAAATATTCGGGTTCAAATCTACTCAGCTAGCATTTTCTGTAAAAGAAAAAGTGACGTAAGACGTAGATAAAACTTGCTACATGGCTGACATATTTTCATATATTTTAGAAACGATACAAATCTCTTTTTTTTACATAAAAGGATAAAACTCGTCGACCTGTATAATGCTTTAGTTTATTATATTCACAGAAGCGAAAAGAAAGGAATCAGAATGAAAATATTTTGGAAAAATAGCAAAATGATCGACCGATGTCAAGCTAAAGATAAAAATAGTCCTCGTTATTTCCTAGCCAGAAAAATATTGAAAAAAGATTATCGATGACACGTGATTCAGAAAAGTATTAGAAGGAGAAAGTTTTAACTTTTTGAACGATGTAATTGTTAGTTGAGATAACGAAATGCAAACATGGTGTCGCATGTAACTGTAAAATGTACCATGTTTTAAGTATGTTAAATTATTTATTCACCTTCCTTGTTTGATTTGCTTGAAGCACATTGTTTTATGATATATTTATATACCTTTTAATAGCCGCTGTTTTTGTAATAATATGTACGATTACTATGTGCTCGAAAAGTAAATATAACTAAACACGTGGCTACGTAACAGAGCAAGTAAGTATGTAGGAACATTGGAAATTTTAATAAGCACGTGGTAAAATGGATAAACAGCGTATTTTACATTTATAGTTCGTATATTTGGCTTTAGAACGGTAAGTACCTATAATGCAAGATAATGTTTTAATTGCAAGATTATACCACGCTAGCTTGTAAACTTCACAAGTAATCATTTTCTACTGATTTTATTAATTATTAGGTATCGTAAACCTTAAGGTACAATTGTACATGGTATAAAAGAGAAACCGATTAGCAACGAGTATTTTAAAAAATAGGAGAAACTATATTAATTTATCGAGGAAAGCAAAATTATTGCAAACGTGACATATTGCGTAGGCATTAACAAAAGTTCTACGTTAGATCGAGTCTGTATAAATTTGATCCGTATTGTATAAATTTTATCTTACCATATATTGTCTTACCAACAGGGTACCTGTACTTTATCATAACAGTCGTAACCGAAACGAAAAAAGTTGCAACATAAGAATTAGTAGATTAGTTTAATTGATTTTGGTTACGTATAAATATTATAAATCAAACTGGACGTCACAAATGCTGAAAAAAGATTTCGTTATCGATAATAGTTATCGGTAACCGAAAGGAAATTCTATTACAGACAATGGTTATCGATACGCAAAAAAAAATCCGTCACGGAAAATAGATATTGGTGACCAAAAAAAAGTTTCGTAGCGAATACTAATTATTAGGTTATTGGTGATCAAAAAAAATCTCTCGCGAATAATGGTTATCGGCAATCAAAAAAATTCTCTCGCCTATAATGGTTTTTGGTGAGTGAAAAAAAATTCCTCCACGGATAATGGTTAACGATAACCAAAAAAGAATTTTCCTATCGATAATGGTCATCGATAAGCAAAATCTTTTCGAGCATCGTTTATAATGGTTATTCGTAACTGGACTACTTGAAAATTAATATTGTTTAATCATTTAATTGTTAAACAAATTTCTTCAAGACTCGACTCTTTTATTTAAACGAAAATTGCCTTCTTGCCAATGAGCTTTTTCAAAAAAATCTCAAAACCAATTGTTATTTCTGATCTCTGCTTACCAATCCATATTCAGCTTATTTAATGCATGTAGCTTCACCATACTCTATGGCAATATAACAAATGGACCATTTATGCAAACTTAAAATCCAACGTATGTAATATATGTTTCTCTTGTCTGATAATCAGCGCAATAAATTATGGTCAAGTCGCTGTATAATCATGACATTCGGGAGATTACGTTTCCTTCCTTAGCGTATACAATAAAAGTCTGAGGGAACGTACGCGTCATGCGAGCGGCAAGCGGTTGCATATTTCAGGCGCAACTGCCTCCATGTCTCGTACGATGTCAGTTATACAGATACTAGCATAAGTCATTTCTGTTGAATTCTGACAGTTAATACCGATGTTACGTCTATAAAGAGATATTTCTTAAATATTCAAACCTTTAAGGGGTGTCCTAAATTAAAATGTTCTAAAACAGCGTTCTTTTGCGATTTTTTTTAGAAAGGAAAGAAAAAATGAAGTTGTTGAATTTTGAGGTATGGTTTTATATATATTTAACGAATACAAACAAATTTTTTTTAAAGTAAAAAAGGAATTGTAATAGATTTCTAAACCTATTTCATGAGCTGCAGTTTTCAATCGGCAGGAGAGATCCACCTCGTAATTCTTGACTGAAACCAAAAACCAAAAAAGGATTAAATTATAATATATTTTTCTTCTGGGTGAACTAAACAACGGGAGAAAAAAATGTGAAATTAAAAATTTTGGCGGGTTTAAAAACAAAATGTGTTTCTTAGAAAAAAGAAATAAACTTTAAGGTGCTGTAACAATTATTTAAATAAACTGTTTTCTGCCTTTGTTTAGTTCACCCAGAAGAAAAATATATAATAATTTAAACCTTTTTTTGTTTTTTTTTCAGTCAAAAATTACGAGGTGGATCTTTCCCGCCGATTGAGAACTGCAGTCCATGAAATAGGCTTAGAAATCTGTTATAATTTCCTTTTACTTAAAAAAAATTTTGTATTCGTTAGATATATATAAAACCATATCTTAAAATTCAACAACTTCATTTTTTCTTTCCTTTCTAAAAAAAATCGCAAAAGAACGCTGTTTTAGAACATTTTAATTTAGGACACCCCCTTAACGCTCAAGTTCATAACGTTAAATAAATAGGCGTTAAACAAGGATAAGAGAAAATTCTGAAAATAAAAAAAATACAAAGAAATTTTTTTTCCTTTCATTAAAAAAAAGATTGTATAGATTGTATCGTCATGCCAAATGATCGTAATAATTATTTTTCCTTTTTTTTACTGCTATAAGCAACTATTGTATCGTGCCATGGTTAAATTAGGCTTGACACGTATCATCTATACTACTACTATCAATAAATTAATAAATTAGATGCGACTATAAAGAGGTGAATAATTGCATGGATATTGGCAATTTCTCGCGAATATTATGAAATTAGTTTGTAACAAACAAGATTATGTAGAAAATTTAATGAACCGTGAATGTGATCACATGATATCCAGAACAGATTATAATTTATTATATATAAAACATATATAATATATTATGAATTATATTATGATTTATCTATTTATTCATTATTAAGTAAGTTTAATATCTATTCTTTCATATTATAATTTAATAGATCACAATAAGATATTGTAATAGCTACTAGAGTAATTTCTAAACTACATCTTCCTTAATCAACCAGTTTATTCGGATGATATCGTTGTTTCTTTTTGTCTAGTTTCCTATTTTTATCAAATACAAAATTATAGTTGTTTCTTCTCGATATTGTAAAAAGAGTCAAGTAAGAAAGATCAAAGAATTCGATCAGAATTAGAAATATTGTCTTATTTCCTTAAATTCAAATTCTACAAACATATCAATGATGTAACATATCCTAACACGATAAAATTCGTTTGGAGAAAGTTGTTGACTGCTTGCGTGTACGTCTAAAATTATTAATGTTTATTAAGCGAAAACGAATACTCTGTGTATATGAATAAACAAACATTAGCAAACACAGGGTTTACTGTCACGTTTACACGTACATATACTGAAACGTTCAAATTTGCATTAGCAGCACGGAATATCCTTACGGTCATCACTATGTCTATTCGACAGATCAGAATCAAGACAGAATCGCTGTGATTTCACTGATTGATTTAATTAATATAATTTCCTTCTTTTGCTTTCGCGCGTTAGGTCCGGTTAATTAATTTTTTAAGTAGACAGTGATACGTGTGAATGAGCGAGAGTAACTCTAGAAATACGCTATCAAAGCCGTAAGATGGAATAAATTGGTAGTCTCGAGCAAGTTCGCCAAGTTTCAAACGAGAACTCTTAAGTAATTGGAGCATCTAACGCCTTGCTAATGAGGGAGTCGCACAACATCACGATATCGTAATAGAGGCGAAATAGTGAAAAAGATTCCAGTGGAACCAGGTGGGAAGTTAGACGGGGGCGAAAGAAAATAAGGGAAGAAGGACGAACGAGGCAGCTAAAAGCGTTGCGTGGTTACTTCAACTCTAGGAGGTACATAAATGTAAGGCGCCGTGTAATAAAGTGGGCTTGTTACTTAGCCTGTCTACTGACGTGACGTTCTACACAGTCGGCTTGTACTTCCTTATCAGTTCCTCTCCTTTTCTTTCACGCTCTTATTTAGCTACGTAATATTAATGCAGAAAAGTTTACGTAACAATTATTTACGTAAAGTTCCTCGCGTTTTAATATTCGGACACGGCTCTATCCGCGTATCCAGGCTGAGTTAGAACATGTGGGAACACAGGGCAGGACCTGATTCGGCACAGTAAAATGAGAAGAAAGGTTCACGTATAAACGTATGACTTTGTTTTCACGTAACAATTTGTTTCGTATTGTACAATCTTGTGTATGTTGTGAACACTGCAACACCTTGCAACACTGTTTTTTACCTACCTTCAGAGAAATTACTCCAAGTGATCAGGTCCAACTTCGATAGAGAGGCGAATGCATCGCATCATAGGTTGTTCAACTTGTTCGAACAGCTTACACGGACACGTTAGCGAATTTGGTCGTCATGTTGAGTTTCATAAAGAGTTTCAACCTTGTCGATCGACATTTTATGAACAAGAGATTTTAAATGCCTTCGTAATTAATGATCGGATTGATTCAGGTCTGGAAAGCGGTCAGGAAATAAGCATAACATGGCCTATCTATGTGGCAGGAAATCGTTGATCTAAGTAGTGTTTAGTATCACGAAATAAACTGTGATTCGAAACCGAGATTATATCGAACATGCATTTATTTGAACTTTCTTGTTTATTTTAGCTTGCTGATTCAGTCCCTGCCGCACTTCTCACATGTTCTGACTCACCTTGTACATTGTATATATATTTATTTCTCCATTCATACATTGTAATTTTTGGATTCAATCAATTGCCTTAAATTACACTTGAACAATAAAGTAAAAGCCAGGATCTACAACCTATATATAGATATCTGTGGTAACAAGGTTTCTGTGGTTTTTATGACAACTCAGTTCTCTTACCAATTGCTCAGGTTTCCTGCTATTTGTTCCTTTGTGTAAGAGAGGATGATTTAAATATTTTACTGTTTATTCTACGAAAATATGAACCATCTCTCGTAGCTGGAAAATAAATAATTTCTGCCTAACAGTAACTCTTGTATAGATACAAATAGCAACATATGGAGAGATATTTCCGTGTCTAAATATTAATATGATTAATCGTAATGGTATTTTTTTTTTATTAAAAGTTTCATCCGATAATTCTACGCATCTAATCATAAAATCGTTTTTAACTAGATCCACTTTCAACAACTTCAATCTCCCACTTCGTTATGTTCTCAGGTTCTGAAGTACTTTGAAGATACGCGGCCACTTGAGAGTAAATCTATCGCGAGTTACACTCGATAACATTTGTCGCGAGTGAATCTCGAGAGCAGCTCGCGATAGTTTTACCTTCAAGTGAGCGCGTACCTTTACGTCTTAAGCCTCGTCTACACTGACAGACAATTTTCCGTAGACATATTTCCGCAGTCAATCTGTGTACGTTGTTGGAGAAAAATCGGGAGATAGCAGCAGGTAAAATGTAAGTTTCCATTGCGATAGAAAATAAGGGACAACGACTATGGACAGATGGAAGAACGTGGAAACGACAACATGCAGTTCAATTTAATCGCCTTTACGCTGGCAGGCTTTGTTTTGATTTTCTTTCTTTCGCCACCGGTTTGGCAACAATTCTCGCGTTCCTTTCTATTTTCGGACCAACGTAATAAAATGTCAAAACCAGTTTTCGACATTCTTACAAAATTTTTAAATCCAAAGCCGTCTTCTAGGCTTATTTCTGCAGGAAGATCGTTTCTATAGTGGCAACAATTAATTGCGGATTTTTATGCAAATTCATGTTTTTGAAAATATAATTAAAAAGGTGTAGGCTTATTAGGGAATTGTTTTACCTGTCAAGCGTTATAAAAAGTGTTATGCTTTGTACATTTCATACATTTTTTCATATTATGTGCAATATTGTATTGTCAAATTTCCCGCAAATCCATAAAAATCCGCAACCCAGTGATAGTCTTCGAATAAAAATCTCCGAAAGAATTTAACAGTTCTCTGCTTTATCTTCCGCAAATTACAGAATATACAATGTGCTCCATAAATCGCGATAGCAACCTTACTCAAAGACACGCATTACGCTCTATAAGACCATAATAAAACCTGTCTGAACCTACAGAATCCAACTATGGGGAACAGCAAGTAATTCCAACATTGAAATTCTTCAACGCTTCCAATCGAAAACTCTAAGATCCTTAATAGATGCACCTTGGTATGTTACCAATGAAACGATACATCGCGATCTCAAGATACCCACAGTCAAAAAAGAAATAGCAAAATGTAGTAATAGATATATCGTAAGAGTTAACAACCATCGAAGCTCCCTAGTTACGCAACTACTTGACACGTCGAATCAGATCCGCAGGTTAAAAAGACAATATCCTTTAGAATTAAGCACTAGATTCAATTAGAATCAAACACACTTTATACTTTTAATCACGTCATAGTACGACGCCAGAAAATTGACTAAAAATTCTCAATGAGAATTCTCAATGTAAAATACTCCCAAATAAAATAAAAAATAAAAAAATAAAGACACGGACCTTGACACGCTCCAACTTTTCACCAAAACTGAATCAAATACCTGACACCTGCGGTATTCTAAACTTTATCCTAGTCATCTGTGCTAAATACGATATTGCAAGAGTATATAGCACGACCCAACTAATTTGTTCAATGTGTTACAAAAAGAAGACTCGTGCGAGAAAGCTCTAGATTTCGCGAAAGATATTGATTTATGCAACATATTATACGTAGGTACGCTGTGTTCCACTGATCATCCTCATAGTGGTCATTAATAATCTCGAAAGGCGTACAATAAAGAAGAAAAGACGTAACCGGAGACACTAATTAGGTGGCTGTTGGTATTACACCTTGTTTATGTCCACTTTCTCGTCTCGTTGGACAGACTATGCAGGGACCCACAATTTTGGGCTGGGGCGGTTGTGGTCGTGCAAAAGGTCGGCTGATACAAAATCACGAGTAGCCGGTGTCACACGCTCGAGAATGCCAGGCGCTTAGAAACCGTAATAAGATAGGCTAAACATCCTGCATAGCACGGAATGCATTAAATGCACGGAATGCACCTGCATTAACGGAATAGGCGCCTCTGACACACACCAGACGACAACCCCTCCAAAGGGACCAAAAACCACAGTATAAGAACCCTCTAAAACAAGCGCTCGAATCTGTTAAAATATTTGGACCCAGTCTCTTGTAACACTTTGTAACACTTTGAACCGTCACTCTGTTGGATTTGCATAATAAATTCTATTATTATACATAAAGTTCAATTTCTTCACCTTATTCGTGAAACGTTCGAACTGCGGCGCAAGGAGATCACCGGGGATCTATCGGTTTCGCGATTTATTGTGTCTCCGACGTGACACCGGCACTCTCATTAGACTTTAGACTTTAGACTGCAGTAGACAAACGACATCGTGTGCAGACAGTCTGCATGCGTGATCCAACGACTGGCAGCGGACAGTGTACGAAGACTATTATCTACAGACAGTATCTGTGAGTTCTTTTTTTATTATTTAATTTGTACTTTAGAATTTGTCCAGCTGGGCAGCTCTGTGAGCGTAGACGAGACATTCACAATGCATTTAGTAGAAGGTATTTTAGCCGACATGCTGTGACCAGATTCTCTGGAAACAATATTCCTGTTTTTCGGTAAACGTATTCGGATTACTTGTCACGTCTAAACTCTCCCACGCGTCTTCCGAAAATTCGATCCTGTGTCACCCGATAGCTACGTGACTTCGAGTAGCCAGCTATCCTTGAACGTTTGGATTACTCATTCTCACGAAATCCCCTCTGACTATTCGCAGGTTAAAACTCTGCTATAAAATATAAATAATAAGGTAGAAAGGTAAAATATAAAACGTACGAAAGCGTACCATTTAGTATTAGCTTGATTAACTTTGACGGTTTTTAATGGTATGTGTCTGTTAATGCAAATATTACATGATAATGTGAATTATTAAAATATAATAAAAATATTGAAAATAAGGTATAATATGAATATTATAATTTCGTCAACCATGTAACGTGTACGTAAACGTTTATGTATTAATCGGTAATTAGGTCCAAGTATGTTGAGTTTCTTGTGATTCAATAGTGACTCTTTTATGTTTATAAAAATTTGAAACTATGGAAATGAAATGTAGAATCTGATAGAAAGAATTGCATTGGAAAAAGAAAGAGTATGTGCAAATATCTTTTGCAATGTTTTTATGTGAACACGTTACGTCACGAACTTAAAATGGTTAAAAACGAGTACTATTATTTATATTAAATATTATTATAAATATTCATAGCTGACAATGTACATACATATGTATTTATTTCTTTCGTTTTCTGTCCTGTCTATTTTCTCGTTTCACTGCATCTCACGCTGTTTCTACCAAATATTACATTGGACTAACAACTACATTCGCGAGGTTCGAGAGCACAACGGTAAGCCAAAGTAGCCAATCGCCTTTGTTTTGCAGAACTATGAAGTTGCCAAAGTGATTTATGAAAAAGGTTGTATTCAAGCTGGGGAGGAATGGGTGGAACGAAATCTTCTTGTAATTGTCATGGGGGCGGTTCTCACGGCATTTGCACAGGTATAATTTATTATTTTCAACATATCTTTATGCTTGCTAATTACGCGTTATTTCTGTATCAAATCTGTGTTATTGATAATATTGTACTACATTATTATCATAATGTCACACCGTATTATTACGATAAACGTTAAATATAATGCGAGAATCGTCCAGATAGTGATACCTGTTTTGACGTATTAATAACAATGTAAACGCATTTAAAAAATGTTTCTTTATTCGTAACTTTAATTTTTTTTTTTTTTTAATACAAACACCATTTTTATTTGAATATTTATCGTAGCGTGAGACGAGCTTTATACCTTCGTTATACAAGACGATTCCACTAACGCTGCAATGTTGTGTTTTCTCCACTATGATGAGGTAAATACTGGATTGAAAAAGTAGACTTTCCATGCAATCGTTTGACTGGATTACTTGCTGCAATGACATCACTTTACTGCACTGAAAATACTGTTTACGTTATTCCAGTTACGGTCCAGTGCTGGATTGGATCACTGAAACGCAATGTTACTGAACCAATGTAAACGCAGTTTTACGTCCTCAACATCCAGAAAGCGTAAAAGTGCGACAGACGGTACTTCGGTATCGGCGGGATGTTCAATTTGCATCGTCATTTTAAACGAACGAAACTTCTACGACATTAGTTATTCAGACACGGAATTTGATATGATTTGTGTCAACGTATGATTGAAGCTAGCTGGCCCTCTATAAGCACATTGCGTCGTTTTATATGACTTTACTTTCTGGACGACTCTCGTATCTAGACTGTGGATTATTATGTATTTATGATAAACTTAAAAGTGCAGAAATTCATGAAAATAAGGAACTGCATAAGAATCCGCTGATAATATCGATTCCTTCGTTGTTTCTATCTTTTATTGCTTATCTTGAAAAATTCTTTGAAAACTGAAAGTAAACGTAGACCTTTATACTTCGTACACGTGACGAATTTATTAAATGTAATTCAAATATATTTTTTATTAACTGCATATACATATTTGGGCATGTATACGCATCGAAATGCTTGAAAATGAAAAAGACGTTGCACGAAACCAACAACGGAAGCAATTTGTTACCTACGTTAATTTCTACCGAAAGATTAATATTCACACGCTCGTAATAAGATAGCACACGTGTACTATCATTAGATTCTCATCGAATTTCAGAATTCCTGAAATTTTCAAATGATACACAGGAAACACCTAAATATCATTATTAAATGGTCGTATAAAAAAGCTTCAGACGACAAAGTTACACTTGGAGGGACAGATGCAATGGCAGATGAAATCTTTTCTGCAATTTTTTTTTAGTCTATATGTTTCTTTATCCTTTGTAAAAGCTGTTAAAGTGATTGTATCTAAAAATGACTAGTTCAAAAGATATTTTAACTTGAATTTCGTGAAACTTATTGTACGAAAGACAAAGAAAATCGGGAGACAGAATTGCTTGCAATTCTCCTTGTCTTCAATAGGCAAGTTCAACAAAATTAAAAGTGTATTTGATATGATGTCTAAATATCATTTGATTTTTATATTTCATTTTTAAAAATGAACTATATTTCGTCGACTCTCTGCCTCTCTCATATTTTTTTTTTTTTTTGATAAATAAGCCTCTCAGAAATCAAATTGTTCAACTCCACTTTTCATTAATCTCCTAACTTTGTTATATAAATAAGTGCATGATTAATATTCAACTCTCAGGAAGCCAATTCTTTACTTCCATAAGTTCAAACAATAGAAAATTCTTAATATCGTCACCTTTTCTCTACTTTGTAATTTTTTGTTGAGCGATATAATATGGTTTCTGAACAATTCGAATATAAAAGACAGCGATATAAAGTTCAGCTTTACGATGAAATATTATTACAAGATTAGTAATTCTAAATCCATCCTTGAGAATCTAGCGATAGCACACGAATGCTATACTTTTATCCAAAAGCATATTTCTCAATTATTTGCAACGATTATTATATTACTAATCGCATTTTATATAAGAACACTGGAAGCACAAATTATTTACAAGATTCTTGTCCATTATTAAATGTCACGTATCAATTGAATAATTTTACTATTGTAATAAAATGTTAATGAAATTTTTATGTTATTTCCAGATTCTGGGAATCTGTTTCGCTCAAAATCTTCGAGTGGAGATACTCGCACAAAAAGCAAAGTGGCATTGACAATTTCGGGCCCCCACGGCGGTCTAGCATCTTATTCTAATAGATGCTGATCAGTTGCGTTGATCGAACTGGAAAAGTCGTCGAGGATGTCGAGAACTAACAGACCTTTGACGTAAAAATCGACACAGTTCCACGTGGAAAGTGCAGGATTCAAGATCCAGACGTCCGAACCAAATCGACTAAAGATACAGATATTTTTTCACTCCTCAATTGCTGACAGAATTACGGAGGCTACGTATTTTGACGAGCTTCGTGATTTCGTGCAAATACATCACTCGTGATCACGTATAAATGTTTATAATTAAAGTTTCAACATTGTAGCATTCTATAAATTGACAAGCGAGTCGTTAAGCGATGGATCACGTTTAAACGACGATACAAAGTTCCAAAGTTTCAGTGATAATTATCATTATTCAATTATCGCAGCAGCGTATCATTTAGTTTATAATGACGATATAGCTGAGCTTAATGCGTCAACTTGTTGCATATCATCTACTAACTATCTTATTACCAAAATGACGCGAAGAAAACGGTGTCAAAGTTCCATCGCTGTTTCGTTTTATTTCTGTATAAACTTATGGCGAATTTTATGACAAACCAAACACGTTATTAATCAAACCTTAGATTCTTACATTGCAATTGCAATTATTGCGCATCCTTATTGTTCTACGTTCAGGGAATATTTGAGCTGATCGGATTGAACATTTCTTGTGAGTTCACGTGCTTTCAAATATTGCGGATACTCTATGTTTAATTTATGTTTTTACGTACTTTATAATTAGGCTGAGGATTTTTATACGTTTCTGCGAAAAAGGACGCAAAAATGCACAGAATGCATATACCCAAAATAGGCTACTCGTTATATTTTTTAATAGATAAAACGAATCTTCATTGACTCTCTATTATTACGAAAATATAAATTTGCATAAAATCCACAGTCTATTTATACTCGCAACAATGACGAGTGGCGCGCTGTATTTTAGTTTAAGGCACTTTCATACATCATCGTTTCATCGTTATAATACAATAGCGTGTGAGGAAGAAGAAGAAAGATAAAGAAACTTGCTTTGAAGAAGCAAATCAATTGTAAAATACGATTCGTTCGAGGACTATAAAACGCGTAAATTAACAAATCGTCGAAAGTAATGCGTGTATCTGCAGCGAAAAGAGTGTTGTTCAATTTATCAGTAGACTGCGGATTTTTGTGCAAATTCAAGTGCTCCAGAATACAATAAAAAATATAGAACTTGGGAAAAATATCGGTTTACATACAGAACATTATAAAAAGCCCTATGCTTTGGATATCTTACATATCTTCTCATATTACGTGCATTCTGAGCGATTTTACATTTTCAAATATCCCATAAATGCATAAAGGTCCGCAGTCTACCTATCAATTTTCTCAAACCTTTCGCAAGCCATTTGCGTATTTCACGGTCTACTGGACGTTCCTTGATACTCGGTTTGCGTCTGTCATAATTATAATTTGAGCGAACAAGGCGGAAAAGGACGTTGCCACGAACTTTTCCGATTCTTCGTCGAGATTGATATCGTTCTTCTGTTCTTGACGAAGGGAAAGTCGATGAGTTCGGATAGGGTGCGTAGAAACGAGAGAAAGGGACAAAGAGGAAAGGGACAGCAGAAGAAACAAATAAAGCAGAATAATGCCTGCTCGGTTTACGAGGAACGGTGTGTCGAGGCATTAAAGTCGATTGACGTGATGTCGTGGGGGCGCGGTGAACACGACTGAGCTCACCGCACAGCAAATTCTTGTGGCATGGCCACGAGAGTAAAAGCCATATAACACGCAAGTGTACAATAACCTTCTGTTGCTCCAATTGATCGTTAAAACGGTTGCTCGAGCTACATTGAACATATTGATCTTGTGCTACATGCCGACACGTTCCCTCCATCGGTAGGCTAGGTGCCTGTCGTATCGTATATGCTGCCGTCACATGGCTGAATTATATCGACAAGAGACAGTAGCGGTGCTAGTTGCTCTATGAATTAAAAAACATTAGCCCCTTAATTAATATGGACCAGTATACAGTACGATTCGTTTATTGACTGCCAACATTACACTCTGACACATTCTTTCTTCATTTTTTGACAAACAGGGCAAATATGTGTCAGAGTATTTCGACAAACAGCGAACACACGCGGTGACTAGTAGTATATGTATATATTCACTGATTCACTTTTGTATTTTGCCTTCTAAAATGCCGTATCTTTTTCTTTGGCGTTGATTCTGTTTTACCGACTTAATCCACTGATTCGTGTAATTTGGTTCCTAAAGTTCGTTTTACATACTTTCCTAGTTTCCCGGTTGTATTTTCCTCCTATATTTTCTCTTTTTCTTTGTTATTCCCCGTTCAAGCAGTGTAGTTACGTACGCTTAAACAGTGCGTTTTCCTTCTCGAACAAACAAATATGGTTTGCGGCTCTAAAACAACAATGCCATGCTTGTAAATATTCAATGTATATATGCATACATTTGTACATACAGAGTGTTCTAGTTCTTTTTGGGAAAACGATGCCAGCGTGTTTCACAAGTGAAAATAAGAAAAATAAGTAAATGCTTTACTGAAAAGTTATAACTAGATTGCGGATTTATATGCATTTATGGACAATTTTAAAGTGGAGAAATATATAAAATGCAGGTAATATATAATAAATGTTCAAAGTAACTTCACTTTGTTACCAATTGTTAACAATTGTTATCTTTTATGGGTAAAACAGATGTTTATGTAGGTTTCATTGTCTTAGGTATGTAAATAAACATATGAAACCGCATATGAATCCGCAATCTAGTTACAACAAATATACAGATTGATAATTGGTAATTGCTTCCTTTAAATGTAACGAACATTAGTGTAAGCACTGGATGGGTTAATTTCTTGAGTTCCAAGATAGGATATTCCGCTGTTCGACTTTTATTCAAAAGATAAAAGTTATGCGACGAGAACCAATACGTGCAAAGAGTGCTACAGAAAAAGTTCATAATTTATTCACTAAATTTAAAAAGAACCGACAAGAAACTCGCAATGCAAAAATGTTTGTAATTCAATAATTTCAGGTGGAACTAACATAAATTCCGCGAATCTGTTTCTACTTTATTGAACGAAAAACTGGAGCGTTGTTACTTCGTAATTTTGTTACAACTTTTCGAAAAAATTATTAGTGATGCTATGTTTAGAACTCATAGACTCTTCGCAGCGTATGCTCGCATCGTTTTGCAGAAAAACTGAGACACTCTGTATATCTGTAAACGTACCAAACGGAGCGTTCGTATCTTTTGCGTTCCTAATTCTTACGCGAACGAATAGAGAAAGAAGGAAAAGCATCAAACTCTCTACGCTAAAAGACAAAATAGAAAAATGCATAGATACTAAGGCGAAACAAAAGAATGTTTAAAAATTAAAAAATTGGAGTCTTCGTAAGAAATATCCAATTTGTTTCTTCTAATTTTAATAATTCCCAGATATAACTTAAATTAACTAAACTGGGTAATAAATTATAGTCGTTTATAAAAAGGAGCCACTTGTTATTCCCAGAATTGAGATCGATTACTTGCAAGATTAAAAGAAAACATTTTATCGTTTACAGGAAATCAATGTTGCTAGAAAAGTAGCGTACTCGTTTTACACGATGTTTAACTGTTGTTCAAATAACGGAAGGAAACATATTATACATTATGGATTAGGTTTGGTGTAAACCAGGCTTGTAGAGTAAACAATACTTTAAAAGATATATATTTCCAGAAAATAGTAATAATAATGAAAGAGAGAATACAAATATAAAGGATACTTGCGAGAATGACAATCATATGGAAATATAAAACAACAAAATGTAACTTTCAATGTCTTGTAATATTATATTAATTGCGTACGTGTTTGAATCGTTTCTCACACTTGTAACTAAAGCAAATAATTTCAATGATCATATGCAATAATTCTAGTCCGTCCGTTTGGTACATCAATCTCGGATATAAATTAAACCTTTCAATTGATCGTAATAACGGAACGTGTCGGCACCACACGTTGGTCCAACTTGCGTGTAAATTCTCGAAACAGCAAATTATTTCGTTGAGACTTTTAAAGAAAAGGGTCAAGGATCAGAAAATAAATCAATGAAAATACATTTTAAAATTCGATCGGTTGTCGAAAGATTGTTCTTTACGTATAATTTAGCGAAGGAACAACAATTATATGAAAGTATCGAGTCCAAACTAGTGATAGCATTTAAACATAGCAAACAGCGGCTGGCCCGCGAACTTGGTGTTTTCAGTTTCAATGAAAATACTGTTTCATAGAGAGGAGTATCAAGAGATATCTTTAATCTTGATTTTCTTGTTGTTTCCCGAAATAATTTTTATACGAATATGTACATATGTACATATACATTAAGATGATTCTTAATCTTACAAATAACTGATCGAACGAGAATTATTTCTCTCTCATCTCGCAGAATTGTCCTAATCCATGATATAATAATAAATGAGCCGCTTATTTGCCAAATCGGTTAACTCGACGGAACAGAAAGCGAAAAATCTTGATGAACAACGATCGAGTGATTTGGCATTAAAATATGGAAAATTTTAAAAGGAGGGTATAACCACTTTGGCCTGTGAACGACTCAAATAATGTCTCGATAATTCAAACACGATTGGATAACAATAAAGTGTACTCGAAAAGTATCCAAATTTAAACAAAATGATATTTTAATACTCTTTCGCTGTGTTATTCAAAACTTTTAGTGCTTCTACCGTTTTTAAATCTTTCTTAAAGCTATAGCTATAAGACTTTTAAGCTAGACTGATGAGCCCAAGGCTGAAGTATTTATGCGTTTTATTAATTAGGATTATGGAAATCTAGAAGCAATATTAATTACAAATTGTGATACAGCTTGAATAAAAGGACTTCCAAACTACTACAATTAAATTTGGAAACTTCTGGAATACATTTTGTAACGTTTCGATCAAACTTATGGCGTTAAAATGCTAGTTCTTCATAGATTGGAATAATTCCGGCGCATGAGAGTAAACGATTTCCAATGAAAGATAAGAACCAAGTACATACGAGATGGTCCGTGTAAAGTATTATGAGTTGTTTTCCAGAGGATTATTAGACATAGTTGTCACACATCTTCTATTTAATAATTCACCTAATTTAATATTCGTGGATGAAGGAACCTCTGCTGTTAAATGATCCTGAAGAGAAAATAGTATCGTGACTGTGATAAGAGAAACAATGGAAGAAAAGAAGAGAGAAGAGAAGAGAGAGAGAGAGAGAGGATGTGTGTATATTTGACTACAACCTGCTAGTGAACTCATCTGTTAGGCTACCTACGATAACCGAAAGCGATACAGTAAGATCATAAAATCGGCCAGTGGTTAAAGTTTGCAGTTTTGATAACCGCAATCAATAATTTAAAATGCATTGGGCTCATAAGGACCCTAGGGCTTAGTTTATTGTCAGGCAGGCGATATCAACTCTAGAATTACTTCTTCCTCTCTAAAAAAAATAGTCTCCTTATTTATAATTTCTATTCCGGTTTTATGACTCATCGTACGACACGTTGAACTAAATGATGACAGAAATAGATTTTAAAAAACGTACGTGCAGCGTACACACCCACTAGTTGCGTCTAGATCAATAGACAGGCGATATTAACACTAAAACTATTCCTTTCTCTCTAAAAAAGAACATGTCTCTCTATTTATAACTTCTATTCCAGTTTTATGACTCATCGTATGAAACGTTGAACTGAATGACGATAGAAACTGATTTTAAGAAACGTGTGTGTGGCACACACATCCACTAGTTGCAACTAGATCAACTGGCGAACCTATTTGATGCTTTATTTTATGACCTCGTTATGTCGTTCTCACCTACTATACTTTAGACATTGAGGTAGTAAAAGTCAAGGTGATGGATTGTATATAAGTATAGAAAGGAATAGCAGGACGAGTAGGAGAATTGTAACTTTAGCTTTTTCTTTAATGAAATGATATAGACATTTTCATATGTATTAATTTGTAATAATTTAATTCTATAAATAATTGAAAGAATGAAAGAGTGGTTAATTTGAATTTGATTTTAATAAATGTTTAAAATGCTGTTTTATGAGATTTATAACAACAATTGTTTCCACACTCGTGAATTATTATTGTTACAATTCTTATAACTGTCCTTCGTTGCATAGAAAATAAGAGAAATTCATATATCATATCATCTGTCTCTCGTTTTATGTGTTTTCTATAATTGATACACCGACGATGAGTGATGCGTTATTTAGAAGTATAAGAAATGTTCCTAGGATTATAACAAATTTCATTTTTCCATAAATTATGATACATAAGATATGAAACAGCGATATAACGATACATTTTAAAAACAATAAAAGTTTCTATATGTATGTATGTCCAATAGCACGTATTATACTTAGCAACTTAGGTAATATTGAAAAATTGTAAATTTCTACAAAGCTGCTTCGATACTGTCCTATAGTACAGCAGTATTCTGTTTTCTGAAATCTTTTCTTAAGTTGAAAGAACAGAAAATGGAAAAGAACGTCCATGTTACTTTTTAGAGAACTCATACGTTTTCTGAAAGTAGTTGGTGAATCATTAAACGTTCAATAAAATATTTCCTTCTATTAATCCTCGAGAAGATAACTTGCAATACTTTGCGCGGATCAGGCAGAATCATCTAAAATTTAATAATCGTAAACGTATTGGCCGTCTTTTGATTCAGATATACATATATGCTATGTATAGCGTAAAGGCTTAAATATTTTATACTATTGGATCCTGTGTTCAGATACAGTACATGAAATGTATCTCCAAATTTTTGTATAGCTGGTCGCACTGTGCTAGTTAGGTTGGTTAAACATTTGTCGAATGGTAATTAACATAGCAATAACTCAAAGAAGAATATTATCGTTGTTTGCTCATAATGCATTCATAATTCCGATGCATTAAGAATAGTTTCTACTATAACGCTATGATGATAATACGTGATGTTAAATAGTCAGATTTCTCAAGTATACTAAGTTAACTGACGATTGCAATTTCTGCCACGCTGCGAACGCAGTGGATCGGAGTTGAAGTGGGCAGAGCCTTTGTAACTCTCAAATATACAAAGGAGTCATACAGTGATAATATTTTACGAAACACGCATATTATATAGTTAATTCATTTATTAATTCCCGATATCTCATTATAAAAATCTGTCATGTATCTAAAACTGTTTTGTTAATTAAATAGCTACCTATTAAGATCCGACTCTATCTATGTACTAAATAAAGTATTTTAAATAGTTTCAGAAACTTAAAATTACAACTACAACAGCGTTCATAGAAATATAGTTTCTATAAAATCTGATTAACATATGGACTCATTTATAATTCTTTTAACAAGCGAAATGTTATAACGAAGCTCTCGATCATTCCGTACAATCGAATAAGCAAAACAAGACAATTTGTGCGCTTTGTATCAGCATCAGCATATACGTATATCTTGTAAACTATGCTGAATGCAATGACTAATTAAAACTTCGTATAGTTATATATATTAACTTAATTTGCCAACCTGATCCGATATTCTTCGCAAGATAGATCATCTTTGGAGAAAGAATATACGGATCACGTAATAAGTATATGCGTATTTGTTTAAGTTTCCTCGACGTATTATTAACCTTGCTACGGTTCTCCGACTTTTACGTCTCGTCCTATGTCAACAGGGACAAGTTTTCTAGGAAAATTTGTAACATAATATCGAAAAAAGAAATTTGCATATCAGTAACGATTGTTTCATATTTCCTCTGAACTGAGGAAACTTTTTAACGCTGGAAGTATACAGGATCGAGACGAAGATGAGCCGAGGAACGCAGTTAATAGTAGGGTTAATAATAGGTGTACAAATGAATAATCCAATGAAATGAGTAATCTTCAGTGTTCAAAGTCCAAAGCTCAGAGTCGTATATCGAAAAAAATACCGCAAGTAGTTCAATCAAAGTATCTGCCTTTTATAACTTCAAGCCACCTTGTTGCGAATTATCGACTAAAGAGCAACCGGTCAGGTCAAACCGATCGGTCGATATCGCGTACCTCGAATGAATTAACGCTCAAGGTGGAGGAGGTTTAATATATCGAGTGTTAGAGTAATCCAGCACTGTGTTGAACTTGTTGTAAAAACGTAACGTGCGATGTGATGCACGGCGGTGATAAGATCTTGTTGGGAGTCAAGTATTTCAACCGTACGGTACGATGTCTGATGATGAACTGTCCGTCTACGTTGCTGATTCTCCCTACCAGCTGTTGGGTTTCGTCTGTCCATCCTGCCCTTCAGGCTGGTCCTTTCCCGGGGTTTTTTACCTGACCTCGGAGTCATCGAGATTAACAGCTCGGGGAGGACATGTAATTCGGAATTTCCTAAAGAAGGGAATGGAGCCATAAACGGACGGCTACCCAAAATTCCGAGCACACCTATTTAGGCAAGCGATGAATTTCACCACGGGAAAATGTGTCTTTAGATTCATTATAGAATTTTCATTCATCATAGAAGATCCGATTGTCAGGACACTGATAAAGGACAACGTTCTGTGCAGTTGTGCATGAAAACGCTAGGCCACGCACTGCTTCCGCGACGAAAGACATCATAAGGAGTCTCGGATGGGACTTGTTTCCTTTTCGTATTCAAGCAATTTAGTTCCCACCGAGATTATTTGCGTTACTTATATTACATATAGTTTACGCATATGAACTTGGAATATTCATATCTTAATATTAATAAATTGATAATATTTAATATATTACAATCAGATCGATATGTTACAGCTTTTCAAGGATGAGTGTATGACTTTGCAAATCGCTGTTGCGCGATTGTGTAATACTAAATCACATGAGAATAAGAGACAGTAATTCACTTTCTGGAGTTTTCTAATGAAGACTGTTCTCAGTTCGCCAAATAGTTAATTAATTAAATAGTAACAAAAATGGCATTGCCACAATACATGATCTATCGATCCTAACTTTCATGACTACACTGCCATTTAGGGTCGCTTAATATACCTGTCAGGGCTGATGAGATGCCCAGGTTGTAATGGCCTGACCTACATCTATTGGTTGCCATTATAATTTCTCGTTTTTAATTCTCCTCCGCATACTATGATTTGACCTTTTGGTCATGGAAATGTAGAAAACAATTAAATCTTTTGGCAATTAAAAACGGTTGAATCGTAAACCTTCGTCGGTGACGATGTCGTAGGTGTTTCCTCTTGTTACCGTCTTAACGTGTTCCTTGAGATTTCTAATGGGAATTTTGGAAGAATTCATCGATACTGACTTGGCTGCATCTTTTCGACACATCCTGCAACAGCTAGCTTATTCACTAGACATTATTTCTTCGGATTACCATCGATTCTGATAGATGCAACACGCCTTATGCACATGATACAAAATTTCAATTAGCGGATGAGACAGAAAAATGGCACAACGATCGGATCTGGTCTGAGGACACAGCACTTTTCGCTGATGAAATTCAACACTTGCCTGATGGATGGTTTGAAATAATAGAAAGCTAAGGTTTGATACTTTGATTGCATAATTTGGTGTATCCTTTTTCAACAAATTTTGAATTTCACCGACAGTTTTGGATTATTCATTTATACATCTGCCAATTATTTTGGTTTCAAGAATTTGCTTGGAGTATTCATCTAAGGTCGCAATTTCTGGTATTTTTATTTGTAGTAGTCAAGTATGGTATAACTCCAACACGTCGACCATTAATATGTATTGTGCATTTTTCCACAATGTTATAAAAAAGCGATCGCTGCAATGGCCAACGGAGAAACATTAATTTTCTGTGCTTTAAAATACAAACTACATAAACATATTACATGATAGGATTATATGTACTTTTTATGTCAGCCAAATATTTATGTATACTCATTTTTTACGAATCAACGATTCGCAATCGGTACTAGATGTTTGAAAAGAATAAATTGATTTTTCATAATCCTCTGTACATGTGGTGCATCCTCTTTGTATCGTAAATTGGTCTGTATTTGCTGCAATGCTATAAATGTTACTGCTATTTGTGTTTTGATAGGAAACCTAATAAATTAATCATCGTGTATTAAAAGTGGAACGATTTCAAAATTATCGATGATGCTAGTGAAACTTATGCTGAAAATTATGATAGCTTTAGGAATTTCTAAATAATGTACAATATGATATTTGAACTTGTATCAAATTTGGTAGAAGGTAAGGAAGAAAATGTTATTTATTTCAAATTGAGTAGAGAAAATATGCCATTTCAAATCTAAATACACATCGATTTCACGATTTTATCGTGTACAGGATTTTTAAATGAAACTACATCCATATTGTTGATAATGAAATTAATTATTTACCATCTTTTCTTAAGTGAGAAAGTATCCTATATACATACGTTTTATGTTCACATTTTGCTTTCAATTCTTTTTGCAATAAATAATTTCTGATTGTAAATTTCTTCTTCATTGTCATATTATTTCCAACGAAATTATTGAAGCAAATTTCGTTTAGTTGTCTAACTTATATTTAGCAAAATGTTTAATCAGATACCTTTTATGCATATAAGACGACTCAGAAATTAATTTATCTTTATTTTTCAATTTGAACATATTTTCATAAATTATCATACTTTAAGTTTCCAAGATAATAATTTTTCACTTTCGATTTATTTCTATGTAAAGATTAATGTGCACAATATCTTATGATAAACCAGAAGAGGAAAATTTCTTCATATAGTTTGATCTTCCGCAACCATTGCCTTGAAAAAATGAAAGAAGAATGTTTATGAAGATCATGTAAATATTGTATATGTATTTAAGAATAAAGAATTAGGTAACTGCTTGACCAATACGAATAAGGTGCGAAAGACTGTGTGATGTGGAATTCTACCCTAAAGTAAGGACTAATTAACACTAAATAATTTTAAAAAATACATAAAGTACTTGTGTCATTATTATACACGTATTAGAGCAAACAAATCATCGTGCCAAATATTGAATCACAGTAAATTAATGTGATGCCCTCTAGGATGATATATAGTTACAAAATTGATATTATTTTCTTTAATGAGTCATCCTATATAGAAATTTGTAGACTCCTTTTTCTCTGTCATAAAATTAAATTATGTAATTAATCGCATTTCGTACGAAGTAAAATAATGCAAAAGAAGAAAAAAAAACGGAAAAATGTATGTTTCTTGTACGATATCTAGCTTTACCGTCACATTATAAATAGAAATTTACGAAAAGAAATGTATTCGAAACATTATTGTATTTGACCGGAAGCCTTCAACACTTGAAACTTTTATTCAACGTAATTAATTGAAATAATACTAATATTATGCATTCCTTTTATTGTGTTTAAGATATATTTCTGGTAAATATCAATAAATTATTTACATGTTACTGTTTAAAAATTACATTTCCTCCTATTCATAGTGTACAATTTAGGTGGAGATTATAAAAAAATACATTCTTTTAACGCTCTATACATATATAATATAATAACTATACGCGACTAGGAAACTATAAACATTTATCAGTAGCTTTTGGATACGAAACCTTTACTACAGATGTGGTCATTATTACCGAGAGTTGAAGAACTTGTTAGCATAAATCTATGAATATACCTAACAATTATTAAAGGAGTACATTATTTTCTAAAACGTGAGTTGTTAGTCGATAAGCCTTTAACTATAGTTAATGTGCTTACAAATGAATCAATATGAAGTAAATATAGCAATTTCATTAACAAAAAGTGAAAACATATTTTTCTTACTGTATGTTTCCATCGTATTATGTAATTTACGATGACATCAATTACGATAACTTGTCATATTGAAATTCACATTTTGATGTTTCTTTAAAATTTGATTTAAAACTATAAATATAACACACATATCTGTCACAAAATAATAGATATTCCTCCACTGACTCTATAGAAACATACTAACAAAGTTATGTATCTTTGCTACAAATACTTGGTACAGTAAATAATTATATCAAAATGTCATTAATATTGATACAATATACCTTAATTGATACAATATTTCCTTCCAACTCTATATGTCGAATTTAGTTTTGGAAAAACCGTTACTGTTATGAAATTCGTTGTTTCGTTGCGTCGAATATTGTTTTCGTGTCAAAAAGTTGTTTGCTTCAACTTCCGGCCAGATAATTCTTTCTTCACTTTCATAATTTGAAAATATATTGAAGATATTAAACGTTAACCATTTAATTGGGATTGTACCATTTCCCTTAAAACATAGTAAGTAATTCTATCATCTTTAATTAAATATATACTATTTCAGTATTATTTTTCTCAATTATCATAATACTTGAGTGTATTGTAATGAACTATTCTCTGTCCATCCTCATAGTCTTCATTAATACTCCTCATCACATAATCATCCTCATTAATACTAAAGCGAATAGAAAACTTTACAACTACGATTTATATCGTTCTGAATATACGATTATATGAATATATGATTATCACGCATCGTCCAATTGTATGTGTGAATAAGTACGTCTACAAGATAATAATATTTCAATACATAATCACCTTTATACATTTATCATATAATTTCATTAATCTGGTTGATTTTGTCACAACAAAAGGAATCCATAAATTACAGAGTTATTTATAAAGTACATACGTATTGTACATTCTGTCATCAAACTTTTAATGGATATTTGCGTTTAATAGGACAGATTCTACAGATAGGTCTTATTCTAAGATTTAATAAGAGAAGAAAAAAAAAGTAGACAGATAAACCTTCAGTATCTATCATAATTCGTGTGTATTACTAACATTAAAAGAAACGAAGTCGTCAAATCATGTGTCATTCGTAAAATATTTCTTGTACGAAATAAGTAAATAAACAAATAGATCTCTGGTAAACTAGCAATCGTTAGAAAGTTACAGGAATTTAGCATCGATTGTTCCATGTTGGAAATATGGACGAATATGGAGGAAAATTGTAGGCAATAATTTATAAATAATGACATAAAGAGATATGCCATTAGCATACGTGTAATACCGAAAATGAGTTTATGAAATATTTGTGCTGCTAATCGAAAATGTATCAAGAAGAATGCATACATACATATATTTAATGGGCATGTTTCCTGTTTAATTATTCATTAATGCATTCATGATAACGATCTTTTAATAACTAATTTTTTAACCATAAAAACGTTTCTCAGCATTTCACAGATTTGCGCCCATCATTTTCCTGTTCCTCGCATCACGTACACAGAACACATCGTCTTCTTATAATAATTTCTATACTATACTGTACCATGATATATTGTATTATATTATATGTACATATTTATATTTTGCTACTGTAAACATTCATGACTTTAACAGTCTATTGGATTTCCATGAAATTTCAAGAAAATTGTTGCTAAATCTTTAAAAAACATAATAATATGATGACTCGATGGTTTTAAACTATGTAGATGAAAGTATGTTCGTATATACGTGCACAGGGTGTTTCGTTTATCCTGTCGTCTTCAATATCTTCGTCACCTTTGTAGATGCGAAAAAATATACCAGGGAAATGTTGTTCGCTTTAGAACGACAAATATTGCGATTCGTGTTTCTCCCCTTCAACTAACGGACATCATAACGAATTTTTCTTGTCAAATAATACAAATTTAGGGCAGAAACAAGAAATTATTCAATTTGTTAGTTTCCTTTAAATTATCTTGAATTTTCTACTCAAGATCGCTTCAACATCTACATATCTACACGTTTGAAACCCATTTTTTATCAGCTATGATAATAAAATGTGCCATTATTTGACAGAAATCGTTGATGACCTTGAAAACTCGAAGAAAAGCGATGTTAAAGAGAAAAGACGTAAATCAGGATATTCGCTGTTCTAAACCGAACAACTTTCTCCTCGTACTTCGTTTCGTATCCGCAAAAGTAACGAAGATATTAAAGTGAACAGGATAAACGAAACACCCTGTATATGTAGTCGTTTATTAAGTCGTTTCTTTGTAGTATGATTAAAGATACAGATGCTATAAATACAGTAATAATTTCCTACTTGAGGAGTCTGAACAGAAACAGATATAATTAACGATGCAATTTAATTTGCTACAACAGTTGGTTAAGCATTTGTATAAATAAAACAGTAAAATGAAGAAGTACAGAATCTTCAATAAGATTATTAATTTCTTGCGAAATTTATTTACATTCTCACATGACTATCTATATGTTTGAATGAATATTAAATTATAAACGTTTTTGTACGACTGCCACTACTGTTAATTCTCTACACCTTTCTTTACCTGTGTATTTTAACTTTTTATCATACTACTTTACAATTATACATAATGTAATATACTGAACAATGCGTATTTTTAAATGTAACAATTGTAATTGATTAATGTACATATACATACATAAAACTGTATACTACTCTCTGCGTAATAATTAAAACGTTGCTGTAACATTTTCTATCGGTAAATTAATATTTATACTTATATTGTCATATAAACTAATAAAAAATTACAATAATTGTGATCTACGTAATTCTATTTAAAACACCTTAACGTTGGACATTGAAATAACGCTTTCGTGTAACAAATTTGTTTTTTTTTAAAAAAAGCTTTGGCCTCGTTATTTGTTTATCTAATTGTTCATTTCTAACCAACGCGTAGCAATTAAAGTTTATACGCGTATTAGAGAAACCTGTTCAGCTTAGAATTTTAGAAATTCTTCATTACGTTTAACCTTACCTGTTCGTTAAAGAGATAAATTTACGAAATGTACGCAATCTTTTTTGTAATGTAAATACAAATTTACGTAACGCATCCACTCAATTGGTGTACAATGTACCAATTGATTTTAATAACTAATCAAAAAATGAATTACAGTTTTATTTTAAGTAAAAACAATAAAAAAAGAATATACGTATATGTTCTTTACGTGGCGTCATATGTTCCGTTCCCTCGTCATGCGATTTTTTTGATAAATTATTATTTGTAAAAGTTGGACCCAGACAGACAGATACTCTCTACTTACGCTTACATCTTCTTATGACGAGTTTTTATATTGTTTAAGCGTAAAACTTATCATTTTACAGGCACACGAACATCTGAGAGAATTCCCAGATATGTAACGTTACACAGGATATTTCACCTAACTTGGCCGTCTTAAATATATCGTTTGTTCTTTACGTATATTTGTTATTCCACGTTTATTAAATAATATCCTTGCAAGGAAATTGGATCTAACACGTCACTTACACTACTACACGCCACATATTACAAACACAAACATTATTACACGCTATATATTATGCGAAATTTCTAAACCAGATATGTGTAATGAACATAATTTAAAAAGTATAAAGAGCCAGGATCTCATTTATATCGTATTGGCATAAGTAACAACTGTGACCAAATAGATAATCATTTTGATAAAAGCATACAGAGCTTCTTGTTCGTCCCCAGTTCGAGCCTAGTTCAGAGGACTTTCTTCTTTATAAGTACCATATTTTTTCCGTAAAAGAAGTGCTCGTGACGCAAACGAAATTGCTGCCACAGAACATTCAGGAGAATTATGTTTCTTAGATAATACCAGAATAAGTTAAAAACATAGTATATCTAAAAGGCCCATGCACTTTTTCCCATTATTTAAAAGATAGTTTATATTATTAGAAAATGAATTGTGTCATTTGAGTGTGATAAATATCATCAGTGAATAGCACTGACCAATTAATGAATAGTGGCCGTCATTATAGGGAACGTGGCCGATATTGTAGGGTTCGTAGCCAATATTGTAGGGATTGTGGCTAATATTGTAGGGATCATCACAGAAATTGTAGGGATTCTGGCCGACACTGTAGAGTTCGTGGCCAATATTGTAGGGATCATCGTAGATACTGAAGAAGTGCTACAGTGAAGAAGTACTACTGAAGAAGTACTACAGAAGAATCATCGCTGATATTGTAGGGATCGTGGCCAATATGGTAAGGTTCATAGCAGATATTGTAGGAATCGTTGACAATATTGAAGGGCTCATGGTCGATAATGAAGGGATCATGGTCAATAACGTAAGGATTGTAATCGATAATATATGTAACTCGATAGACTCAACAATGCCACATTCTTCCAAAGTACAGACTATAAAGAATACATATAACAAATCAATTCGCAGTCGCCGCCGCGCGAACGGAATTTGTGGCACACTTCGCAATAAATTCTGTAGCCCCACAGTTAGTTGAAAATGAAGAAGAGGACTAAAGTACATATACGTTATACTACACCAATTTAAAGTTGCACAGCGAAAGTACGAAAATATGACAATAGTTAACTATACGATTTGAATGATACAAGACGACATTATAAGGAATTTCGTTATATTACGTTAAAACTTATTACCTCATATAGTATTACATTATATAGTACAACGTTATATAGTATAACGTTATATAGTATTACGTTATAACGTATTAAGCTATATAGTATTAGGTTATATAGTATAACGTTACGTAGTATTATGTTATAATGTTTAAGGTAATAAAGTATTACGTTATATAGTATAACGTTATAACGTATTAAACTATATGGTATTAAATTATATAGTATGATTTTATATACTATAGCGTTATATAGTAGAACGTTATATACTATTACGTTAAATAGTATAACGTTATATAGTATTACGTTATATAGTATAACGTTATAAAGTATAAAGTTGTATAGTATAACGTAATATAGTATAACGTTATACAGTAACATGTTATATAGAAATACGTTGAAGAGTATTACGTTATAACGATTAACGTTATATAGTATTACGTTATATATATTATAACGATATATAGTACATATATATTATAGAGTACATATATAGTACAATATTATAGAGTATTACGTTATAACGTTGAACTTCATATAGTATTACCACATATAGTATAACGTTATATAGTATTACCATATATAGTATAACGTCATATAACGTTATACTATATATGGTAACGTAATATAACGTTATACTATATATGGTAACGTTATATAACGTTATACTATATATGGAAACACTATATAACGTTATACTATATGTGGTAATACTATATAACGTTATACTGTATATGGTAACGTTATATAACGTTATACTATACATGGTAACGTTATATAACGTTATACTATATATGGTGATACTATATAACGTTATACTATATATGGTGATA
>JACXIL010000143.1:0-95825 GCA_014737365.1 Bombus soroeensis | reverse complement strand
GAATTGAGTAGTCGTGAGTTAAGAGTCGAGTTGTGAGTTGATAGTCGTGAGTTGAGAGTCGAGTTGTGAGTTGGCAGTCGAGTGGCGGGGAGTCGAGTAGGGAGAAATCGAGTAGAAGAGTTGTGAGCTAAGAGTCGAGGTGTGAGGAATTGAGTAGTCGTGAGTTAAGAGTCGAGTTGTGAGTTGATAGTCGTGAGTTAAGAATCGAGTTGTGAGTTGATAGCCGTGAGTTGAGAGTCGAGTTGAGAGTCGAGTGGAGTAGTCGTGAGTAGAAAGTCGAGTGGAGTAGTCAAGTTGTGAGTTGACAGTCTAGTGGTGGGGAGTCGAGTGGTGGGGAGTCGAGTTGTGAGGAGTGGAGAGTTGAGTTGCCGAGTTGTTATGAGTTGTAAACTATTATAATAGTTGTGAGTTGCGAATCAACTATTTAGTTGTTTTAGTTATAGCACATTACTGTATTTAGTTCACGTTAAGTAACCATCCTTTCTTGTCTAATCCATTGCAAATAGATCTATTGATCAATAAACTCATTATATAGGATACATAAAAAATTCCTATATATACCTCGTATTCAGTCTTTACTTCCATTGTTGCATTTATTTTAATATATTTTTCCTCGAACAAAGTTCTGCTTGATTGTTAGATTTCTTTTTCCTAGCTTTATGTATCTAGAAAGGAATTTTCAAATTATCGTAGCATGTTCTGCCGGCAAGAGAGAGCGTTCGAGATCGTATTACTATGGTTTGATGACTGCTGATATCGGTTTTCTGAACACACATAGAGTTGTAGCACAAAGGGAATGTTACTGGCGATACCAGAGGAATAATAAACGGGATACGATTTACCGATAATGTTGCCTAGCACCATAGCTGCTCACACCTAAACATTTTTAAAACATTAGACGTTTAAATTTCTCTTTCCTCCTCTTTGCCATGTTAATAAGTACACATATGAATAATAAAAAAAGAACTACCATTTCTTAAATATAAAGCAGAAGCAAATGGAGAATTCAGTATCTATCACATTATAGTATCGCAGAATTTCTTAAATATAAAGCAAAAGCAAATGGAGAATTCAGTATCTATCACACTATTGTATCGCAGAATTTGTAGCAATGATTTACAACATTTCAAACAATTTCCACCATTATTTAATAATTGTTTACACGCAAACGTGTAGTTAATTACTTGTATCTTAATTATATTACTTATAACTATATTAAAATGTGCATTGAATTTTTCAGATTTCTACTACTACAATATCACAACAGACAGAAAGAAAATACACCTGTAAATCATCAATAGTGTGCAGTCTAGTGATGCAATTACAAATTTCAAGCGATTACTTATCAATTACCGACTGTTCATAAAAAGGCTAATTTCCAGGAAGCTGATTCCATCATTCCCCGGGTAGCTTTTTTTAACTTCGTTTTCGAGTCAGCTTTTATCGCGTTTCGACGAGAAACAACGCTACAATTAGCAGTCGGTAATTACCAACCGATTAATGACAATACGAGCACATATACAAGCGAGTATTCGCGTTCACCAATCCATCCACGGATTTACCTAACAGAGATCTCGATATCCAGAAATTTCGATTCACATTCTTTTTTTCTTTTCTGCTTGTCCCTTGCACCTGGCTTCATCTCCAACGAAAAACAACCGCGGAGTAATTAATCCTTAACGAGCGATAATTAATGACAATAGGAAGTATCGGTTCACAAGTGTCGTCCTCGAATAACGAACGATTGCTAATTAATGTTCCGCGTGGAGGAGAATTGCCATCAAGTTTCAAGAAGGCTTGTTAGTCTCGTGTGGCATTTTCGCGGTAAGAGGGTAATACTGGCGAACAATTGTTGGAATTTAGACGATGAAGCGAGCGATAATTATAAACGAAGCGAGTTTCTTCGTATAAATATCGAATGGATGTGTTGCAGGCTGTTTTATGTTTGTAGTTTAACACTTTACCGACTGATAGCCAATTAATCGGTTCTTGTCACCGACGCTTACCGACCGATACCTAATATTAATCGGCTTTTTGTCGCCGACAATCTTTCTCATTATTTGAACACTAATTTGTTATTTAGTACTAAGGTACTTTGCTGAGTTGCGTTGCTTTGTAAGCTCCCATAGTTTTATACCAATTTGAAAATTAAGTGGTATTGACAAATCCGCAGTCACTTAGTTGCCACCATGAGATAGGAGCAAAGAAACGTGGTGCTGCCACGACCGGCATTACACTTGCTAATGGCCAGAGAGTGGAATGCCTGGTCCGGGCCAAGTTGTCGAGTGCTGCTTCGCGTACAAGTACGAGAGCACGAGCGTACACACGATCATTAACCCGAATTACGTTGTGCGCACGACGGGTGCAAGTGCAGGCTGCAGTCATAATGAGCTATTTGTGTACTCGTGCAGAGGTGCGTCGATGACGCTGTGACACGCGTGCGCCGCCAACTTTTCATCCTTCCACTTAGCGTGATAATGATGCGCTTGGCTTCTGTGTTTAGCTGGTGCACAGACGATGATTTCGGTTCTCAAGGCAAGCGAATAGGCTTCTGGGCTTCATCGTACAAGCTGGCAACAAGATTATTAGTGGGGCGGCACAGAGGCAAAGGAAAAGAAGGCTTTGGGAATTTTTATCTTTTTGCAATGGGAATTTTTACTTTGAATTGTTTTTTCTTCTTTTTTTTTTATTATTATGATGGTTTCCATGGGAGGTTTCTAGAGCATCGTCGGACATAACTTTCATATTCGTCATTGATCCGTTCCTGAGGAACGTACGAACATTGAATTGGACGGATACAGAATCAACTTTTTCTATGAGGGTCAACCGCAGAGGAAATAATTGGTTCTGAGCCTCGAATCAGCTCGATAAATGAATTTAATCGTTACGTTGATCGTGGTACGTGTTCGTATGCTGTTTCCGCTGCTGCCCTCTGCATTTAATGGAAGCTTAACCTCTTTTACTACTTCAGTTATTTTAATCTAATTGCGTTTTGTGACAATAAACTCGACCGTTTTCTTTGTTTCTCGTCTTTTCTTCTTGAATTAAAGAAACATCTGTATCTTGTTGAATTAAATGAATTCTGAACACCATTCCTCCTTACGAATATTGCAACTTGAGAAGATGCTGGCAACAGCCGAACGAGAAACAAGCGACTACTTGAACAACATACACATTTATAAATGAAATAGATTTAAAAATTATCAGCTCAAGAAATATGCACGCGCAAGGCCAAAGAATATAGAAAAAAGAATATATTGGGTTGGCAACTAAGTGATTGCGGATTTTGTCATTAAGTGGTATTGACAAAATCCGCAATCACTTAGTTGCCAACTGTACGACTTTTCATTCTTACGAATATTTTGCATCGGAATATTTGCTTTAAATTGTTAAAAACGCGATTGGCAGCGTTTATCCGTTTCAGAAATATAAAGATGCACGGAAGATTCCTAACATGGATATCTTCTACGAGAGATGGTGATAGTAAGGAGAACTGGAACGTTAAGCGAGGATGCAAAGGAAAATTGATATGCAGGAATTTTTATTGGAATATCTTTGGAGAGATTGGAATTGTCCATCGATGAAAATATGAGCAAATATATAGGCATTTTTCTTTTCTTTGTTTATCATACGAAGATAACAAATCCGTAATAAAAATAATATGTACATTATAACAATTTAATTGCTGCCTGAAATTACTATATGATCTTGTTTCTTCAAAATTGTTCACTCACGAGGAAGATTAGGCAACTCAGAAATACAAAAAATTATGAAACTTTGTCTACAAGTACGTCATATGTACAATACAACTCTATTTTTCTTTGGTGCCATAATTCCGTTAGGATTGAAATTATTTCTTTCAGGAAAAATTCAGAACTCTCCTATTCTTGAAATATCTCAAGAACCATGAAAGATATCTAAAAAGAGGTTTCAAACTTGTATTGTTCTATTGCATTTACTAAACAAAATGTGTAAATAAAATTTTAGAAAAATCCGTTTTTACATCTATAAATGACTTTTGTGTTAGAATTAGGGATAAGATACTTTACTTTACTTTCATCATTCTTTGAATTTGCCTTGTCGGTAAAATAGATTAACATTGCCTCACATCCGGCTCAGTCGGAAACTTTTCGGCAACTTGAACACAAGCGATAATTCCTCTAATAGGAGAAGAAGATTAGCATTTGACAAAGTGAACCATGAAAGGCTCTTACAAACAATCAAAAAACACTTCCAGGAACAAACCCACCACTTGCTCAAATCATACCTAAGCAACAGAATTTTTGTAGTAAAAATAAAGGATGTATATTCTGAAGTAAAAGACATCAAGGCAGGGTTACCGCAAGGAGGCGTCTTAGGACTAATATTATACACACTATACATAGCCAACGTACCAACAACTACCAACAGCAAAATACTGACATTCGCAGACGACACGGTTGTACTCTAGTCAGGCACACTAATGCAGAAACAGCAGTCACATTACTACAAGAGCACATCAGAAGAATAGGAAAATAGCTACAAGATAAACAAATTAAAACAAACCCCAGTAAATGCAACCATTACATTTACACTAAGAAAACGGAAACCACCAAATATCCAATTGAATGGCACGCACATAACACAAACAAGGCAAGCTAAATACCTAGGACACCACTTAGACACACAACTTACATGGAAGCAACATGCTAAATCAATTATAGACAAACTACGGATAAAAAGAAGACAAATGTACTGACTAACTAGTCGAAATTCTAAATTCAGCATAGAAAATAAATTAAAAATATACAAAACGATAATAAAACCTTTTTGGACATACGGAATGTCACTATGGGGGACAGTAGCAATGAGCCACATAAATAAACTAGAGTTGCTACAATCGAAGATACTGAGAACAATAGTGAACGCCCTCTGGTATGTCAGAAACGAGGATATAGGCAAAGACTTAAAAATACCAACGGTGGAAAAAGAAATCGGCAAGTACGCAGAAAAATACAAGGAAGGAACGACAACACATCCAAACCAGCTGACTGCTAAAGCAAGCAAAACTCTGACAGAAAGAAGAATAAAAAGAAAGCACCTCACTGACCTCACTGAAGAAATAAAATAGTCAAACTCGAAGATGGTATTCCGCTGGGGGTAGCCATCCATCTTTTATTATTTAGCAATAAAGCTAGAAAAATTTACCAAATGTCCAGCTGAACAAACTGTAAAGTACAAATTAAATAATAATACAACAAAGACGGATCTCTATATTCTGGATCCTTTGAACAATCCTCGACATCTTTCGATTTAAGAAGATAAGATTTAAATCTAAAGTAATTTTGAAGAATAAAAATAAGCAAATACGCAGAAAGTAGAAGATCTGATTGTATATTTCAGAATATTGCAACAGACTTTAGACGAAATCTCGATTGCTACATTCCAACGAAACATCTTGCAGTTTACTTTGAAAAAGAAACGAAAACCTTCACTCTACTCCCACATCTCGTACGTCGTGTCGTGATTTCGCGTCCTTCCATTCTCCCACTCTACAAATCCTTCGCTTATCTTTCTCGTTTTGCCACTTTCACGGCTTTCTGTATCAGAACCTTAGCCACGATCCTTCTACCTTCTCGAATAAACAATTTAATACTCTTTATGGCGTTAATAAACGTCGAGTAAATCGCCATAAGCCTATCAAGGACAAGCGGACATTTTACTGATCCCCTTTGACAAATTGAACAAAGAAAACACGCCCTCAAATATTACGTACGTTGTAAAATACGTTTGCCATTGAAATGACCAGGTTTGAAAAATTATTATACCGGGTGTCTTGTGCCGCGACCAAAAAAAAAGTTATTCTACGTGGAAAAATAAAAAATTAGAAAAATAAAAAATGTAGAATAAAATCTCGTTTTTGGGAAAATTTACTTTAAACAATTGTCTGCTAGTAATAAGTGACCGGAAAACTGAAATATTCCTATTTATCCTGTGTTCCTCAACAAGATAAACACAATCTGTAATAAAACGAACGGAAGTAAGTAGAGATATTAATTAATATCAAGTTGAGACACAGTTAAGTACAGACAAATATTTCAAGTTAGTATTCTCGTAAAAAATAGAAAGGTAGAAATAGGTAGTAAGCTCGTAAAAAAAGAAAAATTCTAATCTACCTTTTCAACCTATTTTCTCATGTAGACTCACCTTAATTGCATAGCTCTTTATCTGTATACTTTAAAACCAAAGCAGATACCAAAGGTTTGCTAAACAAGGCAAATGCTTAACTTAACCTCTTTAAAAATGTATCCTATTTGTTCTTTAGAAAAATGTCCATTTTATGGGCCGCAAAATAGTGAGAAAGGACCTGATCTACAACAGTCTCGAATATATGTCACTCTGTTTTCCCAAGTTAGAAAATTAAACATTTGTCTCGACCGCTTCAGAGTTTCTAGTCTCCTTGCAATACGGGACACCTTGTACAGAAGCAATAGCATGTTGTTGATCCTCCAGCGTCTTAAGCCTTGGACACGAAACGATCCTCAGGTTCAATACATTGTGCGGCGAATGGACGTGTTTCTCGGAGCTTAACAAGAACTCACGAGCGAGGACAACCGATCGAGGCAATGTCTTTATCGATAATGTCTTGATCGAGGCGGAGCGAGGGACATTCGCGCGAGAGACCGGTTTCTTTGCCAAGGTCCCAGCCAGTCTTCGAGATTATCGGTTAACTGTACTTGTCCCGTTAGCCGTGATAACGGCAGATTGCAAAAGTGCTCGACTTTAGTAACGCGAGGATAGAACTTACTTAAACCTTAATGGATCGACGCTGCCTTGACGAGCAATGGATTTACTCACCTGAAACAAAAAACAGATATTCTTTGTAAGATGGATGGTTTGAAGGTTCTAATGGCTATAAGTAAATATGTCGAGAGATACAATGAATAGAATTAAAATATATTAGATACATTAGCATATAGTAACAGTATATTAATATTAATGTAAGACACTCATCGATCTGGCAGTTATTAATTTTCTCTTTTCACTAAAAAGTGGAATTTTGAGGATAGGAAATGTCGTTTCATTCGCAGAGACTTGAAATTCTAGGAAATGTTCGTCATAGACTTTTAGAACCACGTGAGATAAGAGTTGCTCGCTCAAACGATTACTTTCTTACAGCTATGAACGAAATGTATTAAATTTGAATTATTCAAAAGATATACAATGGCCATAATTATGGAAATAATGTACATTAATTTGCTTAGACAAGCAGATGACAGTAGAAAGATGGAAGTTTTGAGGTTATGTCAGTAAAATTTGAAAAGGATTCAACAACGTAGATAGGAGTTGATACATTTATTAGAAACACGCATTGTAAGTGACTGACAGAAGTATTTGAACGCTACATATATTATTAAATTATTTATTATTAATATTTTGTTGGATCACCTTTAGCAGCGATAGTGTGTCTCAATCGACGTTCCATACTGTAAACCAATGATTTTGTAAAACTACACTCTACGGAGTTCCATATTTCTATAATTTTATTTTTCAATGCTTGCTTTGAGATTATCTGAAATTTATTTAAACTTTTTCCGATTTCAGCCCACAAATTTTCAATCGGATTTATGTCTGGACTTTGCAGTGGTGTAATTAGCATGTGTGGTGTGTTATATACGATCCATTCTTTCGCAATTCTAGCAGTATGCTTAGGATCATTATCTTGTTGGAAGTGGAAATCTTCCAATAATCTTAATTTACGGGCATTTTCTTTAAGGTCATTTTTTTAAATATTTAAATACTTATATTTATCAAGTATTCCATCAATAAATATCAAATTTCCGGTGCCACTGACAGCCATGCACCCCTACACCATAACCGATCCACCTCCGTGTTTCACCGTTTGACGTAAATGTCGAATTTCCAATTCCGTATTTGGTTTTTTCCGCACATAATTTTGACCATCCGAGCCAAAAATGTTAGACTTTGACTCGTCTGAAAAGACGACTTTGTCCCAAAAATTATCTTTATTAATATCGGTTTTTGCAAAAGTCAATCTTTTTTTATGATTTACCGCATTAATATATGGATTCTTTCGCGGTACTCTGTCATGAAAATCATTGTTTCGTAAGATTCGTCGACATAATTCCGGGTGAACTTATTTATGAAACATATCAGCTACCATACTTGCGAATTGAGGAGCGGATGAAGTAGGATTTTTTTTTAATTCGCGAATAATAACTTCCTCCTCTCTTCCAGTCAATTTCTTTGGTCTACCTGATAGAGCTTTGTTTCCTCATCCTTTCACATTTTTATGATATAATGTATTGTCGACTTACTTCTGTTCACAATTCCAGCAATCTCGTTATATGATTTGCCGTTCTCATGTAATCGGAATATTATTTCTCTTCCACACCTTTTTGTTTCAGACTTTTTGGTATTCATTTTAAATACTATTGTGCAATACACTTCTGCATTACTATCTGTTATGCCCCGAGGTTTACTATTCCTACGAGGCCGTATTTTTAACCGTCTCCCTTGGTACTACTACTTGGTAGTGTCGCAGACAGATCGTCTTACATGACCGGCGAGATTTACACAAAGTAGCGATAAGCCCATAGTTGTCGTCAAGCAACGAGTTCTAAAAAACATCGATTCGCCTTCGGTCCGTTATTTTACCTACACAAAAAAGATGGCGTACGTGATCATAGGCGTGAACGGTTGCGAGACCCGAACGTGGTAGTGGTCGTCTCCCAGAGAAGACAAAGGACAAAATCGAAGGGCAGTCAGTGGCAAATGAGGATTCAAACCGAATGCATCGTGAGGTTCAAAGAAATAAAATAAAAGTTTCCTTGATCAAACGAATACGTCGAGAAATATTATAAAGTCGATTCGAATTATAACAATAAACTAGTTGTATCATCGTTAAATCATTTGTAACGTGTTAATTATAATTTAAAATATTGTTAAAAGTGGAAGCTTATAGTAACCCTGATAATTCTGTGTTAAAATCATTTGAACTACCTCTGTTATCCTAATCGAAACAGGGGAACGATTGGTTCGCGGCGTCGACTATCAAATTCGTAGCGAGAATTTACGCCTCTCACTGATGCGTTTCCTCGCGATCGCGTCTCTTCGAGAACGGTCGTAACACTGTTACTGAAACGACATCCTAACATCAAGTGAACGTACCAATATTTTTATTTAGCAATGTCTACATTCCATGTAATGGAAGATGAAAAACTATCAACAGTGTTACAGTATTCGAATACTTTTGTGTGAAGATACCAAATTGTTTTAACAAATTAGTTTAGTTCATTTTATTAATTGAAATTTGTAAGTGCAAGCGTTCGAATACTTTCTTCAGCCACTGTACATATCATTCGAATAATCACGAGTGTTATTAACATTACAAAATACAGAAAAGTAACGAGTCTTAAGCGACGAAGAAAAGAAAGAAAATTACGAAGAAGCTTCTCCAGCCTCGTATAATGATCACATGTGATATACTTCGTTTGAATACATGCTGCGTGCTCACATATGAGACTCGAGATTTAAAGAACTTTAAAGAACATACAGCGAGAAATTGAAAAAGCATCCGCGATGCATACAGATACACGAGACGACAGTTGTCAACGTTTTACGCGATCAAAAGGGAAAGTTGAATGGATGGATGGGCAAAGGGAAAAGTCGACGGTTGGCGCACAGAAGACGCGGCGAGTCTACGAATCGAAATTGAAACCATTGTGTTGGAGACCGTAAACTGGGAATAGCTGGCTGCGGCATGTCGTGAAATCTTATCGCGAAAATGCTTTGCATTTGCAAAGTGATAAATCGTGAGTTGTAACCGGAATCCTTGAAGCGTAGGATTATACACGCTGCACTTTCAAATTTGTAAAATCTCGTTGAGTAACAGTTCGTAACGTGATATGTTATTTAAAATATGTGATAAACAACCAAGCAAATACTTCTGCGTAACTACAAATGAAGATTAGGTTACGTTAGTTTTCCACAAAACGATCACAAATCATCCTCGACATATTTCCATGTTCCTATTAGAACGTGCATTAAAAGCCAGTACACCAATTTCTACTGTGTGGTGAATTACAAGCAGCAGGCGTGGTAATACGTGATTAATGTACGCGTTAAACACGAGTCAGATTTTCCAATATCGACAGAAGAGGCGATATTTTCCAAAATCCCCAGTCCCAACAAAATGATTTTCCACAGAGTGCGGTTACGATGTCTGCACACAAATACCGGACTACGCAAAAAAAAGCAGAGTTTAGATTTCGACAAAAATATTTCATAAAAAGATAATCATCGTAAACTACTGTTCTAATTTTACTATCATGAAGCGTAAGAATATTAGGTTGGCGACTAAGTGATTGCGGCTTTTGTCAACACCACCTAATGACAAAATCCGCAATCACTTAGTTGCCAACTCAATATTAAGTAGTACGATTCATATATCGCTTAGTATAGGGGCGTTCATTTCTATTTACTACAAATACTTTTTGTTCGAGACCATTGAAAAGGTAAGAATTTATTGTATGTTGAGTGGGCCCTGAGGAGCCCGAAAACCCTAAAAGGATAAACAGTGTCATAAACCACTCGGTAAAAGAAGCAAACTTCTTTCTAGAAATTAGTCGTCAGTAGCTGTTATCTTCCATCTTACGAGAACTAAAGATCGTAGTTTGGCCACCACACACGAGGGGCAGAAGCAGCAAGCAGCAGTCATCAAGAGTAGGGTTGTTCTTCAGTGTTGCGACACCTCCAGGTGATGGTACAACCGCTGAACACGATGAGGCAGATATCAACAGTCATTCGTAGGCTACGGTTCTGCCCCGTTTTACGAAGATCAACGATCGTAGTTCAACCACCGGACACGACAGTCAGTTACACAAGGTCAGTCGTAGGCTACGGTTCATCTGCGTTTTACAACGTTGAAGAGTCCTTCAAAGTCGAGAAGGGACAGTCCCTTAATAGTGACGCCTGTAATAAATTGTTTTTTTATTATTATTTAATTTCTACTGTACAATTGGTCTAGCTGGACATTTGGTAAATTTTTCTAACTTAATTGCTAAATAACATGTGGATGGCTTCCCCCAGCGGGATACGATCTTCCAGTTTGACCATTTTATTTCTTCAGTGAGGTCAGTGAGGTGCTTTCTTTTTATTCTTCTTTCTGTCAGAGTTTTGCTTGCTTTAGCAGTCAGCTGGTTTGGATGTGTTGTCGTTCTTTCCTTGTATTTTTCTGCGTACTTGCCGATTTCTTTTTCCACCGTTGGTATTTTTAAGTCTTTGCCTATATCCTCGTTTCTGACATACCAGAGGGCGTTCACTATTGTTCTCAGTATCTTCGATTGTAGCGACTCTAGTTTATTTATGTGGCTCATTGCTACTGTCCCCCATAGTGACATTCCGTACGTCCAAAAAGGTTTTATTATCGTTTTGTATATTTTTAATTTATTTTCTATGCTGAGTTTAGAATTTCGACTAGTTAGTCAGTACATTTGTCTTCTTTTTATCCGTAGTTTGTCTATAATTGATTTAGCATGTTGCTTCCATGTAAGTTGTGTGTCTAAGTGGTGTCCTAGGTATTTAGCTTGCCTTGTTTGTGTTATGTGCGTGCCATTCAATTGGATATTTGGTGGTTTCCGTTTTCTTAGTGTAAATGTAATATGGTTGAATTTACTGGGGTTTGTTTTTATTTGTTTATCTTGTAGCTATTTTCCTATTCTTCTGATGTGCTCTTGTAGTAATGTGACTGCTGTTTCTGCATTAGTGTGCCTGACTAGTACAACCGTGTCGTCCGCGAATGTCAGTATTTTGCTGTTGGTAGTTGTTGGTACGTTGGCTATGTATAGTGTGTATAATATTAGTCCTAAGACGCCTCCTTGCGGTAACCCTGCCTTGATGTCTTTTACTTCAGAATATACATCCTTTATTTTTACTACAAAAATTCTGTTGCTTAGGTATGATTTGAGCAAGTGGTGGGTTTGTTCCGGGAAGCGTTTTTTGATTGTTCGTAAGAGGCTTTCATGGTCCAGCATGCAATAAATTAATACAGTGCATTTTGTAATCAACTGTCTGGTCTGCAACTGTTTTCCTCCGTCAACCGGCTGACAAACCGCGAGTTTTCGCACGCGTACTTTCGCAATATTTTATATACAAGCGAAAAATGCGGTAGCGATAGTTTATTTATAAATGGTGGCGATCAATTTTGGTCGGACAGTGAATATAAAAATGGCGAAGTGAATCTATTCGGAAACTTACTGTTGTCAAGTGAAATTCTATAATTTTTCCTTATCGTCGTTTGAACGAAAATCCCATGTTGACGATGTTACGCAAAACATATAATTTTCAAAGCAACTGCAATTATTTGTAATTGGACTACGAAAGTTTGTTAAATCTCGCCGTTTATGGGAAATTTAAAAGCGCAAACGTGCACAGGTCGCATGTAATGAATTCGCGCAGAAATGTGTGAAATATTCCAAGTATGGTCCTGGTGATAATATTTAACGCATGAAACAAATCTCTGCTTCGTTTGCATTTTTAATTTTCCTCGAAAAAATATTTTTTCTTTGCATAAACATCCACTGTCTATCTATAATATCCTACGACAATGAAACAACTGAAAATGAACGTAAAAATAAATAAACTTTTATAGCAACTGCAGTTTATTAAAAATCATTGGAACATCTTCATCTGAACGACAATCGACATAACCATTTTCAAGCAAAAAACAAATGTTGCAGAGGATCTGTCTATAATGAAGCACGTGCTACTTGTTGGCTGACCCGTGGCGTCCAATTAACCGGTAAACGAATTATAAAAGGCTTATCTAGGATTATGAATTAAATCAGATTAACCTCCGCCTCCGCGGGGACATTGCGATCAATTCGCAGTTAGATCAAATCGGCTAGACGTCCATTACCGGTGCGGCGTGGTGCGGCGTGGCGCGACCCATCGTCAGGAAAGGACTGAGACAAATCGAGCAAAAAGAGGTGGAAGGGAAAAAGCCGGTCCGTTTCAGTAGCTTTAAGCAAATAGGAAGTTCGAAGAGCGGACAGTCTAGTCGGATAAAAATATACCTGGATTCCGACGATATTAAAATTATTTCTGTTCTCGAAGTGTAATCTTTCGCAGCTCCTGGCAAGTGAGGCACATTGATCTGTTTTTTTTTAACACTGTTTTTGCTACACCGTTTTGGTTGAAAATTTCGAATAGCTTCTCGATTATAGTTATACTGAATTTTGTTATTAATTAACTTTGTTATTAATTTGAGATTAAATTGTGGATAAAGGAAGTGTAGGATATCTGGAATAGCGAAGTATGTAAAAAGCTACTATTGTTGTCCAATTTGTGACATCGCCAATAATAATAGTGTAGTATCGTGGACAAATGGTCTAAGAAATTTCCGGTGAACCATAAACAATGTTGGGAGAAGGCCTAAGTGCCGTTAGGCCAAAAGGGCCTGGCATTTTTTACCGGGTGGTCGTCGCCTAAAGAGTGGAGGGGAAGTTATGAGTTAAAAGTCGAATTGAGTAGTTGGGAGTTGAAAGTCGACTTAAGATAGTCGTGAGTTGAGAATCGAGTTGAGATAGTCGTGAGTGGACACTCGAGTTATGAGGAGTCAAGTCGTGAATTGAGAGTCGAGTTGTGAGGAGTCAAGTTGTGAGTTGAGAGTCAAGTGGAATAGTCATGAGTGGAGAGTCGAGTGAGAGGAGTCGAGTTGAGTAGTTGTGAGTTGATAGTTGAATGGTGAGGAGTCGAGTTATGAGATTCGTGAGTGGAGAGTCGAATGTAGTAGTCGTGAGTTGAGAATCGAGTGAAGCAGTCGTGAATTGAGAGTCGAGTGGAGCAGTTGTGAGTTGACAGTAGAGTAGTGAGGAGTCGAGTTGTGAGAATCGTGAGTGAAGAGTCGAGTTGAGATAGTCGTGAGTTGAGAGTCGAATTATGAGGAGGAATTGTGAGATTCGTGAGTGGAGAGTCGAATGTAGTAGTCGTGAGTGGAGAGTCGAGTGGAGTAGTCCTGATTTGAGAATCGACTGAAGTAGTCGTGAGTTGACAGTCGAGTGGTGGGGAATCGAGTTGTGAGGAGTCAAGTCGTGATTTGTGAGTCGAGTGGAGTAGTTAAGTTGTGAGTTGACAGTCGAGTGGTGGGGAGTGGAGAGTTGAGTTGCCCAGTTATTACGAGTTGTGAACTATTAGTTGTGAGCTGTGAATTAACTATTTAGTTGTCTTAGTTATAGTGCATTACTGTATTTAGTTCACGTTAAATAATCATCGTTTCCTGTTTAATCCATTGTAAATAGACCTGTCGATCAATAAATTTATCATACAGTTTAAAAATTATTGGAAACCCTAATTTCTATTTCTAAATAAATAAAAAAATCCTATACTATGTATACGTGTCTTTGCACATACTCGATTGAAACATCGGTAAAACGAACCAACGATAAACCACAAAATATCATCTCTTTGTTATTGAAACTTTTACAAAACCGAAGTACCTACAAAGTAGGAAGTTGCGTTTAACGTTGCTACATTCTCTAGGCCTACGATTAAAAAGTTTCTATAATTTAAAAAAATATTACAATTAGAATCTCGTTAGATAATCGTTTTATATATCCGCCAAGTATTATAGAAACCATTACACTCTGAATATTTTGATATATTTTTCCATATTATGTGCGTTTTGCATAATGTTGAACTTTCGAGATTCTGTGAAATTTGTGAACTCCCTTGAAAAATTTGCAACGATTTTGTAGCACGACGACGTCGCTCAAAAGTAAAACACGCTAAAACTCGAAAGTCAACATTCTTCACGCGTCTCTCAGATTCTCCCACTGTGAAGAAATTTCCTTGCCGTTTGTACTTTTTACGCGCGTACGCTAACAAACAACTGGGAAATGAACAGGATTGCAACTTCACATTGTAATGTATACGACAAGTTGGACAATTACCAACATTACGTAATTAGCATTACTTTTATTCAAAAGCAGCCAGGCCTGAGCTGAATTTTTTTTTTAAAGAGATTCTTTAAGCCCGTTTACATGACACGTTAGTTTCTCAACAACCGTGTGAAAACGGTTTTTCCGTAATTAATCAAAAACTCATTTTTCCAACGACTTACTATTAGGTTGGCAACTAAGTGACTGCGGATTTTGTCAATATCACCTAATGACAAAATCTGCAATCACTTAGTTGCCAACCCAATATTACACGTTAAACTCTTCAATCTCGAAGATGAATATCTTCATCTTAGCAAGGTTAGGTCTTCTGAAAATTCAACTGCGTGTAGATAACATAACAAATGACGTATCGTTTGAGTTTCAAAGAAATGATAAGAAAATCAATCCATCAAGAATTTTAGCACATCAGCAAAATCACGACGATGTACAACACGCGTGATGTTTCGTGTCACACGTGAACGAGAGAAGAAGGATAGCAGGCGACAAATGGCCGCACGATGGATGTGCGAGAGGGCGCAATTAATCGATGCGATGCGATGTTAAGTGCGTTATAATGACGATCGCCGGAAGGGAAATTTGAATCTCGCAAAATAGCCTGTCGGAGAGCCGAGGATTCTCTCGGCGTATTCTACCGAGGCCTTGGCCAATAATTCAATGACGATTGATCCGTGCGCGCCATCGATGCCGACAGAAAACTTAATGACGCTCGTAATCTGCCAGTCAATCTTTTTCGTCTTGGACGAATCGACGAATCCTCTTCGAGAGATCAATGAACGAAAATTCAAGGTAAATTCGACTGCAATCAATTTTATGATCGTCATCAAGGCGAATCTGCAGGTGTAATTAAAGATATTTGTATAATGAAGGCATGTTGAGGTTAGGATAGAATTTTAAGGTAATTACGAGTCCGATAACTTGTAGCAAAATTTCAATCTCGTCTTTTATATTCCATCGACACGTGGTAGAGTAGTTACGAGTAACACAGTTCGGAATAGTCAAATAAAAAGAGAAAAGTGAAAACTCGATAGAATAGGAAAAAGTTTGATTGATTGTGTGGTTAATATATTCGTTGCTATTGGTACGTATTTTTTTATTGTTAGAGAAATTGGGTTTCTCTTTCGCATCATCGCTTAGTATTTTATTCTGCAAACTATTGGGTTGGCAATACCACCTATTGACAAAACCCGCAATCACTTAGTTGCTAACCTAATACATACTGTTACGACGGTATGTGATCTTGTTTGTTAGTTTATTTCAATTACTTTGTTTCAATAGTCTAATTTTGTTCCTATATGTATTTGATAAAGGGATTTATTATTATGTAGATTAAAAACGATTTTGAAAAAGTCTTAAGCGTTTTGAATCCAATTTCTCTCCAACTATCAAGTTTCTCACTATAATTCGATAGATTGGGGTTAGGTTGGGGTATGTACATATTCCGAAGTAAGAATTTTTCTTCAATTGGATAACGTAAATAACAATGAAGAAATTTCAAAAGGGAAATGAAATTAAAGTATATAAAATGGTGGATGCGTGGTGCGCACAGTCGAATTGTATTACGATAATTTACCGAAGCCCCTTCCATCATTATGATAATCAGACAGGAGGGAACATGTCCCACTAATTAAATTGCCAACACGCGTAAGATGCACTCGGACATCGGCCATCGATTATCTGCGTAGCACGCAATTAATCTCGACCCATTATTAATTCCTTCGTAGCCAATGATCGCGTTAACCACCCCATCTACGATAACTCGCATAACTTACTGTCATGGCTAACTATATCCGCCTGGTCAACTATAGCTCGATTGAATAAGCTTTAAGGAATATTCTTTAGCATTTTTTAGACAGAAAACTGTTTTTCATCTATCCGTAAAAGAAATAAACCGTAGGATACACTGCTGAACTAAACCATTTGTAACAAAATGAACGAGATAATAAAATTGTTTGGTGTAGGAAAATCGTGAAAGATTAATTAATAATTCAAGTTATCCTGAATGTTTTTAGTTACACTGTGTAAAACAATTTATCTGTACGATTCTTTTATTTAATAGATTTTCCCTGGTTTTTTGCCTGATACGAATCGTTTATAGTAGCAACTTTTTAATTATGTTTCCCACCACTGTATAACAACTTCAACGACATACATATGCAAATTCTATAGAATTCAAACTACCCGCCAATCGACATATTTACTTTTGCTTTGTTTTACCGGCAGCTATTTTACTGAATAGGTTAGATAAGAACACGACGAGAGAAGAACAGTAATTTAGGACTTAGGAAATCCACTCTCCATTCGACAGGTAAAATTTCTAGTAGATTTGTAATTAATGGTTATTCTATACAATTTAATTTATTCCTAAAATAAACTGGATTTTCCAGAATCGGTCGTCTTAATTACCCCAAGGATCTACGTTATTACAAATCGATTTTCTGTACGCCATGCCATTGAAGGTTATCCTCCGTATCTCCATGAACGAAAACACAAAAGATGAAAGAATAGAACGTGTAAAATCTATAATAAAATCAGAAGATGAAGTGAATTACGTTTTTCCGCTGGAATTGTCAACACAAGGAGGGCAGGTGTAAATTCTATAGAATTCAAATTACCTGCTAATCAACATATTTACTTTTGCTTTGTTTTACCGGCAGCCATTTTATTGAATAGGTTAGATTACGAAAGAAGAACAGTAATTGAGGACTTAGAAAATCGATTCTCCATTCGACAGGTAAAATTTCTAGTAGATTTGTAATTAATGGTTATTCTATACAATTTAATTTATTCCTAAAATAAACTCTATTTTACAGAATCATCTTATTTACCCCAAGGATTTACGTTATTACACATATAATGAAGCAGTAGAACAAACAGTAACTGACAACTCCTCCAAGAATATCCTGAAATAATTGATTCTACCAGAGAACAGATTTAATATGTATGCAGTTGCTAGTTACTCATTCACAGCTCTTTAGAACTCGCGTTATCCAAGTAGACCAATACAACCATCCCGCTGAATCATCCAGATACACCTGCTGGAATAACATTGCCGTCATTATCGTGTCTCTTTCACGCAGCACGCGCGAAAGCTCGCGTGCACCTTCTTCATTCTTCATCTGTTTGACTCCGAAGCTTCTCCATCCTTTACCTTTCCCTTCGCTGTTAGTCGCGCGCGTCTCTTGCCATTCTTCGCGTATCGTATTTACGTTATATAAGCTTGGCTTGTGCTGACAATGCACGGAGAACCATAGTGTCTGTTCGTTATCTCGCGCGTTGGAGAAGCCAGATGCACCGGCGACAATGCTTAAAACCCGACAAAGAATTCTGCCCTGGCTTCTAACTTTTGTGGCCGGTCTTCCTCCTTTTTCTTCTGTTTCATCCACCTCTGTCCTTCTTTCTCTATACTCTCTGTCTGTCTGTCTCTCTAGGTTCTCCAATCTGTTTGTGCCTGCTCTCATCTTTTTCTTCCTTCGTTTCTTTCTCTTTTCTCAAGCCTCTTCCTGTGCCTGCGCTCTTTGTCCATTTCTTTCTTTCATTTCTTGCTTTCTTCTTGCTTTCTCCTCGTTGTTTGGTGCAAGAAACGTGACACGGGCCGCTGCAGCACGAGTCAAAGCGTCTCACGCGTAATTTAACTTCAGCTTCGATAAACGCAACTCGACGACACACAGCCGTGTTTCTACCCCTTTGTGCCATGGCCAGGAGCCTGCTTCGGCCGTCCACACGACTTTCACTCGGCCGCCGCGGACACATAGACAGCCCTTATCCCCCGGCGGGACACCGAAAGCCTGGCATTCCTAGGACTTTGCCCGGGATATGTATTTGCGACTGTGATGGCTACAGAGTCACGTGTCTGGAATAAAATACCGCTCCGTCTAGACGATATCCAAGCAGCCGCATATGAGCTCCACGTTCCGCGTTATATCGCGCTACGATGTTTTATTTATCAAGTTTGAACGGGCCTTTCTCATATTCCCAGCACTGGCGAGACGTTGAACCACTCTTGAGCCTGATATATCGGTAATTTTAACGCTGAAGCAACACACAGTGGATAGAACAAGTATCGTGGCACACCGTTTATTGTAGCATTTATATTTTAGTTAATCGAGTCTGATTATGTTAAATTACGTGTCATTTACATAAAGCCTCATTTAAAAAGCGCTTCATTGGAAGATAAGAGGTTGTACGAGTACTTTCTAGAGCCGCTGAGAGATCAAAAGTACTTTGTGATTAATTCTTGCTTTTTCTCTAATTACACAATTCTTACGTATAGCTCGTCGTCGATTACAAATTAAAAATGTTAAGGTTTTTTATATTTTGGTATTTTATGTAAAATTCTTTATTCAGAAATGTTAGAAATTAGGATCTCCAGTGATTTCTATCCTATGTGATAATGTATTGATAGATGGATTTATTACAGTGAATTAACCAGAAAACGATGATTATTTAACTTGAATTTAATGCAGTAGTGTGATATCACAACTCTCGATTAACGACTAACACTCTTGGCTCTCCGGTAGCTAACTGAACATCAACATCTGCGGTGCCGAAATATATTGATGGTCTATTGAAGTTTTCCGACCATTTGCGTTTTATCGTCCACATTGTCTGTATGTCGCCGATCTTTCCGTGGTATTATAATAGAGACGAAAGAAGTCGCTGTAAAGGGAATCGTTATGCCAAAAACTAAACGCTAGAGAAGATGTAGAGCTTCCCTCGAAGTGAGACTCACTTGAACAAAAAACAGAAGACGTAGAGGATTGAAGGAAAAAGAGGGACAATCGATTGTATAAATGGTTGATGGGATAAGAGATGTCGCTGCTACTTTCCTCTTTCGTGTACTTCTACGCTTTATATGCGAGGTACGTTTCACGTGGTACGTAAAAGATTCACGAAGTGCTCGAAAAATCTCCGCTGACCGCTTTGCAATTCCCTAAGACCAGTTTAAAGGAAGCAAAGTAGCTTTTACTAAAACAACGAATTTTCTGGAACGCTCGAAATCATTATTGAGTATTAATATCGTAGTATCGTGGACAAATGGAATAAGAAATACCGGGTGAACCATAAACAATATTGCGAGAAGACCTGAGTGCCGTTAGGCCAAAAGGGCCCGGAAATTTTTACCGGGTGTCGTCACCTGAAGAGTCGAATGGGGGAGTTGTGAGTTGAGAGTCGAGTTGAGTAGTTGGGAGTGGAGAGTTGAGTTGAGATAGTCGTGAGTGGAGAGTCGAGTTGAAATAGTCGTGAGTGGAAAGTCGAGTTGCAAGGAGTCAAGTTGTGAGTTGATAGTCGAGTTTTGAGGAGTGGAGCGTTGAGTTGCCGAGTTGTTATGATTTGTAAACTATTAGTTGTGAGTTGTGAATTAACTATTTAGTTATAGCACATTACTGTATTTAGTTCACGTTAAATAACCATCGTTTCCTGTTTAATCCATTGTAGATAGATCTATCTATCAATAAACTTATCATATAGGATAGAAATCATTGAAAACCCTAATTTCTAATATTTCTAAATAAATAAAAAAAATCCAATAATATTTAATCAGCCGTACAACTTTCGTTGTATAAGTTAGAATATTCCTGAATATTTGGTATTCGAATATGTGATGCGTGGCTTGAATAATTTATCTTCGTCCTGGAACAGGTTAATGCTCCTTTATCCCTATGATCCTGCAAAGAATCCAAAGCAGATGTTCGTCATCAATCAAGATGTATGTAATGATTAATCCATCACGTATATCATCGCACTGCCAGCGTCGTCACGAACATCGTAAAAGCTTCTAGAATTCTAGAACACGACAAACAGCAATAAAGATCCGAGCTATATTCTTTTGTACAGCTTCCAGTCTGATTCTCATACCTCTGACGATATTGAGGAAAGTTTACGAGACCTGAATGATCTTGAAAATAGTCGAATAACACGAAATGGAATTACATCGTAATCATAGCAAATTCGACATTTTTAAAAGTGTTACAGTCATTCGTGCTTTATTTTTATGATCACTCTCTGATTTCTTAAAATTCTCTATATAGTTTTTCTTATATCTAGTACTGCGTTTCGTATAATCTTTCCAAAACTTATTTTCTCTAACCCCAACATAACGCCAACCTAACCTCAAAACTTATTTTCTCCTTTCCAGCAAACTTCTCACCTTTTGTCAATCAGATGTAAATTTGTGAACTACGTTAATCTATTTTTGCTATCTTTATCCCCTAATTATTATTTTTACATAGCTCTTGAAAATCCAAAGATTCCTTCAGTCTTTTGCATTTTCCTTTAAACAAACTCATTTCCTTCTCAACAAAATTTCTCTTCTTTCATCAGATAGATGTAACTTTATAACATACGTGAACTGTTTTACTATTTTCATTCTATCCAAAGATATTTCATTAAATCTAATTCAAAAATTCCATTAATCCGTGCTTAGAATATTTTGAATCGAGTGTCTGTTACAAACGTGTAATCGCAATTTATCTGAAAAAGAAAAAACAAAAAAGGTCTAATCATAGTGAGAGTTTTCTCTTTTCCCGGTGCAATTAATTGCGTTTTTCGAAACTTGGAACCTTCGGATTCGAAAAGGCAGGTCAGCAGGCTTTTGCAAACTCGTTTCATCGTCCGGCTCGGCTTTATCCCGTAATTTTGTGAAAACAACATTATGGCGCGTCGTGACATAGCATAATTTGCAACATCGCAAGGAGAATTTCATTATTAACGTGACTTCCGGCTTGTCGGTCATGCAAGATACGAAAAGTCGGCGCAAACGAGCCGTTTACTCGCCGCGAAGTTTATTGCCGGACGTTTTCACTGTTCCCCACAGGAAACTTCCTCTTCCGCTGTGCAAACGACGCGCGAAACAGGTTACTTCTCCGAAAGTGACGACACAAAATAGGTCAAGGAAACTTTCAATGGAGCTCATTCCTGCGAACGTTGTCTTTCAAATAAACGACCGTCGTTAGAGTAATCTGGGTTCTTTGGTGATCGCGACAGAAAGAATGACGAATGATGAATATAACAGCAGTGTAACATAAATGCACACAGTCTTAACACTGCAACACTCTTGTTCTCCAAAGGACGAAAATCTGAGATTTCAACACTGTGCATCAGATTTTCATTTCCTGCAATATTAAAAAATAATTTTCATAGTATCTGCCTCGATAAGAAATCGTGAAATATCACAAACACTTGCATCAATATTGAGAAGACACAGTTACATTAACATCTTTGTATTTGTTGCTGTGAAATATTAGGTTGCTCGTCGCACGAGGATACGAAGAATTTATTGCAGCTTGAAAATACGCAATTTCTTCCCAACGTCCAATTACATAATCAATTTTGAAGAGAAAGCAATTCAACACGTTGACTACCGCGTCACCCATATTCGGGTGACGGCAATGTCTGACAGTGTCGTGTCATCCGTATTTGGGTGACGGCAAATGTTTCTAGCGGGACCGTGTCACCTGTATTCGGGTGACAGCGATGTTCTCTGGCGAACTGCGTCGCCCGTATTCGGGTGGCACTTATTTTGACTACTTGCGAAGGATCGTCGTAGGTATTTGAAAAGATATTCCACAGGAAATAATAAAACTATTGAATTGTTATAAAAGTAATACGAAAATGGTTTGTTAAGAAAATTATTTAGAATGTAAAACTTTGAAGCATTCTATACAAAGCTGAGTTTGGTCGAGACAATTTGGACAATAAGTTGTTGTTTTCTTCAAATTCTCCCGTGTCTTTGATCGGTCCGTTCGACGTCTTTTATCCGCATAACATAGTTTACACGCGCGACTAATGTTTCTTCCGGAACCTTTTTTCCGAACGGCGATATTATGCTGACTCCGTCGAAAACAAGAATTTTTTATATTTTCAGACAACCCTAATAATTTTGCAGCTAATAATTCTCTAAATCTTCTAATATTTACTTTCTTCCTTGTTGCAATTTTCTGATACAAGTAAGTTTATTATTTCGTCATCAACGAACAGCTGAAACACATCATATGGATTGATATCGCCAGGTAATTGCCTAATGAGGCCGTCTGTCTCGGGAAAAGAACGTGACTTCTGCCGACCATTAAATTCATTCCATTCACCAAATTGAACTGTACTTTCCTCCGTATCGTCAGTTCTTCTTTCTTCCTCAATGACAAATTCTTGTAAAATCTCGTCCACGGTATCTTCATTACATTCAGTATCACTACGATTGCACTTATCAATATCCGAATTAGAATCAGACGATGTAATTCTATTTCTATTTCTATTTTTAGGAAATCTGATATCTTCCTCATCGCTACTACCCGAATTTGTGTTTAACCTCGTAAAAGCTTTCTTTTTCACTGCTATTTGACTCACTAAGAAATAAGTTTTCCATATTTCTAGGTTGTCTAAAATATCGGCGGGAGTCTAGCAAAGTACGCTTGATACAGCAGCGCTCGTGGCCTGAAGGAGATTTCATTGAAAACACGCGTGACAGTCAACATGTTAAACGGAAGATAGGAAATTGCATGCTCGAAGACTCACAGCGAATACTTATTGCAAATACATCTCATACATTCACCATGAATTCACTCATACATTCATGAGATTTATTTGAAAACAAAAACAAACTCCAACTTTTCCACATATTGCTAGGGAATCGCGTTAGGAATTCTTTTCATTAGCATTATGTTCTTCCAAAGGGAATAGTTGAAAAGCCGCGGGAACTTTCAGTGACTAGTGCCGAAACAGGAGTTGCAGAAAACATTGCGAGCACAACTGAGCAAAATTCCTGAAACTTTTTGACAAACGATCGGGAATAAATCAACGTAACGTTGGTGTTTCTCTGTGGCGAACAACCGAGTCGATTTCTCAGAATAAAATTTACGTTGCAGCCAGCGGAAAGCCGGTACGACGAATCAAAGAGGAAATACAGGTTAGGTTAGGTTCGCTTGGCGAGAGGAAACAGGTCGCAAGTTTGATCGCGTCGCGTTCCCTTAGAGCTTAATTAAAATCAAGATCGTGTTGCCAGTGAAAGGAGTGCGGATCCTTTCGGAATACTTTGCCACGAGTTTCAAACTTCTTGCAATCCCGTCGCAGGAAAATGAAACGATGCAAAGTTTTATATCGGGCGCACGCGTAAACTTATTTAACCTTCGCGACAAACAACTGGAAAGATTGGTCGCTTGTGAAAGGAATTTAAAACGTATTCCAGGTCTTCTTTGTTGAGCAATACTTTTTATTTTTCTTTTTTTTCCTTTGACTTTTCTACTTCCACCTTTTCCTTTGTTATTTCTTATAGTCTTTGGAATTCTAGTTCGAAATAATTCAGTTATTTATTATAGTCTTTGGAATTCTAGTTCGAAATAATTCAGTCAGAAAGCATATCGTAAGATATTTCTTTGTTATAGCAAATACTTTCTATTTTTTTTCCTTTGACTTTTCTACTTCCACCTTTTCCTTTTTCATTTCTTACAGTCTTTGGAATTCTAGTTCGAAATAATTCAGTCATTTCTTATAGTCTGGAATTCTAGTCCAAAATAATTCAGCCAGAAAGCATATCGTAAGATATTGTTCTTAGAAACGCCAATTTCGTCCATTACAGAGCGTAATTATACCTCTTTCTTTTTAAATGTCACGAGCTTCAGATTGAAGAATTTTGACTTTGAATTGGTATGGCCGGCTAATTTTCAACGAGCTGTTTCATTTTAAAGCACTTCGTAGTATACTACTTAAGGATTAAATGAATATTTAGCGTCTACAATTAAATAACAGGTTCACGTTGATGAAACAGTTTCCATTTATTCGAACGCAAATAACTTGTTTATTCTGAACAAGACTTAATAAGAACGAACATAGAATTTTGAATGTAAAGTAAACTAAACATGTTCACACCGATACAACAGTTGCAAATTGTTCGAACGTAGGTAATTTGTCTAATCTAAACAACGCTGTGTCTCATTCGATAATAACAGGAATGCCATGGGGGTCACCAGTGACAGGCACTCAACTTGGTCGTGACGCTGTGGGGGTCACCGATGACCGGCGCAAGATTAGTAGAAATACATCATTTGAACAAATGTGAATAGTTATAAATTGGTTATTATTACCATCGTTACTACAACAGTGTGACGAGATTAATGCAGTATAAAACATATAAAAATAGTTTTATTTATACATGAAATATACATCTATTATGTGCGCCCCCTACCACTGGCTGTCGAACAGGGGAAAAACCTGCTTTTTTCGTGTTTTACCTTAACGAACAGTAACCCTAAGGAACGTTTCGACTTGAAACATGTTTGATGACAATTAAGAGCGTTGACAGTAAAGTAAAAAATGCTAAATCTTGTGACGGTTTTCTAGGATTATTGCTGGTCCGAATAAGTATGACAGCGGGATGGATTATGATTTATGGTAGATCCTGGGACCTAACAACATAGAACAATTATTTAGCAAGGCGAAGAAACAATATGAGATAATTGACAATCGCAAAAAGTAAGTGAATCGAGCGAAACTGCACTACAGCGCCATGGGGTCCACCAGTGACCCCAGTGAGAAAAATTCATTAGTGATGATTATACACCGTAGCATATCTGTTGTAGGTAATATTTTAACATTATATGTATCGCATAATAAAAAATTCATCGTGGCGTCATGGTCAAACCTTGTAAAACTGGCGTGACATTCAACGTGTTAACGCTTTACCGACCGATAGCAGATTAATCGGTTTTATGTCACCGACGTTTACCGACTGATAGCCTATTAATCGGCTTTTTGTCGTCGACGATTTTTCTCATTATTTGAACAGTAATTTAGTATTAAGGTACCTTGCTCAGTTGCGTCAGTTGCGTTGCTTTGTAAGCTACCAGTTTTATACTTTTATACCAATTAGAAAAACGTACCGTTCGCGATGAACAAAAATAATGGTATTGAGAAGTCTAAACCGAAACACAGTTGGCGCTAGGGAGAATCTGCGCCTGAGATGCCGGTCGGACGTGCGTATGCGTTGAATCGCTAGCAGTCGGTAAAGTGTTAAGAATACGTACTAGGTTGGCAACTAAGTGATTGCGGATATGCAAATACCACCTAATGACAAAGTCCGCAATCACTTAGTTGCCAACCTTACTTTAGTTTATCTCAGTTTGAACAAACGCGTGCGAACTAATGTGAATTTATTTGAAGAGTTTGTGAATTCCCGTTGAAAAGGGAACCGCTGCAATTCTCTCTTCACCAAGTATCGTTCTATCGCACGGATGTTGGCAAATTGAAATCGATCGATCGCGTAGGAACCACCCTTTCCTTCGTTTCATCCAGCATTCCTTTTTGTAGCCTGGCCTGATTCAATTTCAAGAACAGAAGCAATCACTTAGAACAGAGGAGAAACCCGGGGCAAAGAAGGAAAGCAAGAAGCGGAAAGTATTTTTCCGGATGAACAAGGAGAATCCTGGTTGGACGCTTCCGGCGTCGCCCATTAACGCCCGATTAGAAACATATCTTTCGTAAAATTACCGTTTCCAGCTTTGACTCGAGACCACCGCCCCGGATGCTCGTTCTTTGGCCAACTGTGGGGCGGTTCTGACCCATTCTTTCTCGCTTTTCGTTACTTTCCAACGTTCACTTGAACACATAAGACTTGATAAGAATCTTAGGGCGAGCACGATGGAAGTTTGAATTAAATTTGTTTGCATAAAATGTGAAAATGCGAAAAATTTGTATATTTTAGTAGAATAAGGTTTTTATTCGTACAACTTCATGGGACTTGGATCAGGATATTGGCTTGGCAAGTAAGTGGTTGCGGATTTTGTCATTAAGTGGTATTGACAAAATCCGCAATCACTTAGTTGCCAAGCCAATAGACAAAGCGACAGAAGAAACCAACTTTGCCCCAACTTTTCAAATATTTCTTTTGAAGATTCTTAACTGTTAAGAATTGTGGATCTTAATCGCCAAAATAAATGTATGGAAACACTTACATTTCACTTAGAATTGATATCAAAATAGTTTCAGATTCATTTGATATGTGATTGACAAGATATTCGTGGATACACATTTGCACGCGTCTCAGCACTCTCTTTGTCTCGCCATCTTCTATTGGCTTGGCAAGTAAGTGATTGCGGCTTTTAACCACTTAGTTGCCAACCTAATAGGCCTTGAGACAAAAGCTCAGTCTGCGGTCATTGTGAAATTGTATCGACATAATGTCTATGAAGAATAACGTACTGTTGTCGATTACACGTCTGAAGGCTCAGGACACTCGTATCTGAAGGTCTTCCATAAATTGTAGAGCCGTTTTTCACAACAGCACAGGTAGAAAGATGTATCCGTAAATCGGATACTTTACGGACAGACGTTCTATTCAATTTCACAATATCAATTTTCTGCGTGTTAAAGATTAAGTTTAAACGCAAAACGTTTATTCGTGAAGATATAATTAATAACCTAATCTTCTTCTTAATCTGTCTTAATATTTTGTAAGCGTCGATTATGTTGCCATAATTTATCAGTGTATGAAATTCCTCATCTAGGAACGAGCGGATGTTATCGAATTAACCTTTAGAAACTCGATGAATCTTCGGTAGCGGGAACGTGGCGAGATAACGAAAGACACGATCGATTTACTGTACGTATCGTCGATACACGTAGGTACATGTGATAAGCAGAACAGGAATCTAGGGATTTTCAGGATTAGCCGTAACGCTGACAGAAGCGAAACTTACGCGCACTAACTCGACCCGGTTCAGATCGAACGGTGTCGATCGGAATTGCGGCGCGTTAGGTTTGACATGAGGTAAGCCGTGGATTCGCCTTGTGATTATGAATTTACCGATATCGGTTTATCCAGCCTCGCAGGAATTTCAAACTAATTTGTCGTTCGTGTAGGGAATTCAAAGCTGTCTCCTAGGTCTTTCTCGTTTCATGATAATTCGCAAAATGTATTTTGACAAGTACTTAAATTAATTAACATTGGACTAGCCTGTGAGATGAATTTATTCTTTACAGATGGCCGTAAGAAGGTGAAAGAAATTGAAATCGTATCATCACGATAGATACAATCGAAAAACGTACGTAATCGACGTGATTAGACTCGAGTACTGCGATCAATAATATGCTACAACCGAGAACACGTGTAAAATGGAGGCGATATTAATCTATTGAGATTAATACTGATCAAACGTCATCATCTTCTTTCAAATTCTACGTAACGTACAAGTTTTTTAAATTACAAACTATCCACCAAAGTGATATTTTCGTCGCAATTTCATCAGCCTCCGCTATGCAGAGAAAACAACTAGCTTCGTTAATAATACGTTACAGCCAAAAATGCGTGAGAGATCGAGGCGAGCCTAATCTATTACATCACGACCAATCGGATGAACGTTCATTTTCTTTCAAATTCCACGAGGTACAAGCTTTCCAAGCTACAAAACCATTTACTAAAGTAATCTATCCTAATATTCTCGTCAGAAACCCATTCTTTACTTTGTAGAAATAGCAGAGCATTGCTCATCGAACGGTCAATTGGATGCTCGACAATGCAATTAGATGTGACCACTTCCACCGGTATTACAGTTGAAAATTATGGATCTTAGTTGCCGAAATAAATGTATAGTAACATTTACATTACACCTAGAATTGATGTCAAAATAGTTTCAGATTTGTTTAATATGTGATTTACAAGATATTCGTGGATACACATTACACGCGACTCAGCACTCTTTTTGTCTCACCATCTTTCTATCACTATGCGTACGGAACAGCTGCGTTGAGGTTAACTGATAGAGGAACGATTGGATGAATTTGTAATAGAAAAATATATTGAAATATAAGTATAAGTGCAGGTATAGTGTATGAGATCAAAATCGAATAAATTATCATTATTTATTAATTTCATATATGATATTGTTGAGGTTAAGTGATAGAGCAAGGAGTGGAGAATTTGTAATAGAAAAATATATAGAAATGTAAGTATAAGTGCAGGTATAGTGTATGAGGTTAAAATCAAATAAATTCTTATTATTATTTATTAATTTAATGTATGATACTGTGGAGGTTAAGTGATAGAGCAACGAGTGGATGAATTTGTAATGGAAAAATATATATATGTGTCACTACACGCGGCTAATCCAGTGTAGTACACAAAATTACACATATCTGAATAATTGCAGCCAAAAATACACGCGAGATCCAGTTAATCCATTACGACCCAGTATACTTCCCTTACTTCCAATACTGCTACAAGCTTGCCAAACTATGAAACCACCGAAACCAATAACCAAACGCACTTTTCCATCAAGGCTGGCCACGCGTCTGTCCACCAATCACATCGAACCCGCCCATTCAACTAGGTTTCCAGGGCAAACGTAATACCAGCCCGGTATAATGAGAGTGGTCGTAATTTCGGAGGGTAAGCCGGCTTTCCATTTGCCAGGAACCCACTCTCTGCCCTTTCTTCGTTCCCCTTCTTCGGTCACAGAGGACCTCGCTGTCCATTGTAATTGGGCGCGAAGGAAAAGGCACAAATGGTTGATCGAACCAGGACTACCAAAATGGCTGTAATCCAATTTCGATCACGGCGAACAAGGGACTTCCGAGCTAAGATCCGTGCAGCCGGTTCTTCTCCGCGAATAAATAGGTTAAGGAGCCCTGTCGTCGTCTAGAAAAGGAAACGAACGTCGTACACGAGAAACGATGGATCATGTCAATCGTGACACGTACGAGACACGGGGTTTATATGCGGGAACACGACCGGTCTCGGCCCACTTTACATTGGAAACGCGCCACCGAGCTACTCTACCTTTATCAATATCTTACTCTGCTCAGCCTGCAGGGACTACGTTCCGTCGATTTACGTCTCGCGCGATTTTCTTTCGCTGGAGAGGCGCACTTCCATGGCGAGGATACGTTGACACGAAGACACGGAAAGCTGAGATGGCGTGCATGGAGAGTGTTTTAGAAGGCGGAAATGGGATATCAAATAATATATTTCTTTTATTATTTAATTTGTACTTTACAATTTGTCCAGGTAGACATTTGGTAAATTTTTCTAGCTTTATTGCTAAATAATAAAAGGTGAATGGCTACCCCCAGCGGGATACCATCTTCGAGTTTGACTATTTTATTTCTTCAGTGAGGTCAATGGCCTGTTTTCTTTTTAGTCTTTTTTCTATCACAGTTTTGCTTGCTTCAGCAGCCAGCTGGTTTGGATGTGTTACTGTCGTTGTATTTTTCTGGGTACCTGCCGATTTCTTCTTTCACCGTTGGTATTTTTAAGTCTGCCTATATCCTCGTTTCTGACATACCAGAGGGCGTTCACTATTGTTCTCAGTATCTTCGATTGTAGCGACTCTAGTTTATTTTTATGGCTCATTGCTGCTGTCTCCCATAATGGCAATCCGAACGTCCAAGTTGTTTTTATTATCGTTTTCTAGATTTTTAATTTATTTTCTTATTTCTTCTATTTTTAATTATTTTCTATGCTAAGTTAAGAATTTCGACTAGTTAGCCGGTACATTTGTCTTCTTTTTATTCGTATTTTATCTATAATTGATTTAGTATGTTGCTTCCATGCAAGTTGTGTGTCTAAATGGAGTGCTAGATATTTAACTTGCCTTGTTTGTGTTATGTGTGTGCCATTCAATTGGATATTTGATGGTTTCCGTTTTCTTAGTGTAAATGTAATTTGGTTGCATTTACTGGGGTTGGCATTTATTTTTTTATCTTGTAGCCATTGTCTATTTTTCTGATGTGTTCTTGTAGTAACGTGACTGCTGTCACACTAGTGACACAATCGTGCGCTCTTGATGGAAGGGATATAATTAGCTGATAAAATTCGAACGTAGATGGGTTTTGATCGTCGAAATGAAAGTTGGAGAAAATTTAAGGGAAAATGAGATACTTGAGCTTCTAGAGGGATTAAAATTGGAATTTATAACAAACCTAGAAGACGCGACTGGAATCTTGGCACAGACGCAATCGTAACTCTACGAAGTAATTAGCCGAAACAAAAGAGAAAATGTTGGAAGTGGAATAAACTTTCAAAATGGACGGTCAAAAGTTTGTTGCCTAAGGTCCACTTTGTCTTTAATATCTCGTAAACTCGTTATTTAAAGACACGTAAAAATGCTTATTATTTCCACGAATTTTTATTCGAAATGATAATCGTTACTGAAAGTTTGCTGACTGAACACACGACAAATTTGTCTCGTTTAAAGCTTTTGGAAATTGTTCGATTCGATTCGAAAGCGGATAGCTCGATAATCGTTGGAAGATTAATCGTCGATCGATCTCCCTTTCTCGGTGGATAAGTTTGTCCGGATGATTAACAGGGCTGTTTGAACAGTCGATAAACTTAGCTCGATAAAACCAGTTAGATGTACACGCAGCCATCTTTGCCAGCAGCGCTAAATGAAGCGATACCATTTAACTGCGGTGTTGCCGCAGCAACGGGACAATTTCGGGCTAAAATGATGGCCCGATGTGGCCGTTCTAAATGCCTGCTACAATTTCTGGCAATATCATACCGCTTGCAGTGCTCGTAATGCGTTCTGCAGGTTTCACCAAGGAATGCCATCGAGAAATCAAACGAAATAAATAAACGAATAGAAACCTCGAACAACGATCTAAAGCGCATTTAGCACAATTTGGGCAAAAGTGGTTTAGTTGCACTGACCTATAAGCTTCAAACACATTCCAGCTTTCGTGTTTCATGTTATATCGTCTTCCAACGAGATATCTGCAACCTGTAAAATGATCGATGCAGACTATGAAACTTTGAGCAAAATGAGCTGTGGACCCTTCGAGATTTCCATACAAATGTCCTTGGAATTATGGTCGAGATGAATTATTTGTTAAAATTATATCGCGTAGCCAACCTTCTGTGAATAATCGCTTTTAGTCTTATAATTTTATAACAGGGTTTTATGAGAGAACCAGTTTAAATTTAGAAAATCGACTTGTTTGTTATTACCATAGATAATGATAATTAATCATCGATGAAAGAAAAAGAGGTAAATTATTTGTTTAATTAAATACTCAAACTAGACGCGTATGTGAAAAATCTGGAATAATAGTCGATAGTCGAAAATGTTTCTTTAGATGGTGTGTTATTGTTAGTTTATGAAACAGTATCCTAATTTAATCGTTCTATCTGTATGGAAATACATTCATTAGCTTAGTTAACTCTGGGATATACTGCACAGACTGCAACGCCACGCATACTGCAACGCCGTATGGTAACAATGAAAATAAGTAAAAATAGAATTCAGATGGTTGAATAATATAATTAACATAATAATTACTTTAAACATGTTCTGTTTCGTTAGTCAGACTGAAATAACCTCGTTTTCTTTTTCATCGCATAAGGTTGCTAGAGAGTATAATAAACAGCAAAGAGCTTTCAACTTTTTCGAATAGCTAGAATAAAAATATACGAGGAATGCAGTATTTCCACTGTAGCGTTTCAAGTTTGAAGCAAAATCATGTTGTCGTATCAAAACTCGCCAATTCTCAAAACATTCGACTGAATAATTCCATCTCACAAAAATGCGAATCTCTCGCAAGAAGAACATTACAACTTCAATTTCAACTATTCCTTCTAGCTGTTCCTGTAAAAAATCAGAAACACAATAAAAGAGAAATGTTGTCGAAGAATTCTCAAAACTTGAAATCCAATTAACTGTTTCCGTAAACTAACAAAAAAGGAAAAAGAGAGGAACGCGATAGAAGAATTTTCATAACCTCAATTCCATTTAACAGGTGCCGCGAAATAATAAGAAACGAACGGAAAGAATTAGCATAGAAGAGTATTCGTATCTTTAACTTCTTCTATGAAACAATTAAAAACAAAATGAAAACGAAAAGAGATACGATAGAAGAAATTTTACGTCAATTTCAATAAACTATTCCTCCGCAACGATAAAATAAGAAGAAAGAAACAGAATGTTGAAAATGACAACGTGAGATCCTGCTCGCCATCTATATGCAGATGCGCTAGTTACAATAAATAGTAACTAGGAGATAGTTCTAGATACAATCGATAGATCTAATCGATAGGTTTAAGATGTTCTTTTCTTTTTTATCCCTAGGCCATGTAAGAAAGTGCAATAAAGGATTTATCCAAAGAATAAAATAATAGCTATTGTGACCCTACCTCTAAATACAGAAATAACAACACAGAAAGAAATACGATGGAAGAATTTTCACAATTGCACTTTCTATTTTCCTCCACGTCTATCACGCGACACGAATCAAATAAAGATAGAATGCTTGAACGAGCGTCTTTCTACCCCTTGGCATTGTCCCCTGTCTCTCCTTTGCGGCCGCGTAAAAGAGTTTAATTGAAAAATACCCGTGTCCCTTTGACGCGATCTCCTGCCCCCTGGACGTGGCCACGGCTCCCCAAGAAAACGCAGACGTAATACATAATATTGGGTTGGCAACTAAGTGATTGCGGATTTTGTCATTACCACCTAATGACAAAGCCAGCAATCACTTAGTTGCTAACATGCAATACATAATATTAGGTTGCCCGGAAAGTTTCTTTCGTTTTATGAGGAAATAATAGACGCACAACGTTTTTCTTTTATATTATTTTGTCGAATTACGTACGATCCACTTTGTTCTGTTGAGATAAATACCGCGGCATTTCACAGACTTGGTTTCATGTTTGTATGAAGGTTCACTGTTGTAAAAAACACGTTTACGAAAGAAGGACATTTTTCGGACAATCTAATGCATCCGCGAGTCGAGATAAGGTTAGGCGAGCAAGCGGATGCGCAAACCGAAGGCGAAGGGCAAAGAAAACAGGCTCGGAAACTTGCAACAGCGTTGCTCGGCCTAATTAGGAACCGTTGCATGCCACAAAGCGACGATAGAAGGCGCACAAAGCCGCCTAGGATGCTCCCGGTAAAATGTCCCTAGGAGAAATTTCTTATTACGGCTGTGAAACAGGCCGAGCCCCCTCCCGATGCACGCTCGTTATCCAACACATCGCGTCGTTCTCCTTCTTCAACGTTTCCTTCCTATAAGTTCGAAAGCCAGAGAACTGATTAAAATGGTGGCCAACTGGTGACATCGAGATATAGTGACTTATTTTATAAGATACAAATGTAACAGAAGTGGAACTAGGGAGGTTTTTAGAGACTTTTGGAGTACATGGGTATTTTAGAATATAGAATTTTATGTTAATTAAATGGCAAATTTGTGAATTATATACAGTGGCGATAAATAGGTTTAATTTATTTGTTAAGTATGTACCTGGGTGTATGAAATAAATTTTTAGAAAAGAAGAAAAAGTAGTTTTAGGAATATGTGGTACTTCCTAGGGATTTACTTAGGTGGTTTGTGGTCAGTTGGTTGAAAAAGTATGGAAAGATTAGTTTAATGTGTTAAAAAGAGATGTTTAAAAGACATAAACAAAACAAAAAAACAAGGGTGTTTAAAAGATAGTGTGTGGAGCAGTTGGCAAACAATACCAGACTTTTGTATGAAACGTGGATAATTCGTGTAATATGTATTTCTTGAGTATTCAGGAGTTTCAATGTTAATCCCCTCAGTTTTGAGTAATAATACCAGAAGTCTGTCGAATGTAATAAAGTTGATTTCTGCTGAGATACGATGGTAATTTAATTAAGTTTCATACAACTAAGATATAGTTTTCTCGATGACATTGAAATTTGTTAACTTTGATTTTTATACAGGGTGGTTCAGAATGCAAGCAGAAAATACTTCTCTGTGGATTTATTATGAGTCTTTCGGTGTTAAGAAGATGTATAATAAGCAGCTACATTTTTACGTTCTTAGAACCTATACAGTTTCTACAAACCATGTCCAGTAAGAATCGTATTCTAAGATTCCAATAATGTTAGCATTGCAAATGGTAGGAAATGAAATGTCTGGTGGACTCAGCTTACATGCAGAAGCCTCAACGACAATAACAGTATAGGTATATTTCTACATTTCCAGCAACTTCTTCTCTGATTTCTTATCCATAATATCTTATGCACGATACAAATCATAGAATGTTCCAATATTAGGTTCGTATATGATGTTTGCATCGAAGATATTAAAGCAGCGGTGCTCAACTATCGGCATCCTCAGCTATCTCACTTATATAATTCTTATATACATTTTTCACAATGCAATATCCTCGATTTTAGGACAAGCAACTTGACCAACATTCTTACAATCAACAAAATATAGACAAAAAGAGAAAAGAAGGAAGGAATACTAAAGTAATTAAAATATTGATTCGCAGTCTCAATACACCAAGTCTCTTCTGTTCTTAATCCCAAGACATTAGTCTCCGGACGTATGTTTATTACTAGAAAGTAGACAGCATTGGAAACTAAATAAACTTTAAAAACTAAAATAATGAAAAAATCAATGTCTACAAGAACAGATGCACAGCGTGTTGCTTTTAATGCGAAAGAAACGAGTTTTCGTGTATCTTTATTACGAGAAAGTATTAGGTTAGCAACTAAGTGATTGCGGATTTTGTCAATACCACCTAATGACAAAATCCGCAATCACTTAGTTGCCAAGACAATAGAAGATGGCGAGACAAAGAGAGTGCTGAGACACGTGCAAATGTGTATCCACGAATATCTTGTCAATCACATATCAAATGAATCTGAAACTATTTTGATATCAATTCTCTCAATGAAGAATAGAACAAGAATAAAGACTATATGGTACTCATAGAAATTTTGAGAAACTTGCTCGATATTTCTAACAAAGACAATATAAAATAGACAAATCCATATAAATGCGCACGAGAAACTAAAATAACTAAAATATTCATATTTCTGAAAACTGATGCACAGCTTCTTGTCTTCAATACGGAAGGAATGAACCCTCTGAACGTATCTTTATTGGAAGAAAGTAGACGAGAATGGAGACATTATCCAGAGCCGCCATAAACTCTGTAATATCCTCATCTTCTTACCGAGCCAGCCAGAGATTTCCGACTTTATCGCCAATATACATATATTCAGGTTGGCATTGGTAAATTAAAGCCGTAGCAATTTAAGAAGTTGGACGGCGCAGAAACGCCAGAGATTCAGAAGAGCGATAAGCCGTTGCCGTGGTTGCAAAGGCGAATGCTCTAAGGAAAAGTAACTGAATTACCCGATACCAATTGAGACGGTGGCGGCTGTTCGACGAGGATAAATCACGCCGTTGCCTTATCAGAAACCACTGAATCCCCGCAACTTCCGCGGCCGTGCAGTCTCGCGCTATTTTCTCAATCGGTTTATGCGCCGAGAATAGCAGCACCAGAATAAAGCATTCGCCGAACCTAGCTAACTAACGCGCAGCCGATTATTTTCAAGTTTCCCCTTGAATTATTCTACGGACAGCCGCCTCAGCGGGTCATCGAGAAGCTATTCCGGTTCGTTCGATTACCGGTAGATGGAGAAGTAAACTTCGATCTTTCGTCCCTGAGTTCGTAGAAATTTAAAAGAATGGATAAATGGAGGGATGGTGAAAAATGGGCGAATTATTTTTATGCATTCTATTTGGTACAGTTAAATGAAACCGTGTCAAGTAGTAAAAGGAAGAACGCTCGTAAATGATTGAACGAGTCTACAAAAACACTCAGATACAGTAAACTCGTGCTTTTAATTGATTTCTGGTCAGATAAACGATTGATTTGCGATATCGGTTAACGGTTGTTAATTGGAAAACGCATATATAATATATTTTATACAAAGGTATAGAGTTTGTACGTACTATGTATATTTCTTTAGCTATTATAGTGCGAAGAGAAGTTCTGAAAACTCTGTCACACCACTCTAAACATGTATACTTATATCTGTAATGATTCTTATTTTGTATACGGGGTGTCTCAGCTAGATAAGATCACCTAAACATCGTCACACCACTCTAAGCATGTATAGTTATATCTGTAATGATTCTTATTTTGTATACGGGGTGTCTCGGCTAAATAAGATCACCTAAACATCGTCACACCACTCTAAGCATGTATAGTTACATCTGTAATGATTCTTATTTATGTATACGGGGTTTCTCAGCTAAATCAGATTAACTAAACATCGGCCTTGGTTATTGTTGCATGGAGAGACTACTCAAGACAAAGTTACACATAGTGGAAAGAATCTTTTCATTTCTTTAATTCCATGATCGTCAGTATTTTGTTGGAATGGAACTCTATGTATACTTGTACGCCAGTGGATGTAATTATTTATTCTTTGTGTAAAAATTTAAAAAGTATTAGTAATTATGTCGGCATATGCGTTAATCTGATGATCTATTGTAATATCGTGAACAAATGGCCTAAGAAATATCGGGTGAACAATAAACAATACTGCGAGAAGGCCTAAGTGCCCTTAGGCCAAAAGGGCCTGGCAGTTCTTACCGTGTGGTGGTCGTCAACTGAAGAGTCGAGTGGGGGAATTGGGAGTTGTCAGTCGAGTGGTGAGCAGTCAAGTTGTGAGTTGAGAGTCGTGAGTTGAGAGTCGAGTGGAGTAGTCGTGAGTGGTGAGTGGAATTGCGAAGAGTCAAGTTGTGAGTTGACAGTCGAGTGCTGAAGAGTGGAGAGTTGAGTTGCTGAGTTGTTATGAGTTGTACACTATTAGTTGTGGATTATGAATTAACTATTTAGTTGTCTTAGTTATGGCAAATTACTGTATTTAGTTCACGTTAAATAACCATCGTTTCCTGTTTAATCCATTGTAAATAGATCTATCGATCAATAAACTTATCACAGAAGATAGAAATCATTGGAAACCCTAATTTACAATATTTCTAAATAAATAAGAAAATCCTATACTATGTATTTACTCTAGTACCTCGATACTTTTGTACAGAAATTTCAAAAACACATTAATCGGTGGACAAAATCATACATAGAGTTCCATTTAAAAATATACCAATAATCTCAGAAAGTCGTGTAAGAATTCTTCCCACTGCTACATATGTAACCTTGAGATAGTGTAACTTCGTCTTGGCCAACTATCTACAATGAATACACACAACAATATCATACTGTATAATGTATCAACAATAAATATAATAAAATCTATTCAATGCACATATAAGTATATACGATAAAAAGTGAATTTTTATAGAAGTCATATAGACCATGCAGTTGCACACTGTTGTACTTATCGCGTCATTTAAATATTAATTAATTAAGTAAAATCATGTTTATATTCTAAGAACTCCTCTAGAGTGCGCCAAATGTGTATTGGGTTGGCAACTAAGTGATTGCGGATTTTGCCATTAGGTGGTATTGACAAAATCCGCAATCACTTAGTTGCCAACCTAATATATACATTTTTATCTGATGCGTTTAAAAATTCTATTAGACAAGTCAGAGATTTAAATTTTCCAATTAAACTTCAAATGTAGAAACTGGGGAACTGCAAGGAACGATAGGAACAATTTTATTGAGGAATCTTGAGTAAAAATTCCAGACTTTGAAATGGCGTTAAGGTAAGGCATCGCTGTGCCTCGAAACTCTGCACATTAGCCGAACGATCCAATTTAATGAAAACCGTGGACGGGCAGTTCGACATCTGGTAGATGCTAATCTCACGAAAAACGGAAATTGCCTGCTACCATTTTCCTAACCGTCCCACTTTATTCGAATTAAACTCCGGCTGGTATCCTCAGGCGCGCCTTCCGCGTCTTAGAATAACCTCGTCGACTTTGAAATATTCCAACAGCACAAACTCCATATCTACCATTCTCTACATCTTTAGAAAATGAAATTTAATTAATAGTAAACGGTCTGTTAACAGTTATTTGACAAAAAATATCTATACATTGAGGTTAGGAGTTAACAAAGAAGGATAAATCACTTTCACATACGTTTTACTGTTGATTTTTCTAAACGTAAACGAAGGCCACAGGCGAGGTGTGTGATAAATAACATTTATTATTCATTTATAAAAAAGTATTTGAAAATTCAATTTCCGATTAACCAATTCTACATCGCAACTATCCTTGGACTTCATTTTATTACGTTGGCAACTAAGTGATTGCGAAGTTTGCCAATAGGTGGTGTTGACAAAATCCGCAATCACTTAGTTGCCAGCAACCCAATAGAACTGAATAAATGTCATTCTCTTAAACATTCATAAAATACACACGATGTTAATTAACTGGAAGTAACACAATATTATTCGTTACTTACAGAACATGAGTACTGATCATCAAAACTACTTGCATCGTCTTATCCTTTTTTCCAACTATTCTAACCAAACTACGTTCTTTTAGCCAGCAGAGAAACATTAATATAACAAAGGAATTAAAGAATGGGTCTTGTTATATTTCTCCCGCGTGGTCGCCAAATATAAAATTCACTTGGAAACAGAAACGGACGAACATATTAAAATATAGCAGATGCAAAAAGGGAAATTACGATGAATTAAGAGATTGTAAGAGATTATGAATCCGAGTCAGACCAGCTAACTCGTGTTCCCTGATTAACAGATTAATTAATTCGTCGTTGAAATTTGTGAAATTTCCGTTTAAAACAGGATTTTCGTATAAAATGGAGGGGGTTACTGCAGATAGAGAACGATAGGGCAAGGAAGAAAAATGGATTTACAGCTGGGAATAGTCGCGCGACTGATAGGGCAAAGCGGGTTACGCTACTTTTTATGGGGATTTTCCATTTGCGGTCGTCGCGGTTGCGGATCAGCCCCCGTTTTCAACGGGACGTATCGTCCGATTAACTTCCCCTGGGCCAATTGAATATTCCGATACGTCTGCGTATTTACGCGCGATTCACGAAAGTCGCATCACCACGCATCGAGCTTTCTCACGCGAAATCGTATTTCACGCTATTTGCAACTATCTGTGTCATTGTGCACAATTGTGGCAAACATGTGATTTGTACTACGGCACGTATTTTCAATTAATTTCTAACTATTTTAAACGAAATTCCAACATTTCCAATATATTCAAGCTGGAAATTTCGAGTGCGTTGCATCGTGTACCACGACAGTGTACCATGGGTCGGGTCTCGTTTAAATATAAATAACGATAATCGAGTAAAAATTTGACTACAGGTGAAAAAACAGTGGCTGACGAAAGTATTTGAACTCTTTCACTTACAAATTTCAATTATTAAATTCAATTTCAATTATTATTCAATTATTATTAAATATTCAATATCAATATTAAATTTCAATTATTAATTAAAAAGAGGTGTACTAAACTAATTTGTTGAAACAATTTGGCATCCTCACATAAAAGTACTCGAACGCTGTAACACTGTTGATAGTTTCTCATCTTCCTTTGCACCGAATGTAAACATCATTGCTAAATGAAGATATACGTACGTTCACTTGATGTTAGGATGTCGTTTCAGTAACAGTAACGTAAAAGTGTGCACAATAGTATTTAAAATGAATACCAAAAAGTGTCAGACTTACTGTTTACAGTGCTATATATTGGGTTGGCAACTGAGTGATTGCGGACTTAGTCATTAGGTGGCGTTGACAAAATCCGCAATCACTTAGTTGCTAACCCAATATATAGCACTGTAAACAGTAAGTCTCACACTTTTTGATATTGGTCAACGCCACCTATTGACAAAGTCCGCAATCACTCAGTTGCCAACCCAATACAATCTGTACATTTATAATTCTTATTTTTATAGACAAATAAAATACAACAATCTTTAGAAATGAGGGAGCCGTTAGGAGAATTGCTGTTTCAAACAGTCGTCAAAAAAGATCATTAAAACCAATGAGTAAGTGGCGATATATAATATTTGCATCTAATACTTTCGCGATGTATTATCATTTTATTAATACATTTGTTTTATTATTATTATCATTGTAATAACTGTACACTTATTGCAATTTATGCTACACAATTTGTTTATTAATATATATTGTTGGTAGAATTTGACATAATCGTCAATACTTAAATACGATGAAAAAAAATTGTAAAATTGGGGAAATTGGATGACCAGCGTTCGTTCACGATCAAAGAAACGAAATTCCGTGAAGAGAATTCCTGAAGTACCTGGTGGAAACTGTAATTGGGATAAAGAGTTCGGTACAGCGCGTCCGAAATCAATTGACCGTTCAACATCAGTTCGCCTATTCCAAGAACGACTTATAGTGAAGACGAAGTGAGGGGAACTCCCTAACCTGCGAAGCTTAGTTTCGAACCACCGAATAATATGGTGGGATTTGTTCTTTTATGGCTTCGAACGGTCAATTGATACTACGTGTAACACAACTACAAAGATTTCAGTTGGTTGAAGCTACGTAAAGGTAATTTCACAACTAGGAATCCTGTCAAGTGTGGATCGATTAAATCGAGGAAAGTTCAAGTAGAATCAAAGTAGAGTCAAAGTTCAAGTCAAGAAATAAGGGGGTGGATTTGCCAAAAAATTTCAAATGAAAAAGTGGTGTAAAAATTTGCATGGCGAAAGTTAGAAGTTGATTGATCCTTCAAAGTAAAAGGTAATGTTCATTGCTTAAGAAAAGAAATTACTCCAGGAATATGAAACATTTTGGCTGGAAACACAGTTTAAAATGGAACGATGCGGATTGTTGACAATCGAGGAAAAAAAACAGGAAGAAGTAAGCAACTTTGACGCAAACAACTTTTTACTGAAATATCAAGGCGAAGAAGTAGTTCAAGATGAAAGCAAATGGAACACCGCGGCCCCGTGGTTTCATATGAAACTTCTCAAGCGTCCAACTTTCATCTGATCGATGCAAAAAAAAAAAAAGAAGAAATATATCGTTTGAACGACCCGAATCATTAACTTGAAACGAGATCTCCTATCGTTTGTGTAAATAAGAGCACATTTACGAGAATACTGCGAGCTAAGATAGTCGATCTAACGACTACATGTTCTTCGAAAAGTACATTCGATGCCTACAAAAAACATTTGTACGTCACTTTATTTATTACGGCATTTTATATGCTAATTTATTAGGTTCAAACATATTAAATTTACACGAAATGTAGGATCTGTTAACACATTGTTGACCGACAATTTTACTGAGAATTTATCTCATGTCACTGGCTATTATTTCGCAATTGGATGTGCAAGTAAAACAATATAAATAAACTTTAATAAATTCTATTTATTATTCAACTTTTAATATTTCTTTTTCCTATGATAAGCAGTGCAACAGTCACCTACGTGTAATAGTACACAACAGCTTTTGCAAATATATATAGTTTCTGCGTTTTTCTTTTGAACAGCATTCTCTACACTCTCTAGTCGGATTTGTTTTTCTGCCAGTGACTATTTTTTCTAACACGTGATCTCTTAGTTGTCCGGAAAGCCTGAAGGGTGCATCATTATAATAAGGAGCTGTTTTAGAAATTCGAGAAGTGTCAGGTGCAATGCTGCATTCTTTGGAATACACAGTTATCCATTCTCTAGCTACTTCCAGTAGATATTTGTTGTATCTTGTTTTATTTTCTGACAGATAGATACAGTACATTTTATATGCATTGAACGAGGTGCAGTTTATCAGAAAAAATGCTAATTTTCTGGACCATTTTAAAGTTTCTCGTAAAATACTGTGTTCACCAAATACTGATCTGCACGATCTACCCCTTTCATGTTGTTACACCCCGAGGCTTACTATTGGCCGTGTTCCTTGGTACTACAGCGTCGCAGACGGATCGTCTTACATGACCTGCGAGATATACACAACGTAGCGATAAACACATAGTTGTCGTCAAGCAGCGAGTTCTAAAAAACATCGATTCGTCTTCGGTCCGTTATTTTATCTACACAAAAAAGGTGGCGTACGTGATCATAGGCGCGAACGGTTGCGAGACCCGAGCATGGTGGCGGTTGTCTCCCAGAGAAGACAAAGGACAAAATCGAAGGGCAGTCAGTGGCAAATGAGGATTCAAACCGAATGCATCCTGAGATTCAAAGAAATAAAATAAAAGCTGCCTTAGTCGAACGAATACGTCGAAAAATATTATAAAGTCGAGTCGAATTATAATAATAAACTAGTTGTGTCATCGTTAAATCATTTGTAATGTGTTAATTCTAACTTTAAATATTGTTAAAAATAGAAGCTTATATTAACCCTGCTAATTCAGTGTTGCAATCATTTGAACTACGTCTGTTATCCTAATCGAAACAGAGGAACGACTGGTTCGCGGCGTCGACTACCAGAATCGTAGCGAGAATTTACGCCTCTAGCTGACGCGTTTCCTCGCGTCTCTTCGCGAACAGTCGTACCACATGTGCTTATTGTATTGTAATATACACGTAGGTTTAGTGATATTTTTGTGGCCTAATATCAGATTCACTATCTTCTGATACAGTATCATTTTCCAAGTCACCACAATTTGATTCACGATCACTGGGACAATCAAACATCCCCGTATAATTCATTGAAAGATTCTTCGTTGGTACGTTCCGCCATCCTTGACATTTTTTTTACAATAAAGGACGCAACTTGACTGGTCTTATAAGCGAGAGACACAGCTTGAGGTATGCTGACCAACAATTGCACTGTATCATCTCCAACAGAGCACTGAGAAAACGACGTTGATGCGGAAAAAAAGCGCACCACCAGTTTACTGGTGGCCGGTCGGCAACGTTTGGCCATGAAAACACTAGTTCACACGTGACCGGTCAACAATGTATTAAAAAAAAAACCTTACATTGTATAATCAGAGTATTCTTGGACATAAAGGTATTTCACTTTTCCTACGAAATAACTGGTTTATAGAAGCAAAAATATTCGATAGAATAGAATAGAATGGTTGAACGATCTGAAGTGATATTGGGTGTAGTGCGTTAAATAATCACTCGGTTGGGTGTAGTGCGTTAAATAATCATTAGGTCAACAATATATTTATTAACAATCGTCTTCTTTTGATCGCGTCGCGTATCACTCTCGGTTTTGCTAGTCAATCTCGCTGCCCGGTTACAACTACACTTTATCGCTTTCTGGTTCGAACCTAACTGTCGATCGGATTCGATTCTTTTCTTTTTGTCGCCCCTCAATATTCCCACTATCCACGCGTTTGTTAGGCGTCCGCCATCGTTGCCATGTACATCTTTTTCTCGAACATTCGGCGGAAGGACCGTTGGGATATTGATGACTCATTCGACACTTCGCTTCGGCGATATACATTGTTGCCGAGTGCAGCCACAGATCATTAAATTCCCAAATTTTCGATTGTCATTTCTGCCAGGCCAAAAATACGTGAAATTTCGATGGAAGTTGAGGCGAAGTGCGAGCGAAAGCTCTGGGTCGACAGAAATTCCCACGTTTTTGTCTCGAAAGCGTGATCAGCAAGGCATAGAGGTCTGCACACATAGGTTGAATCAAGGGAACATGAAAAAGCTCGCTCCTCTTAAGGGGCAATCCGGTTCGAATGCCAGTTGCCGATTGACAAAGGCAGTTTCCGCGGGAAACGCTGATCTCGGCGAAATTCCGACGTTGGGTCAAAACGACACCACCTGCAAACATGCAAACGTTGCCTACGAACGTTGCCTTTTTTCTTCCTTTTTTTAAATCCATGCAACACTCGCGTTTTCTCCGCCCTAAAGAAACTTCCTCATTAGCGCCCTCTACAACATCCTTGAATTGACACCTCAATACTTTGAAACCAGTGTTGGTTATACGAAACTAATAACGATAATAACTATAATTAGAATAAGTAGAACTGCGTTTTTGCAAACTTATGACATCGCAATGTCCTATTTACCGAATACGTTCTTCAATTCTTATTACTCGACTTCAGGTCACGCGATGGTCACACTTATGCGGATAAAAGTCTTTGTCTCAGTATTTGCGAATTTCAGCAGCTCAGCGAAATCCAGTTATATGAGAATTAACTCCGATTATACGAATGATAAATACGAATGATAAGCGAAGGAAGGAAGAACTGGCGAACTCGTATTATCCGACTGATTCAGTTGTCCAAACGTTTCTTGTTTCACAACCGCTTGGGGATAAGTGCAGCTTCGCTCTAATAGCAACGATAACAATAATCGTACTCGCTTCGTTAGTATATTTTATTCCATTCAAAATATTTTTATTATTAACAAAGGATCGTCAGCGGCCAGGTTTACGCCTCACTGCAAACCGAGCTGTTCTGACGGTGTTTTTCGAAGAAAAAAAGTTTCCTCAAAACAGAGTATTTATTTTTTACTGAGAAAAGTCATAAGTTTTATGAACATGGAATTATAAAACGAAAGAAACTTTACGGATAACCTGATATATTGTATATATATATATAGGTAAAAATATCTATTTAATAATAATGCGTTATTAGTTATATTAAATTGTATTTTAAATTTGTATTTTATATGAATAAAAAGGTGAGATGTATAGTTATATTTAATTATATATATATAAATAAATAGTTTTATTGAGTAGGTTATATTTAAAAAAAATATGAATATTATATGAGCAATAATGTTGTAGGTAATATAATTTTGTCATATGCAAATAAAACAAAATTAAAAAATTTAAAGTTCATAAATAGATTTTTATATATATATTTATTTATTATTATTATATTTTTTATTTTATATAAATATTTTATTTATATTCATACATATATATAAATGAAATTATTTATAAGTAGAATATATTTGTATTATACTGTATTTATTGGGAGTTTGTATAGTATAATACAATAGTATTTACTTTTAAAGGTTTCGACAAAATTTATTTATATTGTATATATATATATATATAGGTAAAAATATCTGTTTAATAATAATGCATTATTAATTATATTAAATTGTATTTTAAATTCTTAAACATTCTGCGAACGTAGCCAGCGAATTTTGATTTTCGTCCCGTGTCCTCGTTCAAATGCCGCGCCATGCGACGCTGCTATTTTTCCGGACCGCGCATTGCGTTGGTCGAAGTCACCTCCCAATGGAGAACGAAGGGATCACAGGTTCAGACCCTCGATAAATTGGCAGCTACCTACGTATCTCCATATATTATGTGTACACTTCAAAAATTGAACCGCGCTATTGACTGTGCGGACCGTGTGAAGCCGCTTCCGCCTCCGGGAACACAGGATCGAACCGAAATGGACCGGAAAAAAGAGAGGAAAAAAACGTCGTTGGAAATTTCCCTCCTGGCTAGGCTGCGAGATATTGTGACATTTTTTATGACACACACGTACACTCTGGCATTTTGACATTTTCACGTTGACGATCCGTGGGTTGGCAACTAAGTGATTGCGGATTTTGTCATTAGGTGGTATGGACAAAATCCGCAATCACTTAGTTGCCAACTCAATAAGTAGCGTCAATTAACGCGGTAATACAGTTGAAGATGTTTTTTGAGGGAAGAGAGCGTCGGTAAGGAAGAAAAGTCGTTTGATGAAAAATATAGTCGAGCAAATACTATTACATTTGTGATTAAGTAGCGGAATGCCATTTATCTGACTTTTTCAGGTTGCTTACGTGGTGATACATTTATCTCCGGTAGTTACAACATGTTACGTGTTTTTATTAGAAAACTGAGAGATTCATAGAAGTAGTTATCGTAGAGGAAGTCTAAGATTGCTGTCATAGCTCATCGTTGAAATTCATTTCAACTGAATGTCATAACAACACATTTATCTATCACTAACGTGGCACACTACTAAACCGCGGATATCACCGATGATAAACATTTATAACCATCAAGGTGTATAGCGTATTATTTGTTATTTTCGCTAGAAACGTAGATAAGCTGTGCCATACTTTTACACAGTTCCACTATAAAGTTTCTATATACCGTGGTTCGCGAAAATATTCCACCATTTATGCAAGCTCTGCGTTGCATGAAACATTTAGAAAAATTTCATCGTTGCTATAACGATACAGCATTGCCACGGTTATATTGGTGAAGTTTGAAACGAATTGGAAAAGTGGAGTTGATTGATTTATTAGGTTAGAAACTAAGTGATTGCGGATTTTGTCAATAGGTGGTACTGACAAAATCGGTAATCGCTTAGTTGCCAACTCAACAGCTTCTGAGAGGCTCGTGTCTCCTCTTCGCAACGATCAATTATTTTTTATATCCAAAGTGTCGAAAGCTTCTTGATTCGTCTGATTTACTCTGGAACAATGAGCGTTTGAAACAATCGACATCCGTTACCAGCCGTTTCATATGGCGCGTTATTCGATTACTACGTCAGTAGGAAGTTAGTGCAACGAATATGGCAGCCGTCGATATTCGACCAGCATACGTGCGGTTAATTATCATGAAGATCGTGCCAGTTACCAAAATCGTTCCCTGTGCTTGCATTACACGCAGTCCCTTTTATTCGGGCTGCGTAAAAATTGAAAGAAACTAGGAACGAAGAAGGTCGTTTACACGATGAAACAATTTTCACCGGCCACGTTCCATTTACCGTGCCTTTGCACAGAATATTTCTGTGAAACATGGTCCCCAGATAAGTGGAACGAGTCGTACCTCTTTTCTGATTTGCAATTAGAAGAAGAAAGATAGTATTAGAGGAACAAGATTGGATGTGTTTCTTTTTTACGTTTCGATGATGTTTGTACATTTTATATTTTTTTAATTCATGAATTTGGAATTGCACGATCCAATTTTTGTTAGTTCTAGTAGTTAGTTCTAGTCTAGTAGTAGACCATAATATTCGGAGGTTATTATTGAAATGTGTGTGATTTTGTGTGCTACTCCAAGTTAGCCGCGTAGTAGTGGCACACATATATGGGTATGAGTGTGTGGCAGTATGTGCGTGCACAGTGTCTCGTAAAACAGACGAATGCAACTGTTCCGTTAGTAGTGTGGTATATTGGGTTGACAACTAAGTGATTGCGGATTTTGTCGTTAGGTGGTATTGACAAAATCAGAATAAACAAAGCATAGAAGATGGCGAGACAAAGATAGTGCTGAGACGCGTGCAAATGTATATCCACGAATATCTTGTAAATCACATATTAAATAAATCTGAAACTATTTTGACATCAATTCTAGATGTAATGTAAATGTTGCTATACATTTATTTCGGCGATTAAGACAGTTTTCAACATTTATATTGCTTCCATGGTATTTCATTATATTTTTTAATACGTGTTCCGTGTGATACGAATGATTGTAAAATGAAATATTTCAAAATTTCATCATATCTCTCCTTTTTATTCGTCGCTTCGTATTATACGAATTAAAATCTTACAGAATACGTAAGAACATTTGAACAAGAGAACAGCGTAATAAACGCAAATTGACTTATTAACAAATTTATTCAGCAGCATTTTTCTTTCAGAATTATCGTTAAAAAGAAAGCTGAAAAAAATTAATTGTTGCAAAGAGATCGATGTACTTCTTCAAATAATTGCTAATTCTCAAACTAAATGATGATATTAATAATAAAGTATTATCAAATATTCTTAAATTCATTTGTGAAACAAAACAATTTTATTCAGTGGCTGGTAAAACTTTTGCATGCTACTGTATTAGATAGATATCCGTGTCCAGGAAGTTCTTGAAGCGAATAAGGAACGCCTATCACGCGACATCAGCGCCATCGAACTCGGATATTGAATAAGGAAGCTGGCGTGATTCGTAGTGCCGCTCCCCGTTGAACGTGTCGCGAATAACGCACACATGAAATAGCAACACACGTTCGTATACGGTGTTGTAAATACGAGGGAAGGCGGATGTGTAACGGTGGATATCCTCGCCAGACATCTGAAAAACTTAGAACAGAGAGAACAGGCTTTCGGAATATTCAGAACTTCATCTCGTTCGTCGTTCATGAAATATCAAATCGAAAGGAATCCTTTTTATTTCATAAAGCTCTGAAAAAGCTCTGAATTTTGATAATCGTGAAGAAAAAAAGGGGTATATTCTAATTGAAATTGAAACTTTCCTCTGAAATTCTTTATTTCTTTAAGTAATTCTTGATAATAATTGATTAATTTAAATAATTCTTTAATTAATTAAAACATTCTCTAATTCTTTATTTCCAAAATGGGTAGGAAGATTAATTAGTAGAATTTGCACTAGTATTTGTTTAAATATACCAGAGAAACGAAACGTTTGCAATTCGACGAAACACAGTGCAATTCTAGGGACAAGCTTCCTTCGAGCTTGCAATTTACATTTTACGTTATTAAACGCTTTTTACTAACATCGTTTGATTATTCAACAGAAAAAAACGTTCGATGAAAACGATAAATGTATACCTCGAACAACGTACTTTTCCACGTTCACTTTTTGTAATATCGTAATTTTGCAACTTTGTAACCATATGTCGTAAGTGGAACGAGACGCGTAAAATCCATATCTGTGCCATTTGTGCCAGATAATTATAACTATAGATAGAAACATATACATTTACATTTTCTGACACGTTTCACACGTTACATAATTTCGCGTAACATGCTCGATAACCAGCCAATAGCAATTGTTCATTTCTTTTCGATTTAAATCGCACTAGAGAGAATACGAGAACCACGCCAATGTATTTAACAACGACTATGGAATCGCGCACGAAAGCAAAAGACCGGCTCATAATTGTAGATCGTGCAGCCAGCAGTAATGAAATTATCCACGTTAATGGGTGGTGGGTTACGACTGACCCAGGGACAGGTTCGTAATTGTCCTCGTGAATTAGCTAGTATTTACGTTCGAATAAAAATGCCAGCCCTCCTAATTTCACTATTATTTCGCTTTCACGGATCCACTAAAATGCATACGATGTATTCTTGTCACCTGTTACAGCATTTTAAATAAACAATTTCTCAACATTTTTTCTCGGTATTAAAAAAATATAATACACTGAGATGATAGAAAATACATACATTGAAAAGCAGAGAAAGGCAATAGCGTGGCAAACAGTATCTTTTAAATTTAATTTGCTGTATTTACAGGATTCCTTGGAATGCGTAATAGAACTGCCTGAAAACCCGTATCTTTTTACAATTTTCTCCCTTTGCACTGCGAATTTCATTTCAATTTCGTTACCAGCAGCTGCCAACACTTTTAAGTGTCTTATTTGAAATCTACTTTAACCAAAAAATAAGACAATTTTAGTAAATAAAGGAAGAAATAAATTCACTTAAATACCAGTTTCATTCACACTATTGTTGTATTTTCTAATTTTTAAGTGTATGATATATTTTGAAACAATTTCCAGAATGCAATCACAAAAAAAAGCGGAACATGAAAGAATGTCGAATAGACTCGACAAAGGAGCTGCTGAGATAAAAACTGATGTCGAGTCACACTCCACATAGCAATGCGCAGGGTTAAACAGCCTTCAAAGAACTAAAACTAAAATCCATGAATATTTTACAAACACACAACGCTATGCGAACAGGCACAGTACTACGTCGGCCAACTCTTTCCCTTCAAACATCTCCGAAAAAACCATAAATCACTTTTCAATTTCAAATTCAATCGAAACAGCCACGAGCACAATCTACTAATGCGCGCGCACGCGTTACAAAAGTAACATTTCACCGAAGCACATCCTCCAACCACACGAGAACACATTCTGTCGCTTCCTATTTGCTTGGATGCGAAAGAGGAAGTAGGAAAGGAGATATGACACCGGGCGAAGAGCCTTCATCCGTTCGGTTAATAAATAAACAGATGGCGCGGCAAAAAGAATGCGCGATCAAAGGGGATCGAACGTCTGCACCGGAAGCAGAGATACTGGCGGAGCTTCCGTGCTGATTCCTCAAACGGATATTACTTCGGTCTCTCTCGATCAATGGCACATTGACGACGAGACGATCGGTTGGAATGAGAAAAGGACAGGGAGAAACGAGATAAAAGAAACAGAAGGGAGGAGAAGCAGAGTGAAAGGAGAACGCGACTGGCTGTTGGCCTGGAATCACATCCGACCGGAGAGGGAAACAAAGGGAATAAATTTGGTTAGGTTCGGGATAAATGTTACCGAAACGCGCACGGCCAAGATAAAATTTTATAAACGAGTTCATCTAATTTTTGAATGAGTCTGGCTGAGTGATGCGCGTGCAGGGATAAACTGGAACAGATTAGAGGAAATTAGAGGATCGAGAAGGAAAGAGGCAAATTATGCGAGTAGGATGAAGGATCACGTGATCAATGTACAAAGGTCGCCATATTCCGGGAATATTAAATTTCAACATGAGAAGGTGAATACGTGAATTTTTGGTAGTTTGTCCTGAAAACTGCAAGACTGAAATATATTACGCCATAACGTCTGACTCTTAATACTATATTTATTAATATTAATACTAATAAAAACGTTAACTCTCGAGGCAACTTTGAGTTGACATATATTATCATGTCATCCTACTTTGAAGACAAGTTTTGCTAATATTGGGTTGGTAACTACGTGATTGTGGACTTTGTCGTTAGGTGGCATTGACAAAAGACGCAATCACTTAGTTGCCAACCTAATACTTCACAAATTGGTCGGTGACTTTGATTTTTTCCAAACTTCAATATATTGGAAAAGGCTAGTTAAAAAGATATAACGTCATTGAAGGAATGTAGGAAATAATTCTAAGTACTTTTAGTTTCATACTTAATCTAAAACTCACGTAGAATTTTGTCATATTTATACAGAAATTCGTTCAAAGCATTAGCCGAATTTAGAATGTCGTCATTGTTTGTGCGCGTGTACTATCAATGAAAATTTTACAATGAAACTATACACCAGAAAAGACTTTATTTTTGAAAATTATTTCGAGATCCTGTAATTTTGCATCTTAATATCAGCTGCAACACACAAGGAAAAAACATCAACGACCTTCGAAGAGACTCAGAAAAATGATATAAGAAAAATATTCTTTGAGAGCTACTCGTCCTTTGATATCACTCAAATTATATACAAAATGCTATACTTTCTGTAATCAACCGAAGAAGATATTTTGGGTTGGCAACTAAATGATTGCGGATTTTGTCATTAGGTTGTATTGACAAAATCCGCAATCACTTAGTTGCCAACCCTATATAACCGAGACGCCCTATACGCAAGAAATAGAAACAATTTGCGCGGAATCGAAGAAAGTCGAGATGGAAATCGCCACAGGATATCTAGCAGCGATGAGGTGCGTCTGAACAGATGACAAGCACATTCCATCATTAAGAGCGATGATACAACTGAGCCAGTTCGCGGTAACGTTGTTGTCCAACTACGATGAAACAAACATTCGTATACAATAGTCGCGAGATCAATGAATTCACTTAGCAGTTGATGATTACTGATACTGCAGATAACCTTCAAATCGTGACGGGCTGTTACTTCATGGCAGATCAATCGAAAGACAAGCAACTATAGCACCTACAGATGCTGTACGCAAACCTGATGACCGAATGTTATTAAAATCGGAAGAAGTGAGATTCGCAATTCGCCACTTCAAATAATTAAGCAAACAATTAAGCAAATAATTAAGGTTCTTATTGCGCTTCATAGGTAGATGTCTACAACAGCAACAATTTTCGAGTTGCCAAATTTGGTCATCTATTGTGTTGGCAACTAAGTGATTGCGGATTTTGTCACTAGGTGGCATTGACAAAATCTGCAATCACCTAGTTGCCAATCCAATAGTGTTTGGTCTGTCGACAACCTAGTGCAATACCACTTATTCTCGCGATTAATTTTAAACACAGCATCCATTCTGAATCTGACACGTATATCAGTTACATCTCAAATTATATTAATTTCTTCGTTTCAATTTCTACCAAAATTTCCCTAACGCAAACGAATGGCCGTGAGAAACTAGAAAATTTCTAGGGGAAACTGGGTCGAATCAACAATGGCCTCGTTTCGTTCGTCGATTCCTTCGATATCGATACGAAACTCCATTCGACGTTTCCTAACACCCGGTGAAGACGTTTCACGGTCGAATTTACAGTCAGCAGATTGCTACGTAGAACGGCGCGTGTCCAATTTCACGAAATCTTTGCTCGTTTGTAAAAGAAGGTAGCCAGATGAGGGCGCTTCCGGCTATGTAATTTGCTATCTACGAGGATCATGAGCGATTTAAATTTAAAAAGTTCTGACTATGAGAATGTTTCTGTGGAGACTTGAGAATGCGGGTCCCGCAGTGGTTTCGTAATTTTTACCCGATTTCCCCTGTCTTCTCGCTGTTTCAGCATTAGTCTATGATCACATGATCAGGGAAGAAAACGCGCGAGGGCAAATAAGAGACAGAGACAAAGAGAGAGAGAGAGAGAGAGAGAGAGAGAGAGAGAGAGAGAGAGAGAGGGACAAAGGACGAATAGTATCTGCTGTGTGACGTTCGTTTGTTCAATAATATCCGGATGACGAACCTGCGAGATTAGTCGCGAAATTCCAAAAGGACCATCGGCAGCCAAAGAGTTTCATCTCGCGCTCCTTCATGCCTGAGGTGTTCTCAAACGAGGATGATGCGAGCATCCGGGGCTGCCTGGCGCTGATTCCCGAAATCAGGCATCGGTTGGACGCTCTTGAGTAATCCAAACGGCATTCACAGAACCACAATTTCCTGTGAAAAGACCAGCCCAACCCCTTTCTTGGTTGCTGCGCGTTCCACCTCCTTCTACGACGTAATCCAAACGGGATTCTGGCCAAATGCGTGAGAAATGTGGTGCAGTACGAAACACCGCGTTTATGTTCACTTGCACAGCCTCGCCATTTCCGTTGCTCACCTCGTGCATACACTCGACGTCATTCTAAAGCGAGCGGAAACACCGATCGACGTTTTCGAGGCGGATTCATCCGACAAACTGAGATTCGCTTGAGAAAGATTTTCTAACACGTTGACTGCCTCGATGGCTCAGTGACCCACGTTACTAGATCCTTTAACATCGTTTAAGCAAGATAAACCTCATGGATCAAATTTCTACAACGTCAGTTCCACTACATCTCTAGTAGTCAGTACTCCTGTACAGTCTGTTGTACTGGCAACTAAGTGACTGCGGATTTTGTCATTAGGTGATATAGACAAAATCCGCAATCACTTAGTTGCCAACTCAATACAACAGACTGCACAGAAGTAAGCAGACTGAACACAAGCGTAGAGAATTATTCTAAGGGATAGAAGATCAGAACTAGTGAAGTTCTGAAGAACAGAAAAGAAGATGGGAATAAAAATGTAAATAAAGAAATGATAGAGAAGATACCAGAGATTAAAAGGTGCGACAAGCAGACAATTAGCAACAGGGTCGTTGGCGGATATAATAGTCTTAGAGTAGCAGCGACTTGTAATGTAGAAAATTAGTGTGCAGTAACCAGATTAAGAGTAGCATAAAGAGCATAGTATGCAAGGACGAGTGACTAGATCGGACGAGGAAGGATGTGATTAGAAAAATTGCAAACCAAGTTGTATTTCTTAGCCGCGAGTGTCTTTAAAATAAGCATGAATTAAATTTTTTACAATTTGTGTGAGTCAGATAATACTCTCAAAGAAATAACGCGCAAATATAAATATACATAATATTTTGCAAAAATAAAATATTATCATGTAGTATATTTCAACCCATTACGACAAAATATTGGGTTGGCAACAGATTGTACAGGAGTAGGAATTTTATATATATTGGGTTGGCAACTAAGTGATTGTGGATTTTGTCAATAGGTGGTATTGCCAACCCAATATATAAAATTCCCGTGAAAGTCAACGCGTTAAATGTGACATGGCTCATTTGAGTGCAGGAAGATACGAGCTTCGAGGCCCTCAGATTACTATGAAAGACTGGCGACAGATACTGAAAAATCCTAAATAAATAAACGATCACGTGCAAAATATTAACAATTCCAGTGACCAATTAATTCGTACTCTGTAGACACCAATTTTAGAAATCTACTGTAAACCAATGTCCTTGCTATATTTTCTCTGGAAGAGAGAAATCTTCGGAAAATTTCACGTCTCATAGACGAACTTAAATTTAACTCCACAAAGTTCTCCATCGTAGACCAAATGCACAAACCGAGGAAGATTCTGAGCGAGATAACCAGAGACCGGATACGTAAAACGTTAAAGATCGCGAGTCGCATTTGAAATAGGCGATTGGCAGATCGTGTAATAATCGCAATCGGCATTAGGATTCGACAAGCTAATGGCTTTAGCGGCGAGATACGAGCTGCAATACAGTTTATTGGCACAAGGGCGAGCGGCACCGTTCATATCGAGTTTCTGCGACACCAGCCACGATATTTGTAGTCAAGTCAGCTGCGCCCCTCGAATAACTTCTGTCTCCATATGTTTCCTTCGTGACCACGAACGCTCATCGTGCATGATGACGAACGTACAATCATTTTAATAGCACCGTGTAGTTAGAGTGGATAGAAAAATTGTTTGTGCACTTCTGTATTTATTATTGCAATTATGTAATTAATTGAATCCGACTATAATAAATTTTGTATCATTTGGTAATACTTTTATATAATTAGGAAAATTTGATATCATTGAAATGAAACTCAGAACTCGATAAAATGAATATTATTAGTGAAATTAGTTAACAACGATATCAGATAAAAAGAAAGTCTCGTTATATTAAAATTGGCCGATTGAAAATTGAAAATGTTGAAAATGACAACGCGAGTTCGTGCTCGCCATCTATATGCAGATGCGCTAGTTACAATAAATTGTAACTAGAAGATAGTTCTAGATATAATCGATAGATATAATCGATAGGATTGAGATATTTTTTGTTTTTATCCCTAGGCCATGTAAGAAAGTGCAATAAAGGATTTATCCAAAGAATAAAATAATACCTATTGTGACCATACCTCTAAATACAGAAATAACAACAGAAAATCCGATTATAATAAATTTTGTACCATTTGGTAATACTTTTATATGATTAGGAAAATTTGATATCATTGAAATGAAACTCAGAAGCCGATAAAATGAATATTATTAGTGAAATTAGTTAACAACGATATCAGATAAAAAGAAAGTCTAGTAATATTAAAATTGGCCAATTGAAAATTGAAAATCAACTTTTTAGCCTTAGCTTGTTCTAGAAACATTGCTCTGTTAATAAAAATATATTCAGCTGTATAATAATGGTAATAATAAAAATTTCAGATAAAATGTTTCTGTTGATTGCAGCTATTTTTCATTTAGATATATCGTATATGTTATTTTAAAAATTTGTGGATAATGATTTTTCGAAGTTTTAAGCCACTACTGATAAGTTTTGCATATAAACGACTTGGTATACGTAACTGATGAATCTTATTTTACGACTTATTCCAAGTAGTAACTTGTTAGTCTTTTCAAAGTTTGATACACGAACAAGCATTTTGCTGAGCCTGTAACTCATAGTCATTTTGCAACTTTCTTCAAGTTGTAAGTTTCTAGTTTTTCTCCAATGTTAAGGCAACAGCTGATGAATTTTGTGCATAATACAGATTCCAGTAGAATGTAAATTGTACCTAAACTTGTACTTAAACTTTGTAAATTGTAAATTGATTCTAGAAATTTTTCAAACAAAGGTTTTTTTCTTTTTTCCCCCCTTTTTTTCATAGAAAACTTTGGTAGCCACAATTTGATAGACAAAATTCGAATTTCGCATCGAGACATCTAATTTCAACAAATTTCTCGAGATGCTACAGAATTAAATGCTTATCAGAATCAGATTAATAATCACGAATCATGAAGACTTTAATAACCATAAAGAAAGGTAATTAATTAAATACACCTCATCAGCAAATTCGTATTGTTCCTATCGATTTCACATGAAACAGGAAACTGCAAAATTGAGAACGAGTTCGATTAGAAATATGATCCAACTTTCCAAATCAAATACCAATTCCACTTTAACTTCCACTTCAATGTATAATCAACCACTACACAATCATTTCCGAATTTCTTTGCTTTTGCCACCACAATTGGCATTGATCCATAATCAAGTCATACTACGCAAGGTTAGGAGCAGTCGTGGCAACTTCCTGTTGAAGAAAAACACCAAATCTATCGAGCTTGTCCCCGACTGAAAGTCCTTAATGTTGGTCAGCGTGCCGGCTAAGCGAACGGAAACTAACATGGCCCATTATCAACAGACGTATTATTAACCACTTGCCTGGCTGCAACGTTCCTGTGTACATTTGCATAATACGAAGACATGAAAAGAACGCGAACGTTGTACGCGCGATATCGCATCGCTTCGTAAACTTGGCAACTAAGTGATTGCGGGTTTTGTTAATACCATCTAGTGACAAAATCCGTAATCACTTAATTGCCAATTCAATAGAAAATAGAATCTTGGCAGATTTGGTGGAAAAAACTTGTTCGGAGGTACAAGGCAAGATTTTAGAGATTGAAAACTGTAAAAAGGTTAAAGATGGTGCTTGATAGCGAATACTAATTTAATTTAGTAATTAATAGTAATATAGATAAATATAAAAAAGGTACTAACTAGTAATTACTGTGATGGAATTGGAGAATGGTTGGATTATTTTGGGAAAAATTAAAGAACATGAGTATGTGTGTGAACATTTTATATGCGACTCAGAGTGTTGGTTTTAGCCAATTTATACTGTAACATTACACAGTTTGGTTATGGATAGTGAATTGTAGATGTAATGGAAATGAAAAATAGCTGGATTATTTTTGGTGAAAATGGGAATTGGTTTAGTAGAATTTTGCACGAGTAATTTGTGTAGAATTAATGTGTGGTGTATGGTGCTCGTTTCAATTATATACTGTGGTATTACATATTTTGGTTATGAATAATAAATTCTAAATATGATGGAAAATGAGAAGAAGGAGGATTGTAATATAATTTATAGCAGTTTTAGAAATTGAAATAATTTATATTTAAGATTAGAATATTTAATTAACGATCCTAGCAATGTTCTTTCTACCACTTTCATGGGATACGTTGACCTATGAGTTCAGATTTTCATCCTCAATTTGGAGGTATATTACTTCTTTCAGCTCTATAATCGTAAAATTTGATTGTCCTTGCATGACAATCTACTCTACTGGGCTACTTCGTCGAGTGGGAAATCCTCGTTTCATAGTTTCATTGTATTCACACATCCACCAAGATGGAATAATAAAATCTCTTTACATTACTCCTGTAAAAAGGAATTTTTTTCTTAAATCACTCTCTGGTCTAAATGCAGAAAAAACATTGTAGGAATATTCTAGATTTATGGGGAAAATCTTCTTACTGATTCACATTCTGAAAAAATATTTTGGAAATTATATCTGCTCATTTTTCATTGATTTAAGTCTTGAAAAATCATCTCAGAAATATTCCAAACCAATGCAAGAAATTCTCAACGATTTACATTTTGAAGAATCATTTTGAAAATATCTTCTTCTTATTTCTCAATGACTCAAGTCTCAAATAATAATATGATAGAAACATTCTAAACTAACGAGGTAAATTCTCAATGATTTACATTCTGAAGAATCATTTTGGAAATATCTTCTTCTCATTTCTCATTGATCCAAGTCTCAAAAGATAATATAGTAGAAATATTCTAAAGCAATATACAAAATTCTTAATGATTTACATTCTGAAGAATCATTTTGAAAATATCTTCTTCTTATTTCTCAATGACTCAAGTCTCAAATAATAATATGATAGAAACATTCTAAACCAACAGGGGAAAGTCTCAATGATGTACATTTTGGAGAGCCATCTTGGAAATATTTTCATCCCATTTCTCACTGTCCCAAGTCTCGAATAATCGTAGAAATATTCTAAACCATCAAGAGAAATGCTCAATGATTGATATTCCGAAGAATCATTTTGCGAAGATTTTAAACGAACAAGAATCAACGACGATTTTCCAAACAGAATATTTTAGGAAATATTGGGGACGAAGTAAATAAGAAACTACTCAGGACACGTCAAGTAAGAACATCCCGGTGGAACGATATAAAATTCCCAGTGCAGCCAGGATTGATGATCCGGCAATATGTTCCGTTTCCCCATGAAACACGAGGCCACTGTGTCCCACGAGCTACGTTTCCGGAGTAAGCGGTCGCCAGGATGAAACCTGGCCAGCAACGGCGGAGGCGTCAGGTGCGACGAACCGTTTTCAATAAGTTGCTCTCGACGTGCACCAGCCATCGATCCTCCGGATCACCGCTTCAGCCAACAGGATTGCTCTGTTTTCGGATTTTTAAGACGATCGCAGAAGAATTTCAAACGTGATCGAACAGTGATGTTGGATACCAAATCGATACAAGATTTCTGTCAGATCTTCATTACAAATGCACTAAGGATCTACGAGAATTTTTTGCAAATTTTACATGCGACACTTCAATTTTGGATTCGATTTTTCAGTGACCTTCGGTGTTGAATTGTAGATTTCTGAGAATTTGCTGAGTACTTTAAAAATTGGAATTTGGTAGTAAAAATTGGAAATTTCGAAGAATCTTTTCTAATAATTCTAAAAGTTTATAATTCGTGACTTATTAGGTTGGCAACTAAGTGACTGCGGATTTCGTCAATACCATCTAATGACAAAAGCCGCAATCACTTAGTTGCCAACCCAATAGGTTAGGTTTGTCGATGGTCTCTTGTATCAAATCGGTCGAAGATTTCTGACAATATTTTTATCGTTTCTAAGGTGTGATTTTTTTTTATTTTTACAATTTTCTAAAGTTTGATTTTTAAACTATTTATTGATCCTAATCAATTAATAAACTTGTGAAAATCAAGTGTTATGATAAAAAGTGAATACGACGTTCCTCGTTGCTATAATATTAGTGGAATAAATCGAAAACAGACAGATAATTGTATTCACAAATATTTCTCAGCCATCCCCATATTTATTTCTGAAACAGTAGATACACTTTTATCACGATCATCTTATCAAAGCTGTCAAAAATTCATGACTATCCATGTACGATTTATCGTCATAAACAAAGGTCGTAAATATAAAACGTTCTGCAAGAGAAGCCGATTGTACGTGGAAAGCGATAAACCATATTTCATATCGATAGTCGTTACGATACTTTGTGTATAGCCCTGCTGTAAAATTCGAAGGAAATTTAATACCAATTAAAACAAATGAGGAATTCACGATCGAATAATTCAACGAGTAATGAAATATTTTTTTTTCTTTTTTTATGCCAATTATCGATCGCTGTTAATACGTACTAATGTATTGTCGAATGTAATTTGATACAGAAACATTGATCGAATATTATATCGTAGAATTTCTCCTGTTTCATATACATTCAACTTTAACAATCAAACGTAGCATCGTAACGAGAAACCTTGACAGGCAAAGCTGTTTTTCAATAAACAATAATATTATTTCATATTGCTCGTAAAATTCAACACGTGACTAAATGTACACACTAACATTGTAACACAAAATACGAGCAGGAATGGACGATAAAATAGTATCTAGATATTGTGACATTCTTTGCAACATTTGATTAACAATGTTCACTAGACTGTCAACTTCCTATTGTTGACCTCGTCATCGTTGTTTAAATTAGAATGTACACATGAATTAGAATGTCCATATATTTATAACGTTTAAATCTTATCCTGTTCACCATTACTGTCATTTTGCTTTATTACTATAGTATAATGTTGCATTGATAGCAAACAATTTATTAACATTACGTACAATTCTTTTACAAAACAAATTGACCAATTGCACATTTTATATACTTTCAGGTTTCATTATCCTGGCACACTATTCATGTTCAATACCAAAAAAAAACAAATGACTCACTGCCACATCATGTAACATCATCAACTTCCTCTATGTTTCTATCTATGTGGCTTGTCTACTACTCATACACCAAATGATATAATACCGGGTTGGCAACTAAGTGATTGCCGATTTTGTCAATACCAACTAATGATAAAATCCGCAACCACTTAGTTGTCAATATATGAAAGAATATTAATATTAATATTGCTGGGATTAAAACGTATCGTTGTAACAAATCATAATTGTTTTTCTCACAAGCAAACAGTTTACAGAAGATCAAGGATAAAGTGAGATTTCATGATAAGAAATACGTATGAGCGAAGCGAATGCGAAACAATATGTTCCGGTTTCCATGAGAATCTTCCATCGACTATGAACAGCCAGCTAAATTTCGCGATGGCTAACTTCAACAAACAGTATCATATATTAGTTTGCGAGACACAAAACAAGATGAAGTGCAAGTACGATCCTGAAGTAGCACGCGAGCAGAAACTGCTGCACCGCAAACTACAATCTTCCGAAAGACCTATCAATTATAGGTTAGGTTTACATTTACTGTCAAGGATCCAGCGACAGTTGGCAAAATGGCGAATCCTTAGAAGGACACGCGGGAAACTAGGATTTAAGAAATGAAACATATTGGGTTGGCAACTAAGTGGTTGCGGATTTTGTCATTAGGTTGTATTGATAAAATCCGCAATCACTTAGTTGCCAACCCAATAATCCTCGGTACATTTTATGGCCCAAATGTGGTATAACTTTTCAATGCTACTCGCATGCGTAAGTTTAATTCTTACTATTCTTGATATTTCTCACATTTTTCTCTACCGTTTTCTTGCAAACGAAAATCCTTTGAAAATAATAGACGAGCGAAATATTTGAACAACGCTGTATATTCTTGGACTGTTAAAGGTCTGAGCAGATTGGAATGCAGTCGCTGGGTGCACACTGTATGTTGTCAGCAGACTGGTTGTAAGGAGAATAGTATTCCGATGTTAGGTAATGTGAAGTGACTGCAAACTGTATAGATCGATTGTTAAATTAAATTAAAATTTGTTGTTTATTTTTTAATTAATGTTAAATTAGTTAATTTTGAATTATGATTGTTAGATTAATTAAAAGAGAATATATAAGACATTTGCGTGGATTAAAATACAATTGTTCTCCAATCAATTCCGAAATGTAATATTTTTGTGACCCACAACCGACCACATTTATCAAATTCAAATGCTCATACCGACGATCAAAAACTCGAAAATTACATCCACATCAAGAACTATTATTGCTAATAACGCTTCTACTGTCCAAAGTTGCTGAATGATATATTTACAAATCTAAGTAAAACTGACCTAGTCTTGGTCTAGTTCTTATTGGTTGACAACTAAGTGATTGCGGATTTTGTCAATACCAACTAATAACAAAATCCGCAATCATTTAGTTGCCAATCCAATAGATACCTTCAATTCAAGTTATTCATATTCGTGAGAAATGTTTACAATTCCAGCGAAACATGGGTTTAAATTCAACCAGATGAAAATCCCTAAACAACAGATTTCTAAATTGAATAATTTGCCAAGCGTACATTCGCGCTAAGAATAATGTGAAGATACTATCTTACGAAGTTCATGTTCCAAACGAAAATCCCTAGACAACAAACTCACGGAAATTCTGGAACAACCCGAAACTCGACTCAAGCTTCCAACTTCCACTCTGTACACTAAAATTCAAACTCTCCTTCTTGCGATTAAAATCCTTCGCAATGCTACTCGCACTAAGAGTCACTTTAAAGTATCTTGCTGCATCGACCACGCGGCGTAGCAAAATCCCTAAACGAGAAATTCCACGAATCTTTGGAAATAGTAAATGCAACGAACAGAACCACTATCCAAGCTAAGTCTCTCCCATCGCATTCTTAAAGAAAGTATCGTTTAGCAATTCTGACCCACGTTTTATTAGAAGTAGGATTAGAACTTAGTAAATTCTTAAGGATGATTAAAATAAGATGAATGCCATCGACTAAACAATTTCCAATAACGTGAACAATCCAGATTATCTCAGAAAAAATGCGCAAACGCGACACGCATATTCCCCAGAAACGAAACGTTATGATTAGACTAGGGATATTCGTGCAAATTCATAATTTTTTGAATATGATTAAAAAAAAATGGAATCTACATAGAGAATTGTTCCACTTATTAATAGATTTTTAGGAAGTTTAAAAGTTGAAAATTGCACAGAACGCGGAAAATATGATAAAATATATGGAATGTCGAAAGTATAGCACTCTCTATAATACTCGATAGATAAAACAATTTTCTACCGAGATTCTAATTTTTAATTTATCTACTCTGCAAGATATAAATTTACGTAAAAATCTATTTGTTAAAAGTTACTAATGGGAACTATACTTTCAATGCTTTATATATTTTTCTCTATTATATGCATTTTTCTATCTTCGAATTGTTCTACAAATGCATAAAAATCCGCAATTTGGTTATGAATATTGCGATATATTGTAGGAAAAAGATATATCAAATTCGCGTGTCAACGTGTTAATAGGGAAACTGCACCTCGAAAACGCGATTTTGCTTCGATTGTTCACCGTTTTACCGGTCACTGACGAACGCAACACACGGAACACGCGCGACATTCGCGTTCACGCGTCGATGACCAGGTGTGCCGTGGCTCGCGGAGCTTCTCTGACTGAGAAGTCTACGAAGTTCCCTTCCCTGGCCAACGTGAATCGCCTGCTTCTTGGCCCCTTCTTCCATGCCTTTCTACTACGCCTCCTCTCGCTCATTTTCCACCGTGCCTTTTCTTCGCGCTCCCTGACAGCTTGTATTTTAACTGTAGCGGTTCTCAAGGTCCGCACTCTTAGAAATCCATGAATTGTAACGGGCCGAAGGTCTTGGTCAGCTACTTATTGGTTTCGAAAAGAATCTTATGCTGAGTGTACAGGTTCAATATATTGGATTTTTGGAGGTGCTGTGCTCAGTGTTCTTACAGTTACAATTAATATTGTAATAAAAATTCCTACAATTGGCAAATTAATTAAATTACCATTCAAAATTACGTATTTTGTAAGAATGAAATAAACGAATTATCAGTGTGGCGTGAAAGAATCGTTTATATATTTTTAAATATGTAATTAAATATTATAGATTTGGTAGCAGGGATGAAAGTTGAATTTCACACGGGAAATTCGTTTCTATATATTAAAAAATTAAATTTATAAATAATATAACTATAATATTATCATAAGAATTTTATTTTTTTCATATAATAATAAAAATATGAATTTTAATTTATATCTGAATAATTAAATTTATAAATAATGTAACATTATCATATGGAATTTATTTTTTTCATATAATAATAAAAATATAAATTTTAATTTATATTTTAACAATTAAATTTATAAATAATATAATTATAATATTATCATAAAAAATTTAATTTTTTCATGTAATAATAAAAATATGAATTTTAATTTATATTTTAACAATTAAATTTATAAATAATATAATTATAATATTATAAAAAATTTAATTTTTTCATGTAATAATAAAAATATGAATTTTAATTTATATTTTAACAATTAAATTTATAAATAATATAATTATAATATTATCATAAGAAATTTAATTTTTTCATGTAATAATAAAAATATAAGTTTTAATTTATATTTTAATAACAGTCACTTAGTTGCCAACCAATACTTTGAGGATTAAGAACAAAATGGCTACGTATGCTAGCTTTTCGCAACTCTAACGTTGCACCTGAAGCAGAGAATTGAAATATTATACAAAATTACGCCTAATCGTCTAAAATTCGGAGAGAATAGAACTATTTGAGTTAGAATTCTAAGTTAGAAATCTCTCTTAATAAGTGTACAATACAACGAAAGGAAAAAAACATTTCTTTTAATACGAATCGTCGTAGGAATAGTTTCAACAAAAGGTAGAACATTTTGCGAATATTTAAAACGATTAAAACACAAATGTTCTCGATATATGCACGTTTGTTGCAAATTCAATCCGTTTACGTTTTTCGATTCTCGTTTCCTCGTAACCACATCAACGCGTTAAACCGCATTCGCCCGATTACCATACGTACCAAACTTAATTACGGTTAATAATTAATAACTGAAAACACAAATACATTAATCATCAATAACGCGACTGCATATAATAACGAATGCCAACCGTTGCAGCCATTGTTATTACTTGTGCATTATGGCAATTAACTTGTAAAGCAATTAGGTAATTATTCGTAAATTGCTTTCGTTTTGTCTTTTTCATCGAAATTTTCCCTCTCACTCGACCGCGATATTTCGCAATAAATGTTACGCGGTTCAGAATTTCTAGCCGTGTTGGAAACCAGTTAACACGGTTCATTTTGCCTGGTCTCACTGCTGACCTGTTCCATCCATTTAATATTTTGATTATACAAGTAGAAAGAAAATATTGCGAAATATATTTTCGGTCTTTCGCACAAAATACTGTCAACTAATAATAACAATGAATTTGTAGATTTGTAGAAACTGGGTATTCTAGAATTCTATTGCAGAGACAATTTTTACAAATTCTTTGTGACTGAAACGTTTCTACTGCTTTGGTCGTATGTTTACTTTTAGCCGCCATCTACGTAAACAAGCTTCGAAAACACAGGATTCTAGATAAGACTTTACAAGTTAGTTACTATATACAAAATTATATTATATTATATTGTAGGATCTTTCCTACAATTAGTTTATTTACAATAAATGGATTAAACAGATGTTGGTTAAACAGGAAGCGATGGTTGTTTAACGTGAACTAATCACAATTAATCACAAATATTATAATTAAGACAACTAGATAGTTAATCTGCAACTCTCGTCACCATCGATCCAACACTCTCTTGACAACACTAGCAACACTATCTCCCCGACTTCTCGATTCGCACTCTCTGGCTTCTTAACTCACACTGACTCTTAATTCGTCTTTGTCCCTTAGCAACCCCTTGTCGTTTGCTTAACCCCACCACGCACGTGTTCCGCAACCGTTCGTGGCCAGGGTCACGTAGGCCTTTTCTGCGAAACTATTCGATTGAAGGACCGACGGTACATTGTTGGGCCTGTTGGCACTTCGGCTTCCTGGCGACATTGTTTATAGTTCGCCCGATATCTCTTAGGCCTTTTGTCCACGATACTACAATATTATATCATGTTATATTGTCGGATCAATGGAAATTAATTCCGAGTTGCGCGGTTATAATATCCAACTGAATACGACCACAAAGCGTTAATATTATTAGATAATTTGATAGATTAATTAATTGTATCAAATTAATATTATAAGACATTTTCTACAAATGCCTATAATATAATATATATCGCAATATTTTATGTATTTTCTACTACCTTTTTTTTATGCTAATTCTTGTCATTTTCTGAACACTATCGAGCACAATTGATAACAAACAGAAAGAGTGGGTCACTGTAAAGATAAATTGTGAGTATGGACGATAAATCACATAATATTGGTACGCCATAGAATGCGTTAACCCGGTTAAAGAACCGGAGGACGATCGTAAATATGGAACGATATTCAACGTATTTACGTTCATTTGAGAGATAGTTTAGACGCAACGACAACGAACGAGCGATTTCAGCGTGCAGGTTGTTCACGCTGGTGTAGTTGCGGCCAGGCTAGCGGTAAGCTAAGAAATAACAGCGGTGGAGTTTACGGCCGATGCCGGATTCGTGGTAAATCTTTGATGACTTTGCGGCAAACGCTGCCACGGCCAACCAATATTCCCGCTTAGTAATTCACGGCAGCGCATAATATCTTCCATTATCGCGTTAATTAATCAGTCTTTAACGCGATACATAGAGCAGCCAACCATCTTTCGGTATAAAAAAAATCTTTGTTTTGTAGATATAAAGTACAATAAAGCATCCTATAACACGGATGGATATACCTTGAAAAATTTAAAAGATTGCAAAAATTGCAACTAAGTGATTGCATATTTTAAATAAGAAGGAAAATGCAACATTTTTGCTTAAAAATATAACTTTATTCAATTAGGTATTGTCCGTTTTTGTCGATCAACTTTCACCATCTTTCAGGCAGTGCCATAAATCCATGTTCATAAAACTTCTGATTTTTGCCAGCAAAAAGCTGAATTAAATGTGATTTTACATCATCAGATTCATTAAAAATTTTACCATTTAAGGAGTTCTGCAAGGAACAAAATAAATGGTAATCTGAAGGCACAAGGTCAGGGCTATATGGCGGATGTGACAACACATCCCAACCTAGTTCCAATAATTTTTGGCCAGTGACCAAAGATGTGTGGGGCTTTGCATTATCATGCTGGAAAACAACACCCTTACGATTTGCCAATTCTGGCCGCTTTTCTTGAACTGCATCGCCAGTTTGGCGAGTTGTTGAACGTACACGTTTGAATTAATCGTTTGGTTTCTTGGTAAAAATTCAAAGTACAGAATTCCTTTATAATCCCACCAGACAGCATAATCCTTTTTTGGTGAATCTCAGTTTTTGGTGTCGTCTGGGCTGCTTCATCTTGCATCACCCACGATCTTTTCCGACTAACGTCGTTATAAACTGTCCACTTTTGGTCGCCAGTAATCAGTCGTTTCAGAAATGGATCAATTTCGTTGCGTCTCAGAAGCGAACTGCAGATGCTAATGCATTGCGTCAAATGAATTTCCTTAAGCTGATGAGGGACCCATAAATCGAGTTTCTTGACATGGCCAAGCTGTTTTAATTATTTTTTAATGCATGTATACGATACATTAAGCTTCTCTGCAATCTCACGCGTTGTGCTATGACGATCTGAATCGACAATGGCCTTGATATGGGTCTCATCAACTTCAACTGGACGGCCAGAACGTTGAGCATTTTTCAGTGAAAAATCAGCAGAAATTTGGCAAACCAATTTCGACACTGTCTTTCTTTCAAGGCTTCGTTCCCATATATGGCTAATGACTTCTTGTGTGTTTGCAATGTGTTGTTACCTTTTCGGAAATAATACAATAAAATATATCTGAAATGCGTGTCCTGTTCTTCCATTTTTAAATTGGGATAAGAACAAAACCAAATAACCAATCGATACAATTTTTTTACTAAATTAAAGATGGAAGCCCATACAGCAAGAAAACAATATAGGTTAGGTGCTTTGAACAAGCTGACAAAACCAATGAATAGCGTATGCACTCAAAAAGCATATATAGCACTTAAAAAAGCAAACCATAGATCTTTTGTCTTTCCCTGACAAGTCTGCTAGTATTTAAACAATTACAAAGAAGGGGATGACTTTATAAATAAATATAACTGTAGCCTCGTTGATCGCAAACAGTCCCTGCATAGATTTGAAAGAAAAAGATACCCAAGAACTCGTGTTGCATTTTAAAAAATGTTCGAAAATTGTCGAATAACTGGAAAACGGAAACTACCTCTAACCTGAGTCACGAATAGCACACGAAATCTCAAAAAAAGATGAAAAAATACCAAATCGTGTCCTTTCATGAAGCTTCCCAACATTCTTACGATCATCTGCCCACTAAATCACGCACGGTATAGGTTGCAATGCAAAATGCAAAACAGCTGCTGTCTCCTTCCACGAAGATGTATTCAAATATTCCCAACGAATCTTCTGTGATTTACGTCAGGGTCCATAGATCCGGCAGATAGGTTATTACGTAGGCAAAATGGCGACGAAAATTATTTTCGAAGCTGTTCCATATACGAGCGAGTCTGATACGTCGATCGCGTGACCTTCTTGGTCGGTGTCGGATTCCCCTTAAAAATGGAAGCAACGAAAACGCATTTTCCACAGGGGCGGAAGAGCGCGCGCGTCTTGTCGAGGATGGCGCATCGGAAACGGAGACACGGTTTTCCTTTATTTCTGCTCCGCGATCATATGTCACGATAGAAATATCCTTCGTCAAGGAACACGGGCTGGATCTACGCGGCATACGTGCCAAGTATCGAGATCTCTTCCTTTGCTCTGCAACGCGGTCTACGAGTCTCTCTTTTATTGCGACAGCTTAGGTTTCGTTTAAGAAGAAATATGGGCCGGCGTGAATGGCTGAAATGAAACGATGTTACGCGCACGTCCCTTCGGTAAATCGTACGTTTATATCCGATGGTGTGTTGCACAGTCCACTGCTCAACATTTTAAATTTACATTTAATTCTATTAATTATATTAACACATTGCGTACGGTACTCTGCTGCCCAGAAGCATCTTGGCAAACAATAGGATGCATATATGCACATTTTTATGTCACAGTCTTCTTCTATGTCTAATCGCATCGCTTAATTCAAGAATGTTGCTGATATCACTGAATTCATTTTTGTCGCAAGTGTTGTTTGCTGCATCAGATAAATTATCAAACAACAATTCACTTTGACTTTCATTTTCTATACATCTATGTGTCATTTTGCTACTTTTATAAAATTAGGGCCTGTTTCATAAAATAATTTTTGTTATAAATTGTCAGTAACAGATTGAAAATGTAAATGATTTTTAAAAAGTTGTTTCCTTATAAATTAAAATACGAACTTTGAAATAACAAAATGTACTACAATAAGACACATTATAAGGTACGATAGATGATCGACACAGATCTATCGATGGCTATACTGACTCATTGTTTTTACATGCTTGGAATGTCAACATTCAGTTGTTTTACTAATTATCGGTCAGAAGAATGCGGAAGGCTTCATTACCCTGCTAACGTAACAAAAACATTTGTCTCTGGTTACTTAGGTCATCGATTCAGTCGAAAAGACATGAAAACCAGGTATCTCGTGACTCGGCCACAACGTTCTGCTTGCTAAAAACGAGATATTTCGCAATGTGTTAATATGTATCGAGATATGTGTAATTTTAGTAGTGACACACATATATGAGTACGAGTGTGTGGCAGTATATGCGTGCACACCGTCTCGTGAAACAGGACGAATGCAACTGTTCCGTTGGTACTGTGGTAAAGAAGATGGCGCGACAAAGAGAATGCTGAGACGCGTGCAAATGTGTATCCACGAATATCTTGTAAATCACATATTAAATAAATTTGAAACTATTTTGACATCATTTCTAAGTGTAATGTAAATGTTGCTATACATATATTTCGGTGATTAATATCCACAATTCTCAACAATATGTTTATGTGTGTCCAAATATGCTGTATGCAAAGTGATTGCCTAATTCTGTGAGAGCTATGAACGCATATATGCGTTCTCACATAACCACTCAATTTAGGCTAAAGGTAGCGTTAAAGTGGCGTGATAAAAAAGACGTATGGATGTTATCCACCTGACTTTCTGATGACTTTGTTGAAACAAAAAGAAATTATTGTCAAACTGGCAAATCAAAGCGAAAACCAAAGTGTGTAGCAGACTACAATGCCTTGATGGGCGCAGTTTATAAAATCGATATGATTTTGAGTTCACTTCACTGCGTTCGAAAAAGCACAAAATGGTATAAAAAATATTTTTTCCACCTCTTAGACCTCGCTATATATAAGGCATATATTCTTGACAAAAGTGCTAATAATAAAACTGGAACGTTTGAAAATTTTCATCTGCTTCTCATAAAAGATATTTTGCAAAAATACTCCCCACATAGAGTAGAGGCTAAAGGAGGAAGAGTTCATTCGAACGACCTTCCATTTCGGTTAACGAAGAGGCAATTCCCTACATCCTGCATAACTAAAGAAAATAATAAATATTCTTCGCGACGAAGATGCGCTGTTTGTACTTAACATAATCGCAGAACTGACTCGCGTTACGAATGCAAGAAATGTAATATTGGCTTATGTATCGAACCCTGCTTTCAGATCTACCATGCAATACAAAATTATTAAATTTTTAATTTAAAAGATATACTTCCAAACTGATATTGTTCATGTTATTATTGCTTAATGAAACAAATGGTTATTAAGGCTTTTCAGGTCACTACATAAGTTATTTTAGCTACAATCAATATATTTTACAATGAAAATTCAGTCTGTTCAACTTGCGCTCTTTCGTAAAAGATACGCAGCCCACGGTGTGCTTCTCCGTAAAGAGTGGACCATGCACGGCCTACGCCGTCGGACAACGCAGCGCTCGGAGGGCTAAAGATTTGGGTTAGTACGTGGCTCTGTTTCACTTTCAATTATATTATTAATGGAATTTACTTTCTGTAAAATCTTTTAGAATTTATTTTTTAGTATTTCTTCTTTGTTTCGTTCAAGCAGTTTTAATCTTCATGAAGATTATTTTGCGTTACATTGCACAATGTATCAGAGGATAGATTACAAATCACAAATACATTTGTTATTCTATCTATTGGTATTTTATATACCAATGATCTTTTGTACGCTAAAGCTATCCGAACAAATGAATAAATGAATAAAAGAATAACAAAAGTTCACTAATTCTTTCATCCCTTTCGCCATTTATTATTTCCAAGTGAAACTGTTTGAAAGATTTATACAACCCGGCGATACATTTGTTCTATTCTGATATTTACTGATATTTCATGCACTAATAATGTTTTGTACTCCAAAGGTAGACGAACAAATGAATAAAAAAGAAAAATCAATCAGTCGTCCGGTCTTTCATCCCTCTGGCCGTTTATTCGCAAATGAAACTCGATGAAAAATTCAAACTATCCATCGATACTCATACATTCGCTACTCTGACAACATACACTCTGCTTCTCTAATAAATCATCTGCATTTTCAAAACTACCTCGTCAAATACGCATCTCCACCTATCAGCCGAAATTTCCATATATACTCGTCGATCCATAATTCCCCAGACTATTCCATATTCGTCGCTTCGAGGCGTAGAAATAGAACGAGCCAGGGAACAAGCAGAAACGCTTCATCGAGGAGATTGAATTTTTATGTCGCTTCACGGATATCTGTCGCCAGCTTTTCCCGCTAAAACTGCACCATTTTTTCCTCGTTGGCCGACGATGTTCGTCGATTATCTGCTAATGCACTCTACGATAGACTCGACGACCAGAAACTGGCATTCGTATCATCCACGTTTCATCCAAGTTGAAATCTATGAAATCGTCCGACTGATTTTTTATTCACCACCTTCGTCGCCCAAGTACTTTAGATGCGGCTGGCGGACAGTTGAGGAAAAATAGCGGAAACTTTTCCATTTTAGATGGGCCGCCGATAAAGGAAAGAGAGCTGCGTTTGTATAATGGGACGTGTCTAGCCGACGATGGCTCGAGGTTGAGACGCGTCTTCCTTCTCTGGATGCCATCTTTGTCGTTCAAAATTATTCCATTATCTCCTCCATTTTTGTCTTCCTCTCTTTCTTCAAGTTTTTAAATTTACACATGCACATATTGGAAACATATTTTTGATTGGCACAGTCCATCGAAGAAGGATAAAAATTTGTGAAATTATATGAAATTTTCAGAAGTAAAACGTCCATATCAAAATTCTAAATAGCACGTTCTTTCGTACATGTCAATCGCACAGCGCCATTTTACCTAAATTCAACTTTCTAATCACATACACTAGATACTTAGGCGATTATACACAAATATTACCAACTTTAGAAGACAAAAAGAGCTGCGATAAAGAAACAGATGATGGAAAAATATTGGGTTGGCAACTAAATGATTGCGAACTTTGTCATTAGGTGGTATTGACAAAAGCCGCAATCACTTAGTTGCCAACCCAATATATATGTAGATGCGAATGTTGGTACGTTTCCAAAAAGGATTCGTTTCTTTATTCGAAGCACAGAGGTGGCTGTCTTCGTATATACAATATACAGACTGAAAAATAACGTTTTAAGAAACTACTGAAAACAATCCACGGGAGACAACAAGAGAAATGGGCTTTCAAATGAACCTAACCTATTCTACCATTCCTTTCCTTCAAATTATAAACGTAAAGGAAATGGACAAATGGATTTCGTTCGAGTTACTGATGCTACGAAAGCTGGGACGAATGAAGACAGTTATCTCTGTGTTTTTAAAGAAATAAGCAAAACCCCTTTTGAAAACATGCCAGCGTTATTCAACACGACGAGCAGTGGATCTCGTCATAAAACGCTGTGACCGTGGTGCTACTTGTCCGTCGTTTCGACAATTATTTAAAATTTCAACTCTAAAGTACTCAACATCAATTATTTAGAAAAGTTGGTTTAAATCGTCAAAAATGCTTCGTCAAAAATTTCCAAAATTCCCGTAGAAAATCTCAGGAAACGTTCTGCTCGAGCGATCGGTTAGAGCGACACCCTCTTTCCGCTAATCTCACGATGGACAGCCTTCCGCGAAACGGTGCTATTGTTTCGACCAGGAAACGTCATCTATCGGCACGCCTTCGAGTTCTGTTTCGTATCGTGTCCGATGTTTATTGTCCGCTCGAACGATCACCGCGTTCTCCGGTCGCACCCTCGTAAACAACTGTTCAGGCAGACCCAGTCGTTCAACATGGCCGCTACCTGAACGTGGGACGCTTTACGCGGAAACAGAGAGAATATAACTGGTCACGACAGAACTATCGTTGCAGAGAAATCGGTACGGATATTCAGCTGAGGAGAGCTCGTAAATATACCAAGTGGCTGACAAAAGTATTCGCTTACATATGCAAACTTGAATGGCCGAAATAATGTACATTAAAGTAATTTGTTTAGACAAGCAGATGTCAATAGAAAGATGGAAGTTTTGAGGTTATGTCAGTAAAGTTTGAAAAGGATTCAACAACGTAGGTTGGAGTTGATACATTTATTAGAAGCACGCATTGTAAGTGGCTGACAAAAGTATTTGAACGCTACGTATATTATTAAATTATTTAATATTAATATTTTGTTGGACCACCTTTAGCAGCAATAGTGTGTCTCAATCGACGTTCCATACTGTAAACCAATGATTTTGTAAAACTACACTCAACGGAATTCCATATTTCTATAATTTTATCTTTCAATACTTGCTTTGTGGTTATCTGAAATTTATTTAATCTTTTTCCGATTTCAGTCCATAAATTTTCAATCGGATTTATGTTTTTACTTTGCGGTGGTGTAATTAACATGTGTGATGTGTTACATACCACACATTCTTTCGCAATTCTAGCAGTATGCTTAGGATCATTATCTTGTTGGAAGTGGAAATCTTCCAATAACCCTAATTTACGAGCACTTTCTTTAGAGTTAGGTAGGGTTTGGGCAGGTTTCGAATCATAGAACCCGCATGTCTTCATTTATTTTTCTTTTATCTGTGGTCATTAATATTGACTATTTATTTTCTGAATATTCATTGATTGTATGTGGTTGTTTCACGTACGATGACATTAAATTAAAGACTTTCATTTATGTAATGCTGTGTGTAAAATTTCACCACGTATATTTTGTATAAAACTTACTTAAATAATCGACCAGAAAACACCCCACTAAAGAAATAAAATAAACAAACTCGAAGATGGTATCCCGCTGGGGATAGCCATCCACCTTTTATTATTTAGCAAAAAAGCTAGAAAACTTTACCGAATGTCCAGCTGGACAAATTGTAAAGTACAAATTAAATAATAATAAAAAAATAATCGACCAAATATTTCATTACTCACAGTGCCTTAAACGTCTTCTATAAATCAACAATTTTAAAAAGTCTGCTTAGAATTGCGCGAAAAAAATGAGAAAATTCTTTAACCAAAAATCAACCCAATTACTAAATTTTGTATGAAAAAGAAGATTATCAAACTACTTCAAATTTTCTCACCACCACATTAACGCATGATGATAATGAAACGCGTTAAAGGAATAAACACGCCCTCTTATAACACGTCCGCAAAGTAGCTCGATTTATCGCTTGTTTGCGCGGGAATATTTAAAAGGGCTGAGTTTTAATTACCTTGCACGAAAGTGGTCGAAACATTTTCTCTTTTAGGAATTTTTCGCTTATGACAAATGCATCCATTTGTTTACAGAAATACCATATTACACTTAAAATCCCGTTTTCACGGTGTTTTACTTCTGAAACCTTATTATTGGACGTGATAAAACGTAACGCGTTCACAGGAAAAATTGGTGCGCCGTTGAAGGTTTGAATATCGCGAGCCCCCTGAGCTTGTCATTTCAAAGTAGAAAGTAAATATCATGCGTATTTACGGTCGAACGTACAAGAGCCAGATATGTCGAAAAGATTGCTATATTGATATTCCGCATCAGCAATCACGCGCGCGTTCACCAGATTCAAGTGAACGAGACGACAGCTGATTGCTGATTTCTTCCCGCGCTTTCTTGCTAAGCTGTTCACCTTGTAAAAACAGAATTGAATGTATTCGCGTTAGTATCTTGATTTGAAGTAGCATGTTGATTTAAAATTCATTATTAAATAAATAAAATTATGATTATCCGCCTGAGTCACTGAGGTGTTTGAAAAAGCAGGGTCGAAAAATGCCAAATCACATTTGTTATTTTTATGAAATACATTTATATTATTATATATGCGTACTATTAGTTTATAAATATTTACTTCAATAAAAATTATTGACAAGATAACAATGAAATAGAAAATATAGTCGTTCGTATCGTTCAAATGTACTGACACTTTTCTATTGAAAATGTAATAAACAGCGCCATCGCGCTACTTGCGACTCAAACGATTATATAATTCGATCAGAATCCCTCGATCAGTGCCCCTTTGACGCCATCTCGTGCGCCATACGTGGCCACGGAAACAGCTCCCCAAGAAAATGCAAACGTAATACATAATATTGGGTTGGCAACTAAGTAATTGCGGATTTTGTCATTACCACCTAATGGCAAAGTCCGCAATCACTTAGTTGCTAACCTATAATACATAATATTAGGTTGTCCGAAAAGTTTCTTTCGTTTTATGAGGAAATAATAGAAACATAACGTTCTTTGTTTTATATTATTTTGTCGAATTACGTACGATCGATTTTGTTCTGTTGAGATAAACACCGTGACATTTCACAGACTTGGCTTCACGTTTGTGTGAAGGTGCACTGTTGCATAAAACACGTTTGTGAAAGAAAGACACTTTCCGGACAACCTAATAATAAATTATTACAATGAAGAAGGTATATACGTATGTCTGTGTCAGTAAAAGTGAGCGTTAATTCTGTGAAAAACAGCTGTGCATATCCGACAATTTTCAAGAGCAAAAAAAAATCCGGAACCTATCACTCTGACAGCTGAAAATTAATGCAATTCGATCAAGCAGTTTCACCGAAAAAACATCTTCAATCGTGACTTTTTCAACGCCTATAAGTCTTCAAAAGCAGCTCGTTAAATGTTGGAAAAAATCGGTAATTAAAAACAGGTTGGAGGAAACGCTTGAAAACTAGGAAATCTGCGAAAGAAGTTGATTGCGAGGCTGAGGGATCGATGGGGTGACAGGACTTGGACTAATTCACGGGGCAGCGTTTTTGATTTCAGCTCGTGAGAAGCCGAAACGAGGAATAAATTACGCCGCGTTTCCAACCATATCTTTCCTCGTCAAATTGCCACGATCATTTCGGATTACAGCGATTAATCGGCATTTGTGGGCTTGCGGCTTGATGCACCAGTCGCAGACCGAGCGAGGTGTCGCTGCTTGAAAACGCCACCTAACGCCCACGATTAATCACAACTAGTCTAGCGAACCAACTAATTGCTCGCTGTTCCATCTCTTTTTCTTTGTTTCTGTCGATTTCTCGTCTCTTTCTGTTCCTTTGCGTTCGATCGTTAGGTACACACAGAGAAAGAGGGTGAAAAAAATTAGTCGAATTCGCTGGACGTGACTGCACCACGTCGATAAGTCTGCTATTGAAACCGTGTTCATTACTTTTCCTGATAACTCGATCGTCTACCGGTACTCGTTTCTCCATTCTTGTTTCTCGCTACGAACATATTGCATCATGAACAGAGCGTTTCATCATCGGATAAGGATTTTCTCGTCGATGATATAGGAGCTACGTTCAACTATAGACGTCGTTTAATTGGTCGAAGAATCGAACTGTCGAATGTCGATACCGACTTTTTCTGAGACAAGCTTGGATGAAAGTTAAGATCGAGTATTATTGATAAGGAAGTATATCTTTTAATTGTACAGAATCAAAGACAATTAAGTCAATGATTAATAGCGGTGATATGCGTTCATCTTTACATTTACATCGTGTCGTAGTTATTGTGTATGAGACGAAACTCCATGTACCGTGTACCATGTACCATGTACCATGAACGATATACCATGTATCATGCAGTATGTAGCATGTAGCATGTAGCATGTAGCATGTAGCATGTATCATGTACCATGTACCATGTACCATGTACCATGTATCATGTACCATGTATCATGTACCATGTACCATGTATCATGTACCATGTATCATGTACCATGTATCATGTACCATGTATCATGTACCATGTAGCATGTAGCATGTAGCATGAAGCATGTAGCATGTAGCATGTAGCATGTAGCATGTAGCATGTAGCATGTAGCATGTAGCATGTAGCATGTATCATGTAGCATGTATCATGTACCATGTACCATGTATCATGTAGCATGTAGCATGTACCACGTACCATGTACCATGTACCATGTACCATGTACCATGTATCATGTACAATATTATATCGGTTGACAACTAAGTGATTGCGGACTTTGTCATTGGGTGGTATTGACGAAATTCGCATTCACTTAGTTGCCGATATATAATACGATTACACGTGAACACACCAATGGTTCGCGCCACCTAAAATGGAAATTACGAAAATGCTTGAGTATTCAGCGGTCTTAATGAAGTCGTATCAGGTGTTGGTAAATGTACACTCGAAAGATTTCCACGTAAATTCCAGCTGTTTCTATAATTCAATATCAACAAGAAATTGTAGCTGCTGCTACGTGTATGGAGTAATGAAAGCGAAGAGCAATAACTACGCGTTTCGTGGCACAAATTTCTACGTAACTAACTTGGGGGCGATGCTTCAATTCATTAACATAGTATTACGTCGGAAATTATTAACCGAGAGGCTTTCTCGTCACGCGAACACAGGACATTCTGCATATTTAACAGCGTGAGTTCGATCTTGCTTTAATTAGCAATTAACAATTTCGTTAAGCACAGCTGCACGGTTAATCGCAACAGGGCAGTAACATCATTGCGTGTCCCTTAATTGTCGCCATTCATCCTTCGAATGGCGAATTGCCAAGCGACGCTGTTCCGGTAACAACATCTCGCTTGCCGATCTTCCGATCCTTGTTGATGGCCAACCTTATTTTCACAATTACGTTCGTGTAACAACGAGAAAAATCCAACGAAATCATACGATTGTACGATGGGAACTTTTGCGAAACGATCGAGCAGATTCGATGGAATCGTCGTGTCGAGGAAATATTTGACGTTGCCTACTAATTAAAAGCCTACTAATTGGAAACTTCGATCAAATATTTGTGATCATCGTCGTCGTGGAACGGAGACATCTAATATTGAGTTGGCAACTAAGTGATTGCGGATTTTGTCATTAGGTAGTATTGACAAAACCCGCAATCACTTAGTTGCCAACCCAATATAACTATAATTCTCTTTACGCACAATTTTAACCACGCAAATACACGTTCCAAGTAGCTGATAATATGCAGAAACAAAAGCTCCAAGTTCAATTTAATAAGAAACAAATTGCTTCTATAAATTTAGTTATGTCAAGAAGATAAGAAAATAATAGAAAATTTTTAAGTAAATTTAAGAAACAATGTTTCCAATATTATCCCTTTTCTATAGCTTTTTAATTCACTGAGGTGATCAATGACATTTCCGAACTTTCTGGCTTCGCATGTAACTGTAAAATTGTTGAAAGAGAAAGTTTGAAACATACAAATTTCGCATAACTTTTTAATTCCTTTCTCTCCCTCTCTCTCTCTCTCTCTCCGGAGAAATTATTAGAATTTCAACGCGAAATATTTGCTTGCTGCTTTCAAGTTTTCCATCGTATCCACATTTATACTTTCTATAATATTTCGTGTTAATCAAAACCAAATACAAATCTGATGACACTAAGTCTATGAAAATAAGACGAACGGCGTAATAATTTCCATAAAAATGTTATGTTAACAATTATCGTCATGATAAGCAAATAATTCCCTTCCGATTCGTTAGTCTCAATCATTTCTGCATGAATGTTATCTATTTATAGTTTGTACAATGTAATTATACATTTCATTAATTATGGCCTACTTCCGCCGTGCAAACATTTTCCAACAACTTGACAAATAATACTCACCAAATTACAGGTCAATTAAATCGGTATCGTAGCGTACTCACCTGGAACAAAAGAGAAAGACAAATATAAACCACTAGAATAAAAAAGGCTCTATGAATACGTCAACTGAGCGAGATATCAACTCTTTTTTTATTATTATTTCATTTGTACTGTGGCGGCAATCGGTAACAATGTATATCGTCGAAGCGAAGTGCCTAATGAGCCATCAATATCCCAACTGTCCTTTCGTCGAATATTCCAGAAGAAGGCGTGCGTGGCAACGGTGGCGGACCCCTAACAACGCGTGGATAGTGGGGATATTGAGGGGCGACAAAAAGAAAAGAATCGAATCCGATCGACAGTTAGGTTCGAGCCAGAAAGCGATAAAGTCGAGTTGTAAACGCGCAGCGAGATTGACTAGCGAAATCGAGCGATAATCGACGCGATCGAAAGAAGACTCTTGTTAATAAATATATTGTTGACCTAAACACCGAGTGATTATTTAACGCGCGACACCCGATATCACCTCAGTACTTTACAATTTGTCCAGCTGGACATTTGGTAAATTTTTCTAACTTAATTGCTAGATAACATGTGGATGGCTACTCCCACCGGGATACCATCTTCGAGTTTGACTATATTAGTTCTTCAATGAAGTCAGTAAGGTGTTCTCTTTTTAGTCTTCTTTCTATCAGAGTTTCGCTCGCTTCAGGAGCCAACTGGTTTGGGTGTGTTGCCATTCTTCCCTTGTATTTCTCTGTGTACCTGCCGATATCTTCTTTCACCGTTGGTATTTTTAAGTCTTTGCGTATATCCTCGTTTCTGACATACCAGAGGGCGTTCACTATTGTTCTCTGTATCTCCGATTGTAGCGACTCTAGTTTATTTATGTAGCTCATTGCTGCTGTCCTCCATAGTGGCATTCCGTACGTCCAAATTGGGTTTATTATCGTTTTGTATATTTTTAATTTATTTTCTATGCTGAGTTTAGAACTTCGACTAGTTAGCCGGTACATTTGTCATCTTTTTATCCGTATTTTGTCTATGATTGATTTAGTATGTTGCTTCCATCTATGTTGTGTGTCTAAGTGGAGTGCTAGGTATTTAGCTTGCCTTGTTTGTGTTATGTGCGTGCCATTCAATTGGATATTTGATGGTTTCCGTTTTCTTAGTGTAAATGTAATATGGTTGCATTTACTGGGGTTTGTTTTTATTTGTTTATCTTGTAGCTATTTTTCTATTCTTCTGATGTGCTCTTGTAGTAATGTGACTGCTGTTTCTGCATTAGTGTGCCTGACTGGTACAGCCGTGTCGTCCGCGAATGTCAGTATTTTGCTGTTGGTAGTTGTTGGTATGTTGGCTATGTATAGTGTGTATAATATTGGCTCTAAGATGCTTCCTTGCGGTAGCCATGCCTTGATGTTTTTTACTTCAGAATATACATTCTTTATTTTTGCTACAAAGGTTCTGTTGCTTACAAGTATGATTTGAGTAAGCGGTGAATTTGTTCCGGGACGTGTTTTTTGATTGTTTGTAAAAGGCTTTCATGGTTCACTTTGAGATACCAACTGAAAGAAGATTAATTTCCTATTGGAAACTCGGTTTGAAACTCGCAGGGATTAGGGAGAATGATAAACGGTGGATGGAAACGGTGAAACATTGACAATGTGGCTGATCACCGATTACAATTCCGCTCTCCATAACGCTTATTATTATAAATTCAGTGGCCGCGCATACGACTGATATTTACGACGTTCGATAATGTAGTATCTCGTTAGTAAAATATCGTATCTACAGTTGGCAGATACAGTGGGAAAAAATGGAATGGAACCGAGAAATCTGCATGTCTCGTGTATCGTGCGAAGAAAAATACTGGAATGTTAAAAATACAAAATTCTTCGCTTCTCTCGTACAACAGTTTATGGATTTAACGGCTTTCCTTTATTTATACTTTCGTCTCGATGTTGTTGTTTGCGCAGCTGAAAAACAGAGCCTCTTCAACCTCGTGTATTAAAAAGAAAAAAAGAAAAAGTAAAAGATAAAGGTCAAATATTGGCAACATGTTTATCTTTTGGAAAGAAAAAACGTTGATGAATGCGCGTTCGTGAAGGAAGATTAAACAACGAATTCCGTGTCGTAATTCCAAGATGGACGCGAATAGTATCGACTACCTGGGCAATAGAAAAACTGGTTGCATATTAAATCAACGAAAACTATGTTATTTATGAACATAAAGGTTGGCAACTAAGTGATTGCGGATTTTGTCAATACCACCTATTGACAAAATCCGCAATCACTTAGTTGCCAACCCAATAGTTTGTATTAAATCAACAAACACTACGTTAGCTTGCCATCTTGATTTTTGGTTAATTATAATAATGGGTCATTAATTAACGTTATTAATTAAACAATTGGTCATTAACGCGGTCATTAATAATCGTAATAAGAATCGCTAACAAATTCGATTAAGAGAAGGAGCAGTTTATATTGAATTAAATTTTTATTATTGATGAACGTATCTGCAAATATTTTTTGTAGCCAGTGTGTGTTACAATTTAATAATAGTACGCACTAAATACCTGTAATAAACACGTGTAGCAAATTGCATTTCTTTTTTTCTTCCTGTCTCCATTAGCCTCTTTCCTTTCATTCGTTCATTCCAAAAAACGTTCAATTTCATCCATAGAAAGAACGAACGTAACATCTCCGCTACCTACCAATTTATCAAATCTGCAAAGCATGGCGTGTAACACACGATATTAAGCGTTTCCGCAAGTCCATGCCACGGAAAGCCAGCAGCAGGAAGACATTAACGACATTCATTTAATACCGGATGTCCTTGGAAAAAATCCATTAAAGCTACACGTTCGAAAAAGAATTACGGGGTAAAATGTACGAGAACGTTGAAAAAAAAAAAAGAAATGAAACCACCGTTATATGAAATATTGCTCTTTATTTTAACGGGGCAACCAGAACAGAGAGAATATTTTTTAATGCATGGCGCGCAGACGAAATGGTGGCGCTGTTAGTCCGTCAAACTGTATCGTTCCTATTCCGACTCGTTCGTTACACGAAATTTATTCAGAACGGAAATTCCATTAGCAAACACTGCCAACAGTGGAATCCTATCTTTTTTCTCCGACATTTTTTTTTTTTTTTTTGCTTTTTTTCTCTCGATTCGCTCGCGGTTCTCCACCGCGGTTCGATTATGAATCAGCTTGTCATGCAGTTTGCACGAGGCGCAATATTTGCCAACGGGTATGTTGATTCGAGCGCGCTGTTGAAAAGTGTCTGTGTCCGCCTTATTTGAGTAATTTGTCGATGTTTGTTAACCGTGAACGCACGCAGGCAAATTAAGAGTTTCGATGGAGCTGCGGCGTTTTTACAATTAACTTGAAATATCGCGTTTGTTAAGACATTTAATTGCAGAATAAACAAGGCCGATGTTGAATTTGATATTTTTTATCGCGGCACGTGCTCTCGCACCACATCTTCACTTTTATGCTGTGTAATTAATTTTTCTGGACATGTTCGAAAATATGTCAATTTTAGGAGAAAGGAAGATTATTTTAATCGTCGACGGTTTATGTCTCCGTATAATTAGCATATATGGAAAGTCGATTAGTCGAAATTAATCAGTGGCTTTCTCTAATCGACTCGATTACTGAGATTTCGACAAACTCATATTTTTTTTTTTTTTTATTTAATTTGTACTTTGCAATTTTTCCAACTGGACATTTGGTAAATAAACTCATATTTTTACGAACACAACTGTAGAAAGAGATCGTAACGACTATTTTGTACTACTTTGACTACTTCGTTTAAGCTGCATTTCATTTTCGCGATGTGAAATTTTTATATTCACGTTAAAGTAATACTAATAAATGAAACTTAATTAATTAGTAGGTAAATGTCACGGTAAATATAGCAATATTTTTTCTAGCCACTGTAATACCTGCTTAAGTTATATTTGTATTTTATTTATTCTATTACGCTTATTACGTTTATTATTATATTATTATATTATACTTCTTGTATTTCCCAATAGAAATTTATTTTAATATTCTTGTTACCAAAGATTTTGGTACTAAATATTCTTCGTTATTGTACTTATTGTTATTATTATAGTTATTATTATATAATTTTTATGATCTCAGAACATGGAGTTTCTTTTGTAAGGTAACAATAGATCAATAAATATAAAAATATTCTACTATTACGTATTTCTTAAAGACCAGTCATTTTCAATGGTTTGGTAGAGATAGGTCTCAAATGCCGGTAGTTTTAGTGTTAATATCTAAAAAAAAAAACTCTACAAGAAACTCTCAAGCAAGAATGACCTTGTATGACCTTACACATGTCTAATACAAAACTTTCATATTCAACTTGCATTGCTTGCCACGATAACTATAGTTATAACTGAATCAAGGGGAATTTTCAATGATAAAAGAGCTGCAGGTTGTTCGATCTTTTTAAACATTTCAGCCTTTCTATTCTAAAAGAACAAAAGATTCTAAATGGACCATTTCATTTTCTTTGGCGAGCGTATGTATGTGTTGGAAAGGGGTGGAAATCCATCGGGAGAACGTAGCATTTGTTAATGCCGCTGGTCGGTGAAAAGTTGGAAAACGCGAGTTCCTTCTCTCTCGTAATTTATTTATCGGCCGCGTCTGCATCGTGCAGGCTGAAAGCGCTATTCACCGAAGGCCTTGGGGAATTTTTAATGAAAGCGGTGGCGGAGTCGTGTGACGAGGCGCGAGCCCCCGCAAGACGCCCTCCCAAGACATGATTGCATAATTATTGAAATACGGGTCATTCGATTCGCACCTCTCTAGCAATCTGACGAAAATAAACGAAAAATGTGAATACCTGTAGTGTTTTTTCCGAAAACAATAGAGACGTGTTGAAATTTCGCTGACATTTTGAGTCCTCTTCAGTATCTTTATACGCATTGTCTATTTATCGTGGAAAGTATGTATTCACATCGATATGGTTGTGGTGGCACTTGGCAACAATGTATATCACCGAAGCGAAGTGCCTAATGAGCCATCAACATCCCAACGGTCCTTTCGCCGAATGTTCGAGAAGGAGGCGTGCGTGGCAACGGTGGCGAACGCCTAACAAACGCGTGGATAGTGCGGATATTGGGGGGCGACAAAAAGAAAAGAATCGAATCCGATCGACAGTTAGGTTTGAACTAGGGAGTGATAAAGTCGAGTTGTAACCGCCCAGCAAGATTGACTAGCGAAACCGAGAGCGATACGCCATGCGATCAAAAGAAAGACACTTGTTAATAAATATATTGTTAACCTAAACACCGAGCGATTATTTAACCCACTACACTCAATATCACCTCACAGTGTTATCTGTTTTGTCCTTAACTGCGGTTCAAGTAAAATAATATTCTTTTTCTAGGTGCTAAGACATTTCTAATTACGCGTGTGTAAATTTAGTGTTTCTCAATTATGGGGCGTTGATATATTCGTTGACAACTAAGTGATAGCGTATTTTAAATCAGAAGAAAAAATCAAAATTTTTGCTTAGAAATGTAACTTTATTTAATTAGGTATTGTCCGTTTTTGTCGATTACCTTTTGCCATCTTTTAGGCAGTGTCGTAATTCCATGTTCATAAAACTTCTGATTTTTGCCGGCAAAAAGCTGAATTAAATGTGATTTTACATCATTAGCGTCATTAAAAATTTTACCATTTAAGGAGTTCTGCATGGAAAGAAATAAATGGTAATCTGAAGGCACAAGATCAGGGCTATATGGTGGATGTGATAATACATCCCAACCTAGTTCCAATAATTTTTGGCGAATGACCAAAGATGTGTGGGGCTTTGCATTATCATGCTGGAAAACAACACTCTTACGATTTGTCAATTCTGGCCGCTTTTCTTGAACTGCATCGCCAGTTTGGCGAGTCGTTGAACGTACACGTTTAAATTAATCGTTTGGTTTCTTGGTAAAAGTTCAAAGTATAGAATTCCTTTATAATCCCACCAGACAGCATAATCCTTTTTTGGTGAATCTCAGCTTTTGGTGTCGTCTGGGCTGCTTCATCTTGCATCACCCACGATCTTTTCCGATTAACGTCGTTATAAACTGTCCACTTTTGGTCGCCAGTAATCAGTCGTTTCAGAATTGGGTCAATTTCGTTGCGTTTCAGAAGCGAATCGCAGATGCTAATGCGTTGTGTCAAATAAATTTCATTAAGCTGATGAGGGACCCATAAATCGAGTTTCTTGACATGGCCAAGCTGTTTTAATTTTTTTTTAATGCATGTACACGATACATTAAGCTTCCCTGCAATCTCACGCGTTGTGCTATGATATCTGAATCGATAATGACCTTGATATGGGTCTCATCAACTTCAACTGGACGGCCAGATCGTTGAGCATTTTTCAGTGAAAAATCAGCAGAAATTTGGCAAACCAATTTCGACACTGTCTTTCTTTCAAGGCTTCATTCCCATATATGGCACATGACTTCTTGGGTGCTTGCGATGTGTTCTTACCTTTTCGGAAATAATACAATAAAATATGTCTGAAGCGCGCGTCTTGTTCATCCATTTTTAAATCGGGATAAAAACGAAACTAAATAACTAATCCATACCATTTTTTTACTAAATTAAAGATGGAAGTCCACACAACAAGAAAACAATATAGGTTAGGTGCTTTGAGCATGTTGACAAAACAAAAGAATGTGCTAATGCCACCTATTGACAAAACCCGCAATTATGTAATTGCCAACCCAATAATAGAATAATAGAACGTAAGTTAAATATCGACGTAAGATTGTCCAATTAAAAGCAAAAGATAACAAATCAAGAATAAAACCTACAGCCGATTGTTGAAAAATTTCAACTAGAGAAATTACATTATTTTGCATTCAAACGCCCTTCCAAACTTAATGGAAAGATTTTATATTAAGTAAACCAATATCGAATTATCGTTGAAATATCACTGATCATTGTGATACGCCAAGTTGTACAATGCGACTATTGAAAAAGAAAAGATTCTATGTGTAAATATTTAAAAGAGATGAAGGAAGAAAAATGTTGAAATAACGACAGAAGGCCAAGGAAGTCTTTGAGAGGAGCATCGAAACGTCTGTATAGAAGTACGTTGACGGTGAAGGCAAGCGAGCAGGATGAAAGAAGTGCAGCTTGCGAGAAGAAAAGTCGCGTAGTGTAGTCCGGAGAGGTTCGAAAAACGCGCGTTCATCTATCCTCTAGTGGTCGCTGGCCGCAAAAGGTTTCTTTTATCAGTAGGCACGAGCGGAAGTCGTGACATCAGGGGCACAAGGTGGAAAAGCATAGAACCGAGAGTGAGACGGAGCAAAAAGGAGGAGGCCAACTAAAGAGCCCGTGTTATCAAGTTTTAACGAGGTGGCCAGTGTTCAGATCTTACGAATGCGGGGCTACATCGCAGACACAAAGAGGACCCGTGCACCTCGCTGAAAGCCCGTTTTTCCGTGCCACCGAGGAAAATTGGTAAAGAGAGGCGCAGGAGGAAAGTGTAGGTCCCAAGAAACGAGGCTTGTAAATCAATGGGACAGTTCAGTTACCGACTAAATGGGCTAATGAGTAAGCAAATGAACGAGAAAGCCAATATGAAAGTACGTTGAGGGACGCGTAAATCGCAGCTGGGAAGTTAAACGAATAACTCAGCGAATAATTTAAGGTAGTCTTGACAAGTTCGAAGCTTGTAATATAGAAACAGAGTTAGCACAGTTGGTCAGTGAACTGATACGCCAATAGACGAATTAATAAATTGACGAATGTTGAACATGTTGAGAAACGTATTTGTTTGGCTTAGAAAAAGAAGGTCACATATTTTATTCTTCCGGCAAAAACGACATGCACGCGTGTGAGTGATTAAACAATAAATTCAAACATTGACTGAAAGATACATAATAATCGTTACGTCTTTTACGATTATGTTCTAGCTAAACGCAAACTATATATAACTAAATGTATACATGCTTGTGCAAGTATATAATACACATACAGTGGCTCACAAAAGTATCAGGTATGCCACCTTTTTTGCGTAGGTAAAATAACGGACCGAAGGCCAATCCATGTTTTTTAGAAATCGCTGCTTGACGACAACTATGCCCTTATCGCTACATTGTATATATCTTGCCGGTCATGTAAGACGATCTGTCTGCGTTGTACCAAGGGAGACGGTTAGGAACACGGCCTATAGTAAGCCTCGGGGCGTAACAAATAGTGACGTAAAAGTGTACACAATAGTATTTAAAATGAATACCAAAAAGTGTGAAACAAAAAGGTGTGGAAGAGAAATAATATTCCGATTACATGAGGACGGCAAATCATATAACGAGATTGCCGGAATTGCGAACAGAAGTAAGTCCACAATACATTATATCATAAAAAGTGAAAGAATGAGGGAACACTTGAAAACAAAGCTCGATCAGGTCGACCAAAGAAATTGACTGGAAGAGAGGTGAAAGTTATCATTCGCGAATTAAAAAAAAATCCTACTTCATCCGCTCCTCGACTCGCAAGTATGGTAGCTGATACGTTTCATAAAGAAGTTCACCGGAATTATGTCGACGAATCTTACGAAACAATGATTTTTATGGTAAAGCACTGCGAAACAAGCCATATATTAATGCGGTAAATCATAAGAAAAGATTGACTTTTGCAAAAACCTATATTAATAAAGATAATTCTTTTTGGAACAAAGTCATCTTTTCGGACGAGTCAAAGTTTAACATTTTTGGCTTAGATGGTCAAAATTATATGTGGAGAAAACCAAATACGGAATTGAAAATTCGACGTTTACATTAAAAAGTGAAACACGAAGGTGGATCGGTCATGTTGTGGAGGTGCATGGCTGTCAGTGGCACCGGAAATTTGATACTTATTGATGGAATACTCGATAAATATAAGTATTTAAATATTTAAAAAAATAACCTTAAAGAAAGTGCCCGTAAATTAAAATTATTGGAAGATTTCCACGTCCAACAGGATAATGATCCTAAGCATACTTCTAGAATTGTGAAAGAATGGATGGTATATAACACATCACACATGTTAATTACTCCACCGCAAAGTAAATACATAAATCCGATTGAAAATTTATGGGCTGAAATCGGAAAAAGATTAAATAAATTTCAGATAACCACAAAGCAAGTATTGAAAAATAAAATTATAGAAATATGGAACTCCGTTGAGTGTAGTTTTACAAAATCATTGGTTTACAGTATGGAAAGTCGATTGAGACACACTATCGTTGCTAAAGGTGGTCCAACAAAATATTAATTTTAAATAATTTAATAATATATGTAGCGTTCAAATACTTCTATCAGTCACTTACAATGCGTGTTTCTAATAAATGTATCAACTCTTCCCTACGTCGTTGAATCCTTTTCAAATTTTACTGACATAACCTCAAAACTTCCATCTTGTCTAAGCAAATTAATTTAATTTACATTATTTCGGCCACTCAAGTTTGCATATGTAAGTGTTCGAATGCTTTCGCGAGCCGCTGTATGTACCAATACCTTTAAGGAAATTCGACTAATGAATTGAATAAGTGAATAACTTAATAAATGCATGGGTATTATACTCAATCGATGAATTCTGTCAGCAAATTAATAAATTAAAGAACAAGTTGTCGATACTCGGTTATATTGACGAATTAATCTCTGTGAAACGTATCAAGGAATAATAGAGTAATATTTATAAGCGAGAGGAGAAACAAGTGTGAGAGAAACGCGAGGAGAAAAATAACGCCATTGAAACACCATCATCCATTCTCACCTCTCTTCGACAAATGAAAAGGAGCGGAACTGTTGCGGTCGATCGAGAGCGGAACGGTTCGCTTCGATTGGCATCGTCGTTGCAGTAACAAAATAATTGCGGGATTCCGTGAGAGGATGCCGCGCCTTTCGCCTTCTCCAAAACACTTCTGCAAAATCGCAGCACTGCTCGTTCCACTCACGGCTGCTGAGTACCGGAACGCGATTCTGATAGAAACGGATAGGAAGGTGAAACGAGACGCGATGTTTAACTATCGGTTGCACCTGAAGAATTCAATCTTTTACACTTCTTTCCTCTTTTTCTTTTTCCTATCTTTCTTTTTCCTTTTTGCACTGTTCCTGCTTCTCTCGGAATTTTCTTCGAATAATTTCCTTCCACTGTCGGACTAATTAGCGTAACGAACGGCCAGATAATCCACACTTTATGTGCATTGCGATAATTATATATCGTAAATTTTGATCTGCACGCCGGATGTCTCGGTAAACAGATTTGTAAATAACAGTGATAAATAATATCTTTAAAAACCGCAATTCTACGGTTGGAAATGAATGCGAGTAAATAACTTAAATCTTCGTTGTCCTGAATTTAAATTTGTATAAGCTTTTGTTAGCTGCGAGCGCTACGGTTAATAAAGTCATCTGGCGGTCGATAAAAGAATCTTAATGGTCAGATGATGAAGGAATTAAAAAGAATGAATTTCAGTAATTGGAATAATGATGTGTAATATGTAGCTGTATAAATGTATTCTATATGTATGAGATTATAGTTAAATTAATGCAATGAATACAAATGGTTGAGTGTAATTCACTTCTTTGTTTGAATAAAAGACAACGTTAATTACACCAGCAAAATCTGAAGTTTGTTAAAATAACGGTTTTAATGTAAAACAGAATTACAGCACATTGAGTGTCTAAAATGGAAAATAAAAAATTGAAAATACACGTAACATTAGATACGAAGGTAAATGCTAACTAAGATAAATTAACATATCAACTATAAATCAATAGCATTCGTTTCACACAAAACGTTGTCAATTTATCGTCTAATTTACCAAATGTCCAGCTGGACAAATTGTAAAGTAAAAATTAAATAATAAAAAAAAATTATAGTTTATCAAATTATTCCCTTCTTCAATTATCTGTTTCATATTAACACCAGAACTACCACACCAGTCCAATTTACTGGTTTTACAATTTTATTTTAAAATTCCTACTTCATGTTATATTTTTTCCGCATTGAAGTAATGACTTTCGTAACGATAATTAAAAGAATAATATAATGAATTTTATTTTGTTTTTTATGTATTCAAACTGAAAATAATTTTGTATTAAGGCTACTTATACCAATACCAGTCAAAATGACTGGTACTTGTCAAAGTGTAAAAGGGTCCTGCAATCTGTTTATCGAACCTCAATTAACCAGTTTCCTCGTTTCGTACAACTTGCCACACGTTTTTAAAATTTTTACTGAGGTATCATTCGATATGATGATGTTAGTTATCAAGAAAATTTCGGATCGATCGCTAGATCGCTAGATGCTGACGCTGGTTCTGCATTTTTATGAATGTGGCAACCCTTGTTTAGGGATGATGGTCCCAGATGGATTAATAATACCAAAAATGTACTACATAACATGGAATTCCTTCTGTAAGAAAGTAATAACTCAATAAATATAAAAATATTCTATTATTACGTATTTTTTAAAGACCAGTCATTTTCACTGCTTTTGGTAGGAATAGCTTCGTGTTAACTATCGATAGTTCTAGTGTTAAAATATGTCCTTCTTTCTAAGCGATCAAACGACATAGAAATCCATGGTAATGTCGTTATCCTATTGTAGTATCGTGGACGAAAGACCTAAGAGATATCGAGTTGACCATAAACAATGTCGCGAGAAAGTCGAGGTGCCGACAGGCCCATCAATGTATCGTCGGTCCTTCGATCGAATAGTTTCGTGGAAAAGGATTACGTGACTCTGGCCACGAGCGGTTGCAAACACGCAGTTTCTAAGGGAGAAATACGAATTAACGGTCAGTGTCAGTAGAGAAGCCGGAGAGTGTTGGTTGATAAGTCAGAGAGTGCGAACTGCGTGTCATGAGAGTGTCGCTAGCATCGCCGAGAGAGTGCGGTCCGCGTGAGAAAAAGAGCGTTGGATCGGTGGTGACGAGAGTTGCAAATTAACTAATTAGTTGTCTAAATTACAGTACGTTATTGTGATCAGTTCACGTTAAACAACCATCTTTTCTTGTTTAATCAATATCAGTACAATCCATTTATTATAAATAAACTAATTGTGGTATAAGATCCTACACTATTTCTGGCGTGTAGTCTTCATTTTAAGTCCACCGTACAAGACACCAGCGTATTTGCGAACAATATGCAAATGCCAAACAGACGAACCGTTGGTGAAATGTTGGCGAACAGCAACGAGGACGCACTTCAACGTAGCTATCATCGAGTCAGACGACTATACAAATCGTCATCCAGCGACAGCTAACGCCACATCTACATAATAACGTTTGCACTCCCATTTGAGAGTAATTCGTCAAATAGCCACGTGTATTTACGAAGCGATTAAAAAGCATTGCGCGCGATCGTTTCGACGAAATTAATAGTAATAATTGGCGGATGTAAAACCAGCGACACGAAGTGGACGCGGATGAATAAAAGATGAAATTTAAAGCGAGTGAACAGACACGGCCAAGTTTTCGGCTGGAAAATCTAGCGAGCAAGGATTTCACTCCTCCTCTCTCTTTCTCTTTCTCTTTCTCTCTCTCTCTCTCTCTCTCTCGTTCTCTATTTATTAGGGCACGGTTCAACGATATCTTCGAGTGGCCATAAATCTCGAGTAGTTGCCCGTTAACGAGATAATGAAGAAAATGAGAGGAATTTTCAACGAACGAGAAACGATATACCGCGGAGCTTGTTTGCATTTTTCGTGGAAAACCATCTATTAAGAGAGAGGAAAAAGAAATATGAAAAACCGCGATAGGCATCGGAACGCAATTATCGCTGCTATCGATGCGCGCAGTGGAATTTTATACAGAATTTAGTCGAGGATACTTCTTCAAGGATTATGTGAAATAAATCTTTTTACAAAATGCAACATTAACCCTTTGCACTGGGAATTTTATTTCAATTTCGTTAGCAGCAGCTCCCAACGCTTTTATTTATAACGCTGTTTTATTCGAAATTTACTTTAACTAAAAAATAAGACAATTTAAATAAATAAAGGAAGAAACCTAACCTCAAAATACCAGTTTTATTCACACTATTGTTGTATTTTCTAATTTTTAAGAGTATGATATATCTTGAAACAATTTCCAGCATGCAATCCTGCTTTTTTTTCGCAGGTAAAAAAAAGGGGGGGACTCAACAAAGGAGCTGCTGAAATAAAAACTGACGTCGAGGAAAAACTGACACTCGACATGGCAGTGCAAAGGGTCAAATGTTAAAATTTCGAATAACATTAACCAAGTAATAGTTCGTCATAATATTATTAAACATCAATTTTACAGTTTTATGAAGCTTGCTATTTTCTCCGTGTGAAGTTTACATAATAACGAAGAAATATAGCCATCTCTTTAAAATTTCCTGCCATAGTCATAAAATTAAAAAAAAAGTAGAATTAGATACCATAGGATGATTATAAGAAAATTTGTAAATGAGACGTTGCATTAATGCTGCGTTAATTAACGGGTTAACCAATCAGCTTTTCGCTAATTTGTGTCGCACCAACACGGTTCCACGAGCTATGGTCATTACCACCTAATGACAAAATCCGCAATCACTTAGTTGCCAACCCAATACGTGGCTTGTCTACTCATACACCAAATAATATAATATATGAAAGAATATATTAACATTGCTGGGAATAAAACGTATCGTTATAGCAAATCATAATTGTTTTTCCCACAAGCAAACAATTTACAGAAGATCAAGGATAAAGTGAGATTTCATGATAAGAGATACGTATGAGCGAAGCCAATGCGAAACAATATGTTCCGGTTTCCATGAGAATCTTCCATCGAGTATGAACAGCCAGCTAAATTTCGCGATGGCTAACTTCAACAAACAGTATCATATATTAGTTTGTGAGACACAAAACAAGATGAAGTGCAAGTACGATCCTGAAGCAGGACGCGAGCAGAAACTGCTACACCACAAACTACAATCTTCCAAAAGACCTATCAACTACAGGTTAGGTTTACATTTACTGTCAAGGATCCAGCGACAGTTGGCAAAATTGCGAAACCTTAGAAGGACACGCCAGAAACTAGGATTAAAGAAACGAAACACATGAAACATATTGGGTTGGCAACTAAGTGGTTGCAGATTTTGTCAATACCACCTAATGGCAAAATCCGCAACCACTTAGTTGCCAACCCAATAAGATTACAATAGCCACCAGCTTCTTTTTATTGTTTAATAATTATTTATACTAAACTATTGCTAAAAAGCATCGTATCAGTACTCAATATTGAAATATTTTAAACTTCTATATAATATTTTAATACTTTGATAAATTTGAACACTTTATATTAATATTGGGTTGGCAACTAAGTGGTTGCGGATTTTGTCAGTACCACCTAATGACAAAATCCGCAACCACTTAGTTGCCAGCCCAATATAAAGAGATCATCGATCCGCAATTCCGAATTTCTCGAACTTTGCAGAAAATCTCTCGGGATAAGGAAGAGAAAAATTTCCCAAGCGAATTTCCTTTCTAGAAGTATCGTAATATTTCATGATGGAACTTCTCTAATTCGAAGATAACGCGAAGATCTGGAAGTAACGCAGCGAGGGACAAAGTTCGCCGGGAAAAATATTATTACGGGATAATTCAGCGGGAAATGAAGCAGGTACTTCGAAGGAAAGCAGCCTCTACACTCTAACGTCTCACGACTGGCATTTTCCCTTTGCGAGGCTGAACGAGCGCGAAAGATTAAGCTCCGCTTGAAAATAGTTACTCGCGCCAAGCACCGTCGTCATCCTCGCGAGGGGCAAGCTGTTTTACATTTAAATCAAACCGGCTGTCTCGAAATCAATTCGAGCCTGGGACAGTGGTGTTTTACAATTTAAATAGCCCGCCTGGGGAAATAAAATGGCCGCTTATTAAGCGGCGCGTCTACGTGTTATAGACCAAGGTCCCTTTCGATCGTCGAGATCGCGATAAGCGCTTATCGCGATTATGTTCTCGAAGAAAGTCGCTCTCTTGTCGTGTAAATTAAGTAGAAGAGTAGTTGAACTTTGTTTGAGACAATCGTATTGTTCGAGTTTCCCTTAAGAATTTGGATTTTGATTGAAGTTAGGAATTTTTTCCAAGTTTTCGATCGAACATTTTCATATTACACAGTTCAATCTGTGCCATTTTATCAGGAAATTTTATTGTATCAGGAAAAATAATTAGTAGACTGTGCGTGCTTACACGTTCACGGGAAATTTGAATACGTAGAACGTATAGAATGTATAAAAGTGTATAAAATATTGGGTTGGAATTTTATATTATATTATATATATATTAGATTACAATTATTTCTTTGTATTTATGTAGATTAAATATTTATTATATTATATTTTAAAGTATAGTGTACTATAATGTATTTATCTACTGATATATAGATATAATCTACTATATTGAATTAAAATATTTTGAATATTTTTTTAAATTTATATAATAATTAGATTTAAGTTAGTTGTAATATACAATTATTGTACTGTATTATTGAGGAGTTGTGCAGTACAGTATATTGTGATATAGTTTTGTATTAATTTTGAAGTATTTATATTATATATATAAGAAGAATTGTACAGTATTAAATATTTATTATTCTATATTTTTGAGGAACTATATTTTACTATATTATACTATAGTATATTATACTACTTCACAAATTGGTCGATGACTGATTTTTTCCAAACTTCAATATATTGAAAAAGGCTAGATAAAAGGATATAATGTCATTGAAGGAATGTCGCAAACAATTCTAAGTACTTTTAGTTTCATACTTAATCTAAAACTCACGTAGAATTTTGTCATATTTATACAGAAATTCGTCCAAAGCATTAGCCAAATTTAGAATGTCGCCATTGTTTGTGCGCGTGTGTTATAAATGAAAATTTTACAATGAAACTATACGCCAGAAAAAATTCTTTGTTATTTTTGAAAATTATTTCGAGATCGTATAATTTTGCATCTTAATATCAGCTGCAACACGCAAGGAAAAAACATCAACGACGTTCGAAGAGACTCAGAAAAATGATATAAGAAAAATATTCTTTGAGAGCTACTCGTCCTTCGATAACACTCAAATTACATACAAAATGCTATACTTTCTGTAATCAACCGAGAAGATATAATTGGATTGGCAACTAAATGATAGCGGATCTTGTCAATACAACCTAATAGCAAAATCCGCAACCATTTAGTTGCCAACCCAATAGATGACCAAATTTGGCAACTAGAAAATTCGAAAATATTCAAGATGAAATACGAATGCAACGAATTTGTATGTAGCTGCTGTTTATTTAATTGTATTGATGAAAATGTCTGCAATAGAAATTATTATTTTACTGCAAGCTATACTTATTTAAAAGCTTTTAATTTGCTCAGCAAGATAAATGTTTCTCTGTGTTTTATTTGAAATAATAGTAAATCCTTTTAGTTAATAAGAGACAACAGATATGTGGAAAAATATTAAAGCAGCTTCTATATTAGACAAAAAATAAAACACTATCTGCTGATAATTGGTTAGCGACGTATTGTCTACGACTCTTTGGCATCTATTTCTATAAAGCTCTTATCATAACGAGTTTTATTGTTGGAAACTCAGTTCCAGCAATCAGGAAAACCGCATTACTCATAGAACTAACCAAATATAATAAGACAAGTCTAATTGAAATAGAATAAGAAACTGTTACACAGACAGCTTCAGGCGTCTCATGCTGCCATTTCATTTTCTTTTTAACATAATTAGTGGAAAGTTTTACGAAGTTAATATACCAGATGAAAGATATAACGTGTTCTTTTTAAACTTGCTAAACTTTATCTCACCATCCCAACCCTCAAACACCTGAAATCTGATCCGAAACTTATCAACGGAATCTCGATATCTTAATTAAATCGAACTTAACCTAAAAGCACTTCTTATACTTTTCAAAAAGATGGTTGCAATCCATATACCTAATTTTATTCCTTCTTCGACATTCTTTTAGAATAAGGAACATCTTTTTGACAGCAACTAATGACAAAATAAAAACCCTCAAACACCTGAAATCTGATCCGAAATTT
>JACXIL010000142.1:0-95529 GCA_014737365.1 Bombus soroeensis | reverse complement strand
AAAAAAAAAAAAAAAAAAAAAAAAAAAAAGGGCACTTAGGTATACGCCACACGATAACGAGAAAAACGAAATATTGATCTTTTTGTCACGTTTTATTAAATTGCTGAGTTTACTTAAACGTGATGATACGATTTAATCAACAAATTGTATGCGCATTGATAGCGTTAACTAGCGTTTAATGCTACTGGCAATGTTTCATGTTTCGGCTAACCTGCTATGTGCGGGAATAGTGGCACGGGAGAGGATTAAAGTTGTTCGAAATAAATATGTAACGATTTATTCAAATCTACATAAAATCTTAGAAATCAGACAACCGAGTTTAATTAGTAGCAAAACTGGATGTATAATTACATACGACCGTAATATTATGAAAATAGGAGGAACACATAAAAATATTTCGTACGAAATCAAAATTAAGAACAGTTCACATAGTTTCAAAGAAATAGATATCCCAACATTAGAAAAAATATTAGAAACGGTACCAAAGGTAACTCACAACTTTAACTAATACTAAGCCAACCTCAATACGTTACAAATACAAGTCAATACCCTACAATTACGACGTATAAATTCACTTAGAGAATATGGCATTTCAACACTACAAATATTATTATTATTAATATTAATAATTGTCAACGACCCAACCCGAATATATTCTTTCAAGATTTGTATAATGAGCTTGGGCTCGAGGCGACGGCCACCGAACGTGTCCGCGGTCACGGGATAAACGTTTTGTCTAACAAAGGGATGGAGTAATTGTATAGCTCCTCTTAAAAGAAATAGTTGTAGCGACATTGGACAGTAAACATTCCAACGGTCTCTGTCCCATGGCTCGCCACGTGCGGACCCTACACTTCGGGTCGGATGATTTCCAGATGTCGATGCATCTCCACAGTACATGTCCAGTTAGCCTGAGGACCCGCTATAAATCTTAGGATTTAGTTAACTAAAGCCCCTCAAACGGACAAACAGCCTTTGTCCTAACTACGGGAGATACGGGAAATTTGCCTTCCTCAGGAACGACGCTTCCCGCTAACAACTTTTACTCAAGAGTGGCCAGCATCCTTTTCTAACCACCAACATAGAAATTAGCCAATTAACGGCAACGTCCGTTTCCCTCACTTTCCGAACGAAGGCTTTTCTCGACGAATCCGATGATCTCGTGTCCTTAGACACACCCCATCATAGCTTTCCTCAGCAGCATCATTGCGACGGAAAGGACATTCTCTCTTGCACTATCTGATCAACGAGTTACATAGCATCTTTACAATCGAGTTCATACTTCTCGTTTTAACGACGAGTTCGACTTGGACTTTGGAATAAAGTACATTTATAATCCCGTTGACCGCGAATTCGTTATCGATTGTGCAAGCATAGGTCGGCACCTGTGTTCACGAAGAAAGAAATCCTCGAACTCCTGTCTTTCAGGAAAATAGGGCAGGATGAGAAGCCGCTGCCGTACGCCGCGGTCACAGACGGCAGCTCGCGTTTTCCTGGTTCTAATTACAGGGGGAACGGCACTTTCTTGCGCTGTCTCGGAAGGTCTCGTGGTAATAGAAGGTACCATTTTGCTGCTGCGTGTCTCGGGAATTCGTCGACACTGTCGAGGAGTAGCGCACCAATTTGCGCTACTAATCGGCTTACCCAGTCGTACTCCGTGGGTACGTAGGGTGGTTCGTTTGCCCGCTGACCGCTGCTATCTGTTCGGTTTCTAGGCTTACTTCGTGGATCCTGTCTCCCACCGTGGTCAGGGCATCCGAATTCCTTTCCCTTATGACGGCCAGAACCCATTGCGTATTCTCTGGGAGGCGGTTGTTCCAAAGCGTCAGAACGAGGTCGCCCGAGATCGATGGAGCGGTCAGCTTCTGCAGGTCCCTGTAGAGCTGGGACGGTATCCTGTCTGTGTCCTGTAAACGGAAAGAGATGAACGTGTTTGTGCCACATAAAGACATCGTGTCTGTAAATCACCAGTGTTCGTAATGGCGAACCACAGCGAGGAAGGACACGCAACGAACGCCACAGACCGCGAAGACACTATGTCAACTGTTCCGCGTAACTCCACTACGGCCTCAAAGAATAGTGACGTGATTTGCCATCGTTAGGTAGATGATACATTTACACTGTACATGTGAATGTGGGTGTAAACGTCAGAAGGCGTTCAGGTCTCAGTTGAGACAAAAGGCGATTGGAAGCCGTTAGAAGAATTTAGAGAGTCGGTTGACAACAAGCGTGCGTGCGAGTAAGTTATCGAGGTCTTCAGAGTGTAATATATGTGTATAGCTGTTGTGTGTAAAATGAAGTAAACTATTTGTATTTCCGAATCCTCTCTATACCTTAACGGCCATGTTGGAAGTACAGTTCGAGACGGTACGCATCACGAGTGACAAAACTAAATTCACCGCTCTCGTCGCGAACATCGGGGATAAATATCTAGATCAAGTCGAGGACAGAGTGCTAGATCCGCCGGTGACGGGGCGATACGAGAAGCTAAAAAATGAACTCATCAAAAGACTGGCCGATTCGGACGGCACAAGAATGCGGAGGTTGCTTGAAGATTAAGAAATGGGAGACAGGACACCGTTCCAATTCTACAGAGATTTGAAGAAGTTAGCTGCCACATCGATCTCGGATGAACTCGTTCTGACGCTTTGGAATAACCACCTCCCAGTGAATATGCAACGGATCCTGGCCGCCATAAGAGAAACGAGTCCGAACGAGCTCACCACGGTGGCAGACAGGATCCACGAAATGAGCCAAGAACAGTTCGGACAGACAGCAGCGGTCAGTGAGCAATCGAACCGTGCCGCAGCCGCGGAGCCCGACTGGGTAAATCGATGAGTGATTAAAATTCGCGCGCTGCTCCTCGACAGTCGTCGCCAACTACGATCACGATCCCCGAATTCCCGAGACACGACGCAGTAAAATGGTCTTTGCTACTACCACGAGACATTCGGAAACCACGCAAGAAAGTGCCATTCCCCCTGTAACCGGAACCAGGGTAACGCGAGCAGCCGTGAACACAGCGTACGTCGGTGGCCTCACATCCTGTCCTATTTTGATGAATGGCAGGAGTTCGAGGATTTCTCTCCACGTGGACACGGACGCCGACCTATGTGTGTACCCGCGCAGTAAACTACGTGCGCCCGCGAACAAAGACGACTATGAACTTTTCATAGCAAACGGGACGAGCATCGCGAAGTACGATACGATGCCGGTGTCTTTGAATCTGTCTCTTCGACGAGACTTCAAATGGCGTTTCGTAGAAGCAGACGTTAACACGCCTATCGTCGGCCTGGACTTCTTGAGCTACTACAAGTTACTGGTGGATTTACGAAACAAACAACTAATCGACACGACTACCAACCATTTTTTCTTTCTCCTTATTTTGTAGGTGGAGAAATCCTCATGGACACTTCGCTGGTTAATGATCGGTAACAGCAGAGTAGCGCCGGACTCCTATCGATTAAAACTCCACGATGACCATCCTACGTGTATGACAGGAATGCTCCAGGAACCTCCTGGAATTCTCTTCCGTTGCACCCCCTTCCCGAGTCCTCTTGATCGAGCCCGTCCTTCTTTGTCTGTTTAATTTGGCGTTAGGGGGGGGGGCATTGCCCCTAGCGCTATCTCTCCTTCTAGTCGTGGTTCGTTGAGACGGCGATGAAGCAGATCTAGGCCGCCTGATTGCCATCCTTCTCTATCGTCTTATCCTACAAGGGTGAGAGTTTTTCTTTCTCTCCCTTTCTGCTCGCTCCGTTGCGAGCATAACTCGCTCGCAGAAGAGGCGAACGGCCTCGTATTCCTGTGACCCTCTCAGCATCGCCTCTACCATCGCCGAGGGGGTCAGTCTTTCACCTATGACGTACCGCAGGGTGTAACAGGACAGCTCCCACGCCGGACAGAGCTCCAGCTCTGCTACGTTATGACCCTGCCCTCCCCGCAGTGGTGACAGATGTCCGTCGTCTGCGACCCAATTTTCCTCAGGTACTCGCCTGGGTCATCCTGAAGATCAGTTACTGTATCCAGCTAGTCTTAAACATTCTCCGAATTCTTTGTACTGACACTTTTTACATCTTTTCCGTAACAGTTCTAAGACCTTTAGATTGAGATCTAAGCTTTCTACGATTCTTCATTTCTGCTAGTCTTGATGCATTTATTTGTGGATTTTCTTTCACTTTCCGTACGATATAACTTTCGTACTTAGAAGACTTGGTCTGCTAGATTGTGGAAGAGATTTTATGGAACACTCGTTTTGTCCTCGCGTTGCTGTTCAAGTTATATTGTGTGGTCAATATATTTGGAACGTGCAGTTTGTTTATTCTCATCAACATCCATCCTTCGTCGAGTCTCCGTCATCGAACCCTTGCTTAACGCTGAGTATTCCAGGCAATTCTCCTATACGTGTACCACAGTCAGCAGCTCTTTCCTATAGAATCTGCAATAGTAGTTTGCCTCATGCCAAACATGGAACTATTTTGCGAATAATATTTTCTCTTTAACTGGTGGAGAAGTATGGCCTGACGCATACAAACAACCTGGGTCATCCTGAAGGTGAGCGGGAGGCCGCGGCGGCTTCTCCATACCTCCCAGTTTGGGAGGACCGCCTCTGCGCCACGATGTTCGCCTCCCTCGTTGGTCAGCTGGAATCGCCACTGGCCCCATGCGTCCTTCTCGGTGGTTCCTAGGTTGTTTGGGGTCGCTTGCTCGGTCGAGTCCTCTCCCGGATCCTATACTCTCCAGCGGGCGTATCCTCTTTTAAGCGCCAGCGCCCGATGCTCCCACGGGGAGGGGGCCGGCTAGAGCGGTCGCTGACGCGTGGGACACCGTTCGGTACCCCCTAGCGATTCTGATGGCGGTTAGCCTGTGCAGCCTCCTGAGGAGCAGGATGCTGCGCAGACTCGCCATCAGATCGTCCGCCCATATTGGGACCCCGTATATCACTCGGGACCGAACGACGCCCTCGTATAGTCGATGCACCGCCACTCCCGCTCCGCCGGTGTTCGGCAGCAGGCCGCACAAGGCATTGGCAGCCGCTGACTCCTTCGGCATCAGGGAGTCGAAGTGTGGCTCAAACGTCCACTGGCTGTCGATGATGAGACCCAGGTATTTCATTCGCAATCCCACCCTGACGGTTTCCCCTGCCATGTTTATGCTCAGGCCGGGCGGAGGAATTCCTCGCCTTTTCTTGTCATAGAACCAGATGGACTCCGACTTCACAAGGGAGACCCTCAGGCTCAGTTCTCGCACAGCATGAGTCGCGCAGGCCGATGTGCAACGTCTCGTGCCACCCGCGACCTCCGACCAGGACCAGAGTGTCGTCAGCGTAGCACATCATGGCTGCGCCCGGGGCAGCGGGCGTGGCAGTACCTCGTAGTACGTGATGATCCAGAGAATCGGTTTCAACACCGAGACCTGCAGAACGCCGCGCTCGACTGGACGCCTTTCCTCCACTTCCCTGCTGTCGTAGCATACTCACCTGTCGGCGAGATAGGCTCGGATCAGCCGAACGAGGTAGCTGGGAACCTCGAAGTGCTCCAGTGCCGCCACTATCCTGTCGCCCGGCATGGAGTTGAACGTGTTGACGATGTCCAGAGAGACCGCCTGCGCCACGCCGTCCCGGGAAATCATGTCCTCCGTGAGTGCCCGCACGCGTCTGACCGTGTCAATCGTCGAGTGTCCCTTCCGGAAGCCATCCTGGCTTTCGTGCCATCCTAGCACTTGTCCCGTTATGTGTCGCTTCAGACGGGCGGCAACCACTCTCTCGAGGATTCTGCCGGCTTCCTCCAACAGGCATATCGGCCGATACGACGGCGGCGAAGGTGTCGGTCGGCGCTCTTTACGGAGCAAGACCAGCCTCGCCGTCGGCCATGCCCAGGGGTAGACTGCTTCTCTGAGGCGTCTTGTGTAGAGGCGCGGAAGTCTGGGAGTCATGACTCCCACCACTTCCCCCCAGATCCGGCCCTGGATACCGTTTGGGCCCGGCGCCACGTAGCGGGATGCCATTCTTCTGGTCGCCTACCACATCTCTTCCTTCATTACTTCCCAGTCGTCTCTCTATTATATCGTCCGTGTTTATTCCCGCACCTGTTCTGCTACACTGCCACGCTGTCTTGCGGGGGGAAAAGCGTCCCGATGACCTGCAGCAGCAGCGCAGGTTCCATCTCTGTCGTAACCAGAGGGCCCTTCACGCGAAGTTTTCGCGTCACTGTCCTGTATGGCCTTCCCATGAGTCCGACACGACTGCTTCAACTAGTTCGGATCAGGCACGGTACTTCGCGTTCTTGATCTCCTTCTGCAACTAGCGCTGTAGCATGCTGTGTACTCGGTAGCACAAGGAGACTTCTTCTTCGTCGCGTCGTCGCCAGCGGCGGGACCTCAGGTACCGTCTTCGGGACCGGACGCATGTCGCCCTCAGTTCCGCGATGTCGGGTTTCCACCAGTAAACTGCTTTGCTGCGCACCGTGCCGGTGCGCACCTTCGGTGTGGTTCGTGGCGTGGATGCGTCGCAAATTGCTGTCATGGTTCGGCGAAGGTTCTCTGCCGCCTCTTCCACGCCTGTTTTGATCGTCGTCGTCGAGGCCTCCCAGCTCCAAGCTGACGCTATAGCGGCCGCCCGGAGTAGATCTTCGTTCCTCTCCTTTACCTTCCATTTTGGCGATGGGCTCGCGCGTGCCCTTCTCGGCGGACTGCGACCATCGCTCGCGGTCACCATTCCAGGTCCAGGTGTGTCCTTCACCTCCATGAATATGTAGAGGTTGTCCGAGGGTGTCTCGGCCCCCTCGGCCACTCTCCAGCCTGAAATCTGCCTGAATGCATCGAGGGAGTCCCATGTGATGTCAACGACGGAGCTTATTCTCCACGCAACGCAGGTACTGGTCGAAACCCTGTTCACCAACAGGAGTCCAAGTCCCGCGGCCCAGGCCGACAGCGCTCGGCTGCGCGCGTTGGTTCTGGGGTTTCCCCATTCTGTGGAGTGCGCGTTGAATTCTCCCAGAACAAGCACTTGCCGGGGAAGGCACCGCCTGACGCAGTCGCCAACCCCGTCAAGTAACTCCTCCAACGATGCCCATCCGCTGTTGAGTGGCATGTATACACCACCACCACACCTGCTCACTCGACCGCGACGTATCCGTTGCTGCGCTCCAGCGGGACTCCTTGTGCGAACTCCCACGGTGTTGATGTCCAGGCAACAGCTTCCATTTCGTCCGTATCTCCGGCCCATTTCGGAGCATCCAGAACTTTGTATGGTTCGGTCACCACCGCTAGGGAGATCGTGCTCTCCCGATTTGTTTTGGTAGAGCAGGTTCGGCGCTCGTCTTGACCTTCCCAAGTTATTCTGAAGGATGCGCGTTTTCAATCCCCTAGTGTTCTTTCTTCCATGGCTTCCTCCGTGCCAGCTTCCCTGCTCGCGGGCTTGGGATCGCCCTTCGGCGGCGAGCCTTTTTCGTTGCCACTTGAGGCCGTGGGTCCGCGAGTGGTTCCTCTTGTTCCTCTCTTGGGGGGGGGGCGCGCAGGCAGGTCCCCCCATCCTGTGTACAGATGCTGCTGCGAGCGCCTCGCAGAGCAGGCATTTCTGGCTCGCGGCAGTGCACGCTTTAGCTTGGTGCCTCGACTTACCGCATCTGTAGCACAGGTGCCCCCTGTCCTCCTTGGGGGTGCAAGTTTTGCTTACGTTCCCAATCTCCAGGCACCTGTAACATTGTAAAGATCTTCGCTCGATGGCTTCGACCTTCGCTATCGACCAACCTATGACAATCTTGCGAGCCTAGACCAGTTTCCTCACTGCACCGGCAGAGCCTCGTATCCACACGGATCCAAGACTGTTTCGAATGAGGCGGATCTCCCCCAGTCGGATGTCCTCCGCCGTGCAGCCGCTCTCCTTCGCCAGGGTGTTCCCGATTTCCTCCTTAGTGGTCGCAATATCCATCCTGGTCACCCTTGCTTCCGCAGCTCGAAAGGGTGTCGCCACGCGGATCTTGTTCGGATCCAAGGCCTGGATCAGCCGTGCTGCTAGCGCAGCGGCCTTCTCCCTCTTCTGGTTCTCGGGAACCTCCAGAATGACGCCTCCGGGCATCGTTTTGCGGATCCTCACCGCGTTGATACCAACCTCGGCCAGGGAGACGCTGTCCTTGGCCGCGGCCACCACTTCCGCGTAGGATTGGCCCGATATTCGCGGTATATGTGGGGGGGGGGGTAGCTTATCTCCCCCTCTTCCCGCGTTCTCCGATTCTTCCTCTAGGGCTTTCTTCGGGCTCTTCGCTCCTATCCCGGGATTTAGCTTCGCTGGTTGCTTCTTTTCTGCCTCCTTTTTCTTTTTATTTTTCCTTTCGACGATTGCGGCGAGACGCGCTATCTCGCTGCGGAGTGGGGCGCGAGGCTAGCTCTTTTCGGAGCGTCTCGTTCTCCGCAACTAGCGCCGCTATGCGTCTTTCCATTATCGCGAAGACGCCAGAGGCGGGGTCCATTCTTCTCTCCAACTGTGTTACGCCAGCGGCAATGGACCTCGCCACTACTTTCAGCGTTCTCCATTGCGTGCCCTTGTAGTTGCTGGATGTCTGGGCAACCTTGGTCACCTCAAGAGCCCGACGGATCAGTTCCTCTCCTATATCCGCTGTAGTAGATGTTTTCATCTCTTCGGCTAAGTTCGTGGGGATCTCAGGGGATCTGCCAACCTTCCTTTCCTTCGCGCGGGGCGTTTCGACAGCGGGGGTCTCCTCTTCCTCCTTCGTTTCTTCCATCCGTAGGTTCCCCGCGTTCAGTGTAGAGTGGAAGAACCCCGAGAACCGCTTTCCTCATATTTCTGGTGCTGACGTGTGTCGGCTCAGCAGCTAATTCCGTTTACCCCCTCCTCTCATTGTTTCCTCCACCTCTTTGTTCTTCCCCGCGGTTGTGTCGTTTTTCTCCATTGGGCGGGCAAAATGGTCACTTACTCCGCACCTGTCACTCCACCAGTCACTGCCACTTTCAAATGGCCAGCGCGATGCGCTTTCGGCGCGCGTGCCAATATGGCTTCGTCCGTGTAGTTTCCCAAGTAGCTCGTGTAACGGCGCTGTTATCACGTGTTCCAATATGGCTACCTCACCATCATTACCTCACACTCGGTTTATTTTCGTCTGTAACGTCTTTCCAGACCGGATCCTGTTAGTTTTTACACCCACTTTTTTCACAGGCACTAGCCCTTCACTCTGCTTAACTTCCTTGTCAGAATTCTCCAGTTTTCTGGAGATTTCGATCACGCTCACGGCTCCGTCCTCTCTACGTCTGCTCCGCGCGAATGCCCCAATGGAACTACGACTACCAACCTGTCCGCAACGGGATACTCGGCCACGACCAATACAGCGTCGATATAAGCAATCATCGGCGAATCGATGTACCACCACCTCCTCGCCAAATTTCCGGATTTAACGCGTCCGCCTTTTTTTTCGGACGAAAAATAATTTGACATGGCGTGGAATGCCACATTAAGACCACGCCCAGACCTCCCGTCTGCAACCTTTACGTCTCAAACAGGTGAAGACAGAATCTGAAGCTTATAATGGAGCAGGGAGAGATACGGTCATCGAAGAGCCCATTGGCATCATCCCTGCATGTCGTTCCGAAGAAAGACAGAGGCCTACGACTCTGCGGCGACTATCGGCCGCCGAACGCCCGTACCGTACCCAATAGATCAACTCCACGGTAAGCGAATCTTCTTGAAAATCGATCTCTTGAGCGCGTACCACCAAATGTCGATCGCGCCCGAGGACGTCGAAATAACGGCGATCACTACGCCGTTCGGATTATTCGAACCCCGTAAATATAATGATTGGACTTCGAAACGCAGCTCAAACGTGTCAACGATTTATCCACGAATTCTCTCGTGGTCCAGATTTCGTATATGCGTAAATCGAAAATTTCTTGATAGCCTCGAAAGACGAGCACCAACACCGCAAACACGTGCGTACGTTGTTCGAACGGTTAAACGATTACGGTGTCGTAATTAACCCCGCGAAATGTGATTTTGGCTCGAGCGAAATCAAATTTTTAGGATGCACCGTAAACGCCGACAAATCAAACTTGCTAACGAAGCGTGTGAAAGCGATTGCGAACGTTCCAAGCCTGCGACTCTCAAGCAACTGCGAAAGTATATTCGTGACCCTCGCCAAATGTCTCGAGAATCGGCACCTGTAGGAAGTCGATTATGTATATTGATGAGTCTACCAGTCACGGGACGATATGAAAAGTTAAAGAATGACATTATCCGCAAACTGACTGATTCAGATAGCACGAGAATGCGAAAGTTGATGAAATCTGAAGAAATGGGCGAAAGAAAGCCGTCCCAATTTTATTAAGTCCTAAGAAAACTCACCTGGCACGTCGCATCCCCAGTCGGAGCATTCGAAGCGTCAGTAGGTAGATTTAAACATATACACATAGACATTATCGTGATGCAATATTCGCAAGGCTACCCATATTGTCTAACATGTATCGACCGTTTCTTGCATTGGCTCGAAGCAACACCCATACCCGATATGGAAGCGTTAACCGTTGCTTCAGCCCTCCTTTCTACATGGATATCTCGTTTTGGCGTACCATCGAAAATAACAACGATCAAGGGCGCCAATTCGAGTCACAATTGTTCAAGAAACTATGTCGGTTGCTCGGTATCAAAAATTTACGAACGACGGCCTATCATCCAGAATCCAACATGACGGTAGAGCGCCTACATCGAAAGTTGAAAGCGATAATTAATACGTTCAGCGCGACGCCGAAATTGCTGTTTTTTCCGTTCAGCCAGTAGCGAGCGAGCGCTGAAGTGATACGATGATACAGGGTGATCCGCGGCTTTAAATTAGGAACTTTGTTTAGATCTGTAGGCTAGTATGTTGGTTTTCTTGTGGATAATATGTTGAGATTACTAGTTCTAATATATGTCAGAGATGAAATGACAACGGGGCCTTTCCTTTGGAATTTTGGGAAAATCTCTTAATACTTTAGTCTGCATTCTACCATAACCGTAATTAAGTAATTGTTTGTGATTCAATCCGATTGTATTTGTTCGAGATTTGTGATTTCGAGCTGGGGCTCGAAGCGGCAACCAGCCGCTGAACGTAGCCGCGGTCACGGGATGAACGTTTTTGCCTAACAAAGGTATGGAGTAATTGTATAGCTCTCCTAAAAAAGAAATAGTTATAGCGGCACTCGACAGTAAACATTCCAACGGTTTCTGTCCCCTGGCTCGCCACACATAGATCCCTTTCTTTGGGTAAGATGATTACCAGTCGATGCATTTTCACAGTACATTTTTAGCTAGCCTAAGGACCCGCTATAAATCTTAGGATTTAGTTAACTAAGGCTCTTCAAACGGACAAATAGTCTTTGTCCTAACAACCCCTAAATCTATCATTTACTACGGGAAGATATGGGAAAACTGCTTTTCTCACGAACGACACTTCCCGCTAGCAACTTTCTTTCAAGGGCGGCTAGCATCCTTTTCTAACCACCAACATAGAAATTAGCCAATTAACGGCAACGTTCATTTCCCTCACTTTCCGAGCGAAGATCTTTCTCGACGAATCCTATGATCTCGTGTCCTTAGACACACCCCGTCATAGTTTTCCTCTGCAGCATCATCGTGACGGAAAGACTCGTTCTCGTACGATCTCATCAACAAGTTAGACAACGTCTTTACGATCAGTGAATACTCCACGCTTAACAAAGAGCCCGACTTAGACCTTGGCGGAAAGTACATTTGCTGTCCCATTGACAGCGGATCCGTTACCGAACCTAAGACCATTGTCATTAGTTTCTCGAGTGCCTAATCACCGTGGTTAATTTTCAGTTCTGTAATATCCATACTTGTGTTAATAATCATTACTTTTATTGTACAATAACGATGGCTAATTCCAGTGAAGATTCATTACACGCCCCTAACCCTAATCGTAGTGATAACCCGACATATATTTTTCTAGTGCTCTACCTTGAGGTGTGTTCAGTCTTGAGCCGCATAGCGTGTGCTTTGCATTGAAGTCTCCCGCTACGATGTATTTGTCACCTAACGATTGAAAATACTGTTCCCATTTTTGTAATGTCATTTTGTGTCCCGGTAATGCATATACTGCTGACATCTGGAAGTAATTGTTGTTAGTCTGTATTGTAACAGTGCTTGCTTGAACGTGTTCCTGACTAATTTGACTATGTAGGTGGTGTTTGATTTCGTTCCTTATTATCACTGCAGCCCCTCCGTGTGCTTTTCCTGCGGGTTGCTTGGAGATGGTGTAATATGGTATTTTCATGTAGCTTTTTGGTGCGAAATGTGTTTATGAAACAAGTAATACGTCAATATTATTGTTATACAGAAATGTTTTAATTTCAAGTTGTTGTTGACCATTGGAATTCCTAACTGCTATTTTCGGCGTGTCCAATTCTATTTTTTACTTAACGTGTTTGTAAGTAGTTGTAGCATGACTGTAATTTGTTGTGCTTGTTCTCTGAGTACTGCATTTTGCTCACTTACCATTTTTGTTAGCATTTCAGTGTTTTTGATGGATTGTTTGAGCAGTTCCTTGATTTCTGTAGCGTCGTTATTGTTGTTGTTTTGGCTGTTTACGGGTGGTGTTTGGTTAGTTATTTCTGTATCACTTCGGCTACCAAAAGTGTTGATGATTCTATGGTTAGTGTTCTATATGTTTTGTACATTTGGTGTTGACTCTGATTCTGCAATTTCTTGTTGTGAGGGATAGTTGCTATATGTTCTATTTCGAAGCGATGGAAACAGTTTTCGTTGTGCTTGTTTTCAGACTTCGCAGCCTTTATAGCTCGCTGGGTGGTTTCCATTATAGTTATAGCATTTTATATAGGTATAGCATTGCAGACTATTAATTTTGTATTACTGATGTTTGTATAAATAAACTTTTTGGAGTACTTGCATCTAGCACAATTATTGCATCAAGTTGTAATTACTTATCAAATATTCCATTAATATTTATAATTTTAGGAGGGCGCCGCCGCTAATATTTATATTTGGCCCGATCATCATACTACGGGTTATGCCCGTAGTTGTATGTTAAGGGGTTAATTCCAGAAAGTTTAAAATCTTCTTCAATGCAATCGGAGAAAGTTTCTGCGGCAAATATTAGTGCTATTCGTGAGTCGCAGAGCTTGCAATAAGCTACGAATGTGTAACTCAAGTGTGCTCAAATGTAGTGATGACGTGCCGAATTTTCATGTAGGTTTTGGCGATCTTCATCTAGATTGTAATAACTGTTTTGACAAGTGATGCGGTCGTTGATGTTTCGATGAGCGGGCTGGACTAACTGGACGCAACAGGAAGTGAATAATTCTCCATACATCTCTCAGTGATAGGTTGGAAGTTCTCCAACCCGTGGACCGTAGTATTCTTCTCCTCGTTCTTGTTCATAATAAACGACACCCATTCTGTACATAATAGGACAAATTATTAACGTGTCTCTTTTGTTTGTTGTCCTTGGTCCGCCCGTTTGTCGGTCCGTTACTCTTTATTGCGACTGTGTGCTAATATTAATTTATTTATGTGTACTTCCGTGACATTCCATTTACCTTGATTTTAACATTATAGTTGTTGAGAATATCGAGTACTTTGTGAGGTTAACTATATACTGGTTTTAGAATTTCCCTTTTTCGAGTTCTCTTGATAAATATCTCAAATCTTCCACTCTGAAATCTTGCCGATTCATTTGTCTGTCGTAATATTCTTTAAACCTTAATGTTGGTTACATTAGATTATCCTTTGCTGCAAGTTGCATCGTGTTGATCTTGTCAAGTAGATCCCTTAGAAATCTACATAGCCTCCAGTCACAGACGAACACATAACCAATGACGTCGACAATCGACTCCTTTGGTGACCGAACATAATACACCAGTAGTATCCCAATCATTATGCAACGATCTAGTGATAACAGCGCAAATCCACATGCTAAACGATAAACAGCAACCGATTCGTTGTCGAGTGTAACAACCTAGCGTTGTTGTCGTCGTATAGACAACAAATTAGCATGAACTTCATTACGCAACAAATGGCAAATTCCCTTGGAATAAGGTAAAAGAAATGTTCGATCCCTATTGGAGCTCTAGGCACCATGACGACGACCTCAAAGCGAAACATCACGGCCATGATTACTTCTACTGACGGTACGTACGAACGAACATTGACGTTCCTTGTTATCCCAGCCATATCGACGTTAATCCCGAGTCAACCCATCAATCGTTCATCAATCACTTGAGATACCCAAGAATCTTAGATTAGCCGATTCACGATTTCATATACCAGCCCCGATCGATGTCTTATTAAGCTCGGTTTCAACACTCGCGTCGATGTGTGTCGGCCAGATCAATCTAGCCAGACGAGCCTGAACTGCGTCTGCAAAAAGGCGATTCGGTTGGGTAATCGGGGGGAGTCCAACTTCCCAAACCGCGACAAACGCTTTTCACGCATCCACGACGGCTCTACAAGCAGATCTCGCGCGGTTTTGGGAAATCGACGAAGGACCCTCGATTAAACATTTCTTCGAAGCAGATCGACGATGCGAAGAACACTTCCAAGTCCATATCCGACGCACCAGCGAAGGACGATACATCGTCGCTCTCCTATTCAATGACCAGCTTCAGTCACTCGGTTCCTCGAAAACGCTGGCGTTGAAACGACTCGCATCCCTCGACCGCCGATTCCAACGCGACAGACGCTTTGAAGCCGAATATCGAGCGATATTACAAGAATACCTGAAGCTGGGACACGTGACGCGAATCATCACAGACCACGCCGACGACAGCGGATACTATCTACCGCATCACGGTGTAATCAAGATATCTAGCCAAACAATCAAACTTCGTGTCGTATTCGACGGATCGGCAACGAGCAACACCGGAGTTTCGTTAAACGACACACTTTACACAGGGTCCAAACTACAGGACGATTTGTTTTACATAGTTATCAGATTCCGCTCTCATCAGTACGTACTCATTGGCGATATTGAAAAGATGTATCGGCAATTCCTCGTACGACCAGAGGACCGAAAATATCAAAGGATATTATGGCGCAGCGCGAGTGGAGAAATCGAAACATATCAACTCAACACAGTAACGTTCGGTTTGTCCGCAGCCCAGTATCTCATTCGGTGCCTCAAGCAACTGGCAGAAGACGAGGGACATCGATTTCCGCGTACAGCGCAGGTACTGCAGCGGGATTTCTACGTCGACGATGCTCTCACCGGAGCTGAGATGAAGAACAAAGCCCTTACACCTAGATCAGAACTCGCCCAGTTACTTCAACTAGCTGACTTAAACATCGGGAAATGGGCGTCAAACGATAAGGAATTATTACAAGGCCTCTCCGCAGCGGAAACAAACCACCAACAACACTTGTGCGATTCGCAAACATTGAAAACGTTGGGTGTATTTTGGAACTCATCCGACGACTCCATTCTCTACTTGGTCGAGGTCAGACACACCCCCTTCCGAGTTACGAAACGAATCATCAGTTCGGAGATCGCCAAAATCTACGATCCGCTAGGTTTGCTCGCACCGGTGATCGTTCGGGCCAAGATACTATTACAACGAATATGGTCATTGAAAATCGACTGGGACGAATCACTTCCGATTGATTTGCATACAGAGTGGAACAGGTATTACACCCAGTTACCACTGTTAAACAACATCTGATTCAAACGGAAAACAATAATAAGCCTCTGTTTATCTCCGAACCACCAACCCTGATGGACGCGTCTCGATACAATTGTTAACCGCAAAATCAAAAGTCGCCCCGCTCAAATCCCAAACCATTCCTCGGTTCGAGCTGAGCGGAGCACTCCTTCTCACATTCCTGATCTCAACAATACAGTAGGCCTTATTGCACAACATTTATCATCCTCCACTGGATAAATACTTCACCTCATACGCTCAAAACATTTGTCACGAACAGAGTCTCCGAAATCCAAACAAAAACCAGTATCCACGAATTGCGCCATGTTCCCACCAACGACAACCCCGCAGATCTGATATCGCGAGGCCAAACGCCCGAAGAGTTTCTACGTCCGACCATTTGGAAGCACGGTACTGAATGGCTATAACAGCCGGAGGACTGCTGGCCGACTTTTACATTAACACCACAAATCGAATTACCGGAACAGAAAAGGGCGATTTGTCTGTCCGCGACTCCCGCCGATTACAGTTTGTTGCAATGGTATTCATCGTGGCCCAAGTTAATACGAATCATTGATCGTTGCCTCTGTTGGAAACGAAAACAGAACCGAGCGACACCATTAACCGTAACCAAATTAAACCTAATCAACGTCAAGCTGATAAGGTTATTACAAAACCTACATTCCTCAGAGAAAATCCGTACGCTTTGAAAAGACCGAAACGCGGCAATAAGGGAGAAGCTCACGCGACTCAACCCGTCCATAGACAAGGAAGGAATATTGCGAGTCGGGGGCCGACTCAGTCAGTCGTCGATGACCTTGCCCTCGATGCATCCCATAATACTACCTAAATCATCAGTCGCAGCACGCATTATGGAACACGAACACAAGGTCCACATGCACTCCCGAACACAGGCTACATTATATGCAGTAAGACAGCGATACTGGCCCGTCGACGGCCGAAGTCTAGTTTGGCGTACGATAAAAGGTTGCGTCCGTTGCTGTTGCGCTCAACCACCACCGGTGGATTACATAATGGGTGATTTGCCGGAGGCTCGAGTAACGGAATCTCGTCCATTCACAAACGTTGGCATCGATTATCGTGGGCCATTCCACATCAAGGAGAAACGAGATCGTAATCGCCGTCAAATCAAGGTATACGTGGCTATCTTCGTATGCCTAGCAGTTACGGCGGTGCATATTGAGCTCGTTGATGATCTCACGAGCGAAACCTTCATCGTCGCTCTTCGTAGATTCATCGCTCGACGAGGGTTTTGCTCGACCATCCACTCTGATAACGGCACAAATTTCGTTGGCGCGAACAATGAATTACAAGAGCTTCACGAACTATTACAATCAGAGGATCACAAGGAAAAGGTAACCGCATTCCTAGCAGATAAACAAATCGAATGGCGCTTCATCCCACCTCATTCCCCGCATTTCGGTGGATTATGGGGAAGCAGCGGTGAAGTCCTTCAAACGTAATCTTAAATGCGTCGCCGACAACAAATTACTCACTTTCGAACAATTTAACATCCTCATCATCGAAATAAAATCAATCTTCAATTCACGACCGTTATCTCCGATATCCACTGCTCCAAACAACCTCCTAGTCCTCACTCCCGGCCATTTCCTCATTGGCGATTCATTAATGAGTTTGCGGGAGCGAGATTTCAGGGACACGCCATCTAACCGGCTCTCCAGATGGCAACATATCCAAAATATTAAGCAGCATTTCTGGAACCGGTGGCGTAAGGAATATTTGAATGAGTTGATCAACCGCAACAAATGGAACAAGCGTGGACACAGTATCCAGGAAGGCACCATCGTGATTCTCAGAGAGGACAACGTGCCCTCAATGCAGTGGCCTCTGGGTCAAGTTATCAAGGTCCATCCAGGTGCCGATGGTATAATACGGACAGCTACAATTAAGACAGCAAGGAGCATCTTTGTTGGAGGGGGGAGGGGGGTCAGAAGGCTTGTCCCACTGCCGCGCGCTGTCAGACTGGGCCGCGAGACTTGGACTCCTGTTGGTGAACAGGGGTTCGACCAGTACTCGCGCGGCGTGGAGAGAGAGCTCCGTCGTTGACATCACATGGGCCTCCCTCCTTGATGCATTCAGGCGGATTTCAGGCTGGAGAGTGGCCGAGGGGGCTGAGACATTCTCGGTCCACCTCTACATATTTATGGAGGTGAAGGACACACCTGGACCCAGAATGGTGACCGCGGGCGATGGTCGCGGCCCGCCGAGAAGAAGACGCACGCGCCCAACGCTAAGATGGAAGGTAAAGGAGAGGAACGAAGATCTACTCCGGGCAGCCGCTATAGCGTCAGCTTGGAGCTGAGAATCCTCGACGACGACGACCGAAACAGGCGTGGACGAGGAGACTGAAAACCTTCGCCGAGCCGTGACAGCAATTTACGACGCATCGATGCCACGAGCCACACCGAGCAAGGTGCGAAGCAAAGCAGTTTACTGGTGGAATCCCGACATCGCGGAACTGAGGGCGACATGCGTCCGGTCCCGAAGACGGTACCTGAGGTCCCGCCGCTGGCAAAGACGCGACGAGGAAGAAGTCTCCTTGTGCTACCGAGCGCACAGCATGCTACGGCGCTCGTTACAAAAGGAGATCAAGAACGCGAAGGACCGTGCCTGGTCAGAACTAGTTGAAGCAGTCGAGTCGGACCCATGGGGAAGGCCATGCAGGACGGTGGCGCGAAAACTTCGCGTGAAGGGCCCTTTGGTAACGACGGAGATGGAACCTGTGCTGCTGCCGCAGGTCATCGGGACGCTTTCCCCCCCGCAAGAGGACAATGTGGCAGAACAGGCGCGGGAAACAACACGGCAGATAGAATGGAGGGACGACGGGGAAGTCACGGAGGAAGAGGTATGGGAGGCGGCCAGAAGAGTGGCCTCCCGCGACGTGTCGCCGGGCCGGATCTGGGGAGAAGTGACGGGGGTCCTGCTCCTAGACTTCGGTGCCTCTACACAAGATGCCGGAGAGAAGGATTCTACCCCCGAGCATGGCGGACGGCGAGGCTGGTCTTGCTCCGTAAAGAGGGCCGACCGACGACTTCGCCGTCGGCGTATCAACCGATATGCCTGTTGATCGAGGTCGCCAATCTCCTCGAGAGAGTGGTTACCGCCCGCCTGGAGCGACACATGGCGGGGCAGGTGCCAGAATGACACGAAAGCCAGTACGGCTTCCGGAAGGGACGCTCGACGTTTGATGCGGTCAGACGCGCGCGGACACTCACGAAGGACATGGTTTCCCGAGTCGGCGTGGCGCTGGCAGTCTCTCTGGACATTATCAACGCGTTCAACTCCATGCCGTAGGACAGGATAGTGGCGCTCTGGGGCACTTCGAGGTTTCCAGCTACCTCGTCCGGCTGATCCGAGCCTACCTCGACGACAGGCAGGTATGCTATGCCAGTCGTGCGCGGCGTTCCGCAGGGCTCGGTGTTGGGACCGAACCTGTGGATCATCACGTACGACGAGGTACTGCCACGCCCGTTGCCCCCGGGCGCAGCTATGGTGTGCTACGCTGACGACACTCTGGTCCTGGTCGGAGGTCGCGGGTGGCACGAGACGTTGCGCATCGGCCTGCGCGACTCGTCCTGTGCGTGAACTGGGCCTGAGAGTTTCCCCTGCGAAGTCGGAGGCCATCTGGTTCTATGAAAAGAAAAGGCGAGGGATTCCTCCGCCCGGCCTGAGCATAAACATGGCAGGGGAAACCGTCAGGGTGGGATTGCGGATGAAATACCTGGGTCTCATCATCGACAGCCAGTGGACGTTTGAGCCACACTTCGACTCCCTGATGCCGAAGGTGTTGGCGGCTGCCAATGCCTTGCGCGGCCTGCTGCCGAGCATCGGCGGCGCGGGAGTCGCGGTGCGTCGTTCGGTTCCGAATGATGTACGGGCCCCAGTACCCAGATCGGATGATGGCTAGTCGGTACAAAATCCTGCTCCTCAGGAGGCTGCAACGGGTTACCGAACGGTGTCCCACGCGTCAGCGACCGCTCTAGCTGCGTCCCCCCTCCCGTGGGAGCTTCGGGTGCTGGCGCTCAAAAGAAGATAGGCCCGCTGGAGAGTATGGGATCCGGGAGAGGACTCGACCGAGCAGGCGGCCCCAAACGACCTAGGAACCGCCAAGGAGGACGCGTGAGACCAGTGGCAATCCTAGATGATCAACGAGGGAGGCGAATATGGAGGCGCGGAGGCAGTCCTCCAAACTGGGAGGCATGGAGAAGCCGCCGCGGCCTCCTGCTCATCTTCAGGATGACCCAGGTGCTCTCTGGACACGGTGTGTTCGGCAAGTACCGGAGGAAAATCGGCCGGGAGACAACGGACATCTGTCACTGTGGAGAGGGCAGAGACACAGCGCAGCACACGCTGGAACTCTGTCCGGCGTGGGAGCTGTTCCGTTACACCCTACGTTACGCCATAGGTGAAAGACTGACCCTCTCGGCGATTGTAGAGGCGATGCTGAGAGGATCACAGGAATACGAGCGAGTTATGCTCTGAAAGGAGCGGGCAGAAAGGGAGAGAAAGAAAAACTCTCACCCTTGTAGGATAAGACTATGGAGGATGATGCCAGTCAGGCGGCCTAGAGCGGCTTCATCGCCGTCCAAACGAACCACGACTAGAAGGAGAGATAGCGCTAGTGGCAATGCCCCGCCCCCCTAACGCTAATTTAATCAGACGAACGAGGACGCAGAAGTGTGTGCAACGGAAGAGAATTCACAAGAGATTCCTGGAGCACTCCTGTCATACGCGTAGGATGGTCATCGTGGAGTTTTAGTCGGTAGGAGTCCGACACTACTCTGCTGTTACCGATCATTAACCAGCGGAGTGTTCATGAGGATTTCTCCACGTACAAAAAGAAAAAACAAAAGATTTTACTCCATCTGCTGTCACTACATGTCCTAAATATTCTAATTCGGGTTTTAAGAATTCACATTTATCTGGTTGTATTTTTAGACCTATTTCCCTTATTCTTTGGAATATAGTGGTTAAGTTTTTATTATGTTCTATCGATTGCCCGAATATAATGATATCATCGAGATAAACGAAACAATGATTGTTAATCAAACTTCTTAACGCGGTATCCATCATTCTTCGAAAGGTAGCAGGTGCGTTCTTGAGCCCGAATGGCATTCTATTGTAGTGGAAGTGTCCGTGTGATGTGCTAAATGCAGTGTATTTCTTTGAATTCTCGTCCATGGGTATTTGATGGAATCCTGAGGATAAGTTTGAAGCGGAGAAATATTTTGCGTTTCCTAGTTGTGAGAGTATATCGTCAATGTCAGGTAGTGGATATGTGTCTTGGTCTGTTAGTTCGTTTAACTTTCTAAAGTCAATTACTTTTCGCCACTTTTGTTTCCCTGATGTATCGTTTTTCTTTGGAACGATCTATAAAGGAGAGTTATAGGGAGAGTCAGAGAGTTCTATAATCTTTTTGTTTAACATTTCGGTCATCTGATTATTTATTTCGGTTTTATGATATTCGGGAGGACGGTAGGATTTTACGTTGATGATCTTATTTTCTTCTAACGCAATGGAATGTTTGGCAAGAGATGTATATGGTAATGTTTCGCTGTCTAAATTAAATACATCCATGTAATAGAGAAGAATCTTTTCCATAGGTTCTCTAAGAGGTTTTTCTATGTGCGATAGTCGAATCAAAGATTTGAATTTTTGAATTTGATCTACAGTGTTTGTATTTTCAATAATATTAGAAATTTGAACTGAGGACTTACCATCATTGATAAAGCATACTGACATTGGCTTTCCTTCGAGATATACAATTTTTTGAACGGTTTCTTCTGGTTGCGAGGATTTGTTCTTGTTGCAGCAGAAGGGTGTTATTATCTAATTTCAATGTTTTATTTGAGAGTTCGAATCGATATTCATTTAAACCGGGTAAGCCTAATATGCCGTCTTCTATAATAGGGAAATTACCATCTACTAAGGAAAATTCTATGTTTTTGTTGAATAAATTTAACTTAATTTTGGAATTAGATTTGTATTTGGAATGCCCTATGGAGAATTTCTTTGTGTCTGGTATTATTGTTCTCCCTGGGTAGCATTCTCGTTTAAGCAAGTTGATTCCTGCTCCCGAGTCAACGAGAAATCGCAAGCCTGGTTGTCCTGGTAATTGTAGCCGTATTGTGGGTAATCTTCCTGAGGTAGCATTGTTAATTCTGATTATTCTTGAATGTGATTTATTCCTGGAGGGGCTTTCGAAAATTTTGGCATTGATTGGCAAGGTGTCCCAATCGATTGCATTTGAAACATTTCGTTTGTGTCCTTTTCGCTTAATGGTCAGTTCTCAAGCTTTGTAAAATTATTCATTCTTGATCGAATGTTTTGTGTGGGTGGAGTTTTGTTATTCATGTTACTTGTAATCGTGAAGCGGTTACCTAGTGGACGAGTGGATGGCGGAGCGGTTGTTTGTCGTGTCATCCGTCTGCGAGCGTTGTCTTCGCGAAAGTATCTTTCCATGTCCATTGCTTTTTTTTTTCTTTTTTTTTTCTGTGTCGATGATGTTGGGGGGGGGATTAGCCAATAACACTTGTCCTATTTCTGAACGAAGGCCTCTTACATAGTCAGTCACAGAGTCCATGTATAGTCTATCGTTCATCACTCCGTCGAGTTAATTCGTCTTTATATTCATTGGTAATGTTGTATTGAAGTTTGTTAAAAGCACGTCGAACTCTAATGTTATATTTTTGCACGCTTTCGGTTAATCCTTGCCTTATTTCTCTTAATTGATCTTGGTGTTCTCTTACTAATGCTTGAGTAGCTACGTTACGTCTTAATGTTTCGTACAGAGTTTCGAATTCGTTAATATAGATATTGCGGATTGCCATTGCGGCTTTTTCCTACAATTTTCTCTATTTTGATCATTTTTAATAATAATGTTTGTTCGCTACACATCATTCTCATTTCTTTTATTTCACGAATAAAATCTTCTACACCTATATCATCTTCTTCGTAGTATCGGAATTTCTTCGGCCGTCGCCGGAGAGGAGCTCCTCCTCCTGGGCAGTACGTGAACATCAACGGAGAGCAGGTCCCGGTGAGATGCCAAATGAGATACCTGGGTCTCACCATCGACAGCCGATGGACGTTTAGGCCGCATTTCGGGCTCCTAGTCCCAAGGGTGATAGCCGCAGCCAACGCTTTAAGCGGTTTATTACCGAACATCGGCGGGGCAGGAGTTGGAGTCCGCCGATTCTACGAGGGAGTGATCCGGTCTCGAGTTCTTTACGGGGCTCCCGTATGGGCCGAAGACCTGATGGCGAGCCGTCGCAGCCTACTCTTGCTGAGGAGGCTACACAGGACAGTCGCCAACCGCATAGTGAGAGGATATAGGACCGCGTCCTACGCGACGGCGTCTGTGCTGGCGGCGTCCCCTCCGTTCGAGCTACAGGCCCTTGCACTCCGACGGGTGTACGAGCACCTGTGGGGCCGGGGCTCGGACGGGGGGGCGCCGTCCGACGGCCATCCAGCCCAAGACGTCCGGGAGGAGGCGAAGCTGGAGATCTGGGAGCGGTGGCGCTCTCAGCTGCTCGAGGAGGACGCTGTGCGGCCACACCGGGTCATTCGAGCAGTCCTTCCCAACTGGGAGGCTTGGAGGGATAGAGGCGGAGTCCCGCTGACCTTCAGGATGACGCAGGTGCTCACTGGTCACGGGGTGTTTGGCGAGTACCTGCTAAGGATCCGGAGGGAGGTGACTTCCATCTGTCACCACTGCAAGGAGGAGGAAGACACGGCGCAACACACGCTGGAGTTTTGTCCAGCGTGGGAAGAACCGCGCCGCATCTTGCGGCTCGCCATCGGCGAGAGATTGGCCCCCGAGGCGGTCATCGAGGCCATGCTGAGGGGGCACCAGGAGTTCATCGCCGTTCGCTCCTACTGCGAACAAGTCATGCTCGCAAAGGCTGCGGCGTCGTCGCCGACGCCCTAGGTGCTTTAAAGGAACCGTTACGCCGAGGAGGGTCTGGGCCCCCCCTCGGACTTGCACGACGGTCCAGGGAACGCGGTGTTAGGGGGTGTGCCCCCCCAACGGCACAATCCGGTAGAGGATGTCTCCCTTAACAATAGGAGAAGACGAAGGAGTGCCCCGGCAGGAATTCGAGAGAGACCCCAAGAAGCTCCTAACAACGTCAGGAAGACCACCGTGGGGTTTTGGTCGGTATGAGTCCGACACTACCCCGTCGCCACCCAGAGGGCGCCGGGGTGTCCATGAGGATTTCCTCACGTTAAAAAAAAAAAAAAATAAAAAAAAAAGTATCGGAATACATTTTAATGTACTTTCAGCTTTTAGATTTCCAGAGTTTTCAGCCGTTGTATTGGATGATTGGACGTATGTTGGTGGGCTTTGTGGCATAAGTGGAGTTGGATTAGTATCGTGTTTTAATACTGATATATTATCGTCATCGTTAGTCATCCTAGAACCGAATTCAGTTGGTTCTATGTCTATTTGTGATAGTTTAGCACGAGGGAGGTTTCTTCCTAATATTTCTATTTCGTTAGCGCGTTTTCTATTTTCTTCGTTGGCTAATCTTAATGCATTCTTTATTTCATTAAATTTTTGTCGAAATTCTTCGTTCTGTCTCTGTACTATGTCTAAAATTACTCTGGTAGAGGAATCGAGTGATCCCGTTTTATTTTGCGTTCCACTTGTAGAGGGTAAACTTGTCTCGGCTTTTGAGTCTTTCTTGTTGTTCATCGTGAATATTGTCTCTTCGCTAGAGTTGCTAGAGAAACTAACTTTTCGCGTTCTATATTGTTTAAAAGAATCCAGATTTTTCTCACCTTGATAGGTTCGTAGAATGACGTTCCTTTGCGGTGTTTTCCTCTGTGGCACATTCAAAGGTGTTGGATGAGAGTCAAACTCGTTCTGTTGATTTGATCCACTGTGGTAAATTATTGGTAGCAGAGTTCATAACACAAGTGATCCGAATCTTTCGATCTTCAATGATAAAAAAAAAAAAAAACAAAAATGTTGGGATCTTGAACCAGAGTTTAAGATACCTTTATTCTATAATAAGAGTACAGGCTTACGATTAGATCGTTACCGAAAGACTGAAGCCTCGATCAAGACCCAGCTCTTCTAGATGTTTGCTTATCTTATGCTTACGTGCCGAATTCATATTCCTTTGTTTTGGGAGTTGGTGTCGTGTGCAAAGCGGTGTAGGTTTCCTGAGTCGGTGGTAGATATTTGTTGACGTTATAACGGCAACGGCGCACGCAGCACACAGCAGTGAATTGAACGAGATAAGTGATAACGAAATAATGTGGCTATTAGATAGCGGTTGTACCGATCACATAATTAACAATGTAAATTAATTTGATAAATGTATCGATCTTAAAGAACCGGTAAATATATATTTAGGCGATAATAGATCAATAAAGGCAACAAAAGTAGGAAATGTTATAAGCTTTTTTGAAAGTGTATTATGCGAAAGATATATCCGCAAATTTGATTAGTTTAGGCAAATTAACGGATAATAATAATACGGTTGTTTCAAAAGGAAATATTGCAAAAGTAATAGATGAGAACAATAAACTTACAGCTGTAGCTTTCAAAGAGAATGGAACATATAAAATGAAAAGTATATTGAAAGGGAAAGAGCACTTAGCAAACAGTGCTAAACGTAACATTATGAGTAAAAAGGAAAGATAGCATAGGCGGCTAGGATATGTAAATTTCAGAGACTTAAGTACTTTGGGTAAAGAGCAGCTAGTGACAGGTATACCGAATAAATTTGAAAAGGAATTTTTGAAATGTAAGACGTGTATGGAAAGTAAGAGGCATAACTTAGCTTTCAAAAATAATAGAACGAAGGCTAGAGAAGTAATGGAAATTAGTCATACGGACGTGTGCGGTTCTCCTAAGACTACCGGATTAAATAGAGAGAAATACTTTATTTCATTTATCGATGAAGATAGCGACGACATTAAAGATAATGAGTTATTGGAAAGCAAGAATAGGGAAGATTTGGAAAGTAAAAAGACGAAAAAGATAGTAGTTCTGAAAACTTAGAGATTCCTAGGAGATCTACACGTAATAAGAAAACCCCAGTGAGGTATCCAGAAAAGGAAAAAGGTAGTGAGATTCACGTAAACAATTGTAGAGTAGATATCGCTTGTACATTTGAGGAGACGATTTGTAGTTAAAATCGTGAGAGTAGGAAACCGGCTATAGATAAAGAAACATTGGATGTAAAATGGCGAAGACGAAGAAGAAGACTAATTAATTTCTCGCGTTGCATGTGTTGCGATTTCTTTGAGGCGAAGAAAAATTTGATTTTGTATGATTAATAGAGATATGCGTGTGCATGCGAAGCCGAATCGTACATCGATTGTATTGACTATTGGGTTTTGAAATATTGTAAGTAGCATGCTAGTGAAAAAGAAAATGTAAATACGATTAAGTGTACAGTATAAATGTAAGGAGGCGTGTTAGATAGATGATACATTTACACTGTACATATGAATGTGTGTGTAAGCGTCAGAGGGTGTCCAGGTCTCAGTTGAGACAAAAGGCGATTGGAAGCCGTTAGAAGAATCTAGTAGAGTAGGCTGACAACAAGCGTGCGTGGGAGTAGGTTATCGAGGTCTTCAGAGTGTAATATATATGTGTCGGAGTTGAAAGGAGCCTCCCTTTGGAGTTTTGGGAAAGTCCCCTAATGCTTTAGTCTAGATTCCATCATAGCCATATGCATGTAACCGACACTGCAGGCATTTATTCGTATGCTTGGTGCCTTCTTTGACATTTGGCGTTCGTTGCGATATTTATAAATTGAGATACCTTGTGAAAATAACATCCTGATACAGGAAAGGCAATGACAGATGCTCTTCGGCTTGAAAATAGAGGATATGGTTATATCGCAAAAATTCTAAATCGATGCAAGAGTGCAATTGCTGATTATGTTAAAGAAGATGTAATCATGGAAAAAAAAGAAAGGCTAAGTCGGCCGAGAAAATTATTTCCACGAGACGAACGAATGATGCTGAAAATAACATCTAATTCATCTGTCATTGATGGATATTAATACTTTGAGTGCTATGGACACATATTTGCGAAAGCTATCTATGTCAACTCAGAACACATGTATGCGTTTATCAATTTTTTCGACCTGCCTCGCGTTTGAGATACTTTTATCAGCATATGAAATGGTACATGTGCACCCCTTAATAACGGCAATAAACAAAAGGAATGAAAGTCCGTTCATCTTCTGCATGCTTCGTGAAGAGCCGTAAATCTTATCACACCGCGAGAGTTGCGATTGCGAATAATATTATAATAGTGCCGTATATAAATCATTATATTACTTCTCATTTCTAATGCCCTAAAAAATGCGAAATAATCTTGAAGAATGTATTACAAGGGACAACAGTGAAATAGATGAAGATTACAATTCATCGGAGGCTGAATGTGTGGAAAGCTACATAAATAATAAATTAGCTATACAGAGAAATAGAAAAAGAAAACGGCACAGAACATTGAGTACTTCTTCGGTGAAGAAAGATTCGGATTTAACTCAAAATATCCAGAATTGTGAATGGACGAGAATGTCTTGTGATCCAAAAAGAATTTGATGCTCATATACATATCTTTGATGACAAAAAGGAGGAAAAGGGCGTCCAAATGCACAGTCAACACCTTTTGATGATTTTCGAATTTTCTTCTCCGAGGAATTGGTCTCTCAAATTGTCGGACAGACGAACGACCATTACAAATATGTAAAAGATCATAGAGCATCTAAAACGCATTCGAGTTTGAACAATTGGCAGAATGCTTCAGTCTGTGAAATGTACGAATTTTTATTTATTACAACGATAATGCCGTGGGTAAGGAAACTCTTTTTGAGCATTTGGTGCATTAGTTCACAGATGAAATGTCGAAAATCGATATATTCCGGAAAATAATGACTCAAGACAGGTACATGTTATTATGACAAATGTTACACTTCAATGATAATACCGTAATAATTAATGACCCAATAATAAAAATACGACCAGTAGTCGACAAACTGAAGAAATCCTTTTCGCGATCATTTACACCATATGAAAACTTGTGCTTTAACGAAAACCTTTCAGTATACGAAAGCAGATGTCATGTTGAACAGTTTATACTTCCTAAGAGAAGTAGATTTTGCATCAAGATATTTATTCTTTGCAACTGTTGTTTCGACCACTCGCGGAGAGACGCGATCGCGAGGAAGCACATCAACGGGAGTCGTAAATTTCCGTTACGATTAGACAATCGACGCCGCGAAGCTGTTCTCTTTTTTCAATTTTATGGCGATTTCTCTTTGGCATATATAAGGCTATAAATAGAGCTCAAATACAATTTTTTTGTACCACTCGACTTATTTTAAATTTCGTATTTTTTTACAAAGTATATGGGAAAAGAGACATAGTAACTGCAACTTTTGAACAATGTTGTATGTATTGACGGATCATTTCTCTATTTATATGCTCGGTATTCTATATATATTACTTAGAGATGCATATATGTTAGCAAATGACATATTTTCCTTCCTGGGTTCCACCAATAACTTATTTCATGAATAAGTATTAATTTTTATGAAATATTTCAAAGCGGTAAGTGTTGCCGGATTTATCTGATCTCGATCAATACCGTCTGCCAGTTTAATTTCTCACTTTGATGATTTTAAAAATCAGACCTAACCTAACCCAAAATCAAACGTAGAAACGGAAAGAAATTTGTTGATACGAAACGAGAGGTGTTCATGCTGAAAACATGTACCAAGGTAGGGAAAGATGATGTCATAGTCCTTGCAGAAAATTTTAGGCATTCCGGCAATCATTAGCAAGATACTGTCCTATAAACAAAAAACGAAAACGCTTCACGAAGCGTTAAAGATTCGGTGTATATAGTATGTAGTATCAATATATTTTTATTAATATATCTAGCATATATTATTTGTTGTGTATACATTCTTGTATATAATATCGTAGAAGCTGAAGAGCTGAAAAGATGGTGGAGATGTTATACGTTGGTCCTGAACTTACAATCTCTTTCCAAAAAGTAGATAAACTACTCCGTAAAGTATTAGGAAGAAATGATGCTACTCCTCAATTGCCACGGGTTTGCAACTTTCCAATGCAAAAAGAAAGAAAAACAGCATAAAATTGCCATCACAAAAGCCATCTAATTTGAAAATATACCGGGAAATAGTCACCGGTGTCAGAAATGTAAAAAACAGCTTTTTGAACAGTTTTATGAACAGCTTCTTTCTCGCGGGAGACTTATAAATGAATAAACATCGGCTTGAAACATAAGAAACTGCTGATAAACGCTTAACAATCGCGCCATTTGCGATTGGTACAATTTTTGTCGAAATGTAGTTATGTTTGTTGTCGTCAATTGTTTATTGCCTATATTTCAGCTTCCAGGTGCTTATTAGTTCTCGTCGAAATGTTGTCCAAGTTACCTGCGCGAATCATTATTCGTCGTACAAGTATATACAATATATTCGCTTTAAAGGTATACACACAATTATTCCTGTAAGTATCAAAAACAGGAAAAAAAGTTTTAAAAGAAAATTGTATAGTATCAATGGGGACATAGTCTGATGTAATTAGTCCCCTCCGTAAATACCCGGATAGAGAATACGTTTTTTTCTTTTAATGGAATCATATAATTTTAAACACAGTAATCGACCCGTTTCGGCATTCCCTACATAAAAGTATTAGCCTACTTGGGACAAAAAGTCATTAGTAGATAAAGATATTTTAATTTTATTTTGTTAAATTTAACTTATGAAAAATAAGGAAAAATGCGTGGCGGTATTGTTGTGTTTACATTGTCTGTATTCTATACGTTAAATTTGACAAATTAAAATTAAAATATCTTCTGGTTCTTCCACATAAATAGTTTAATAGCTTTTTGTAGGGAATGTTTAAACTGATCGACTAGCACATCAAAATTTAAATATTATAAAATCATGCATAGAATTTATTATTGGAGGCGATTTATTGACACACTTGTCATAGAATTCAACAGGTATTATTATCTAAACAGCAATAATGATAGTAGAGAAACGAGTAGAAGGAAAAATTGGATCGATATAAACAAATAAAACATAGATAAAAAGTTTTCTCAGTCTGATTATTCCAATGGGTCTCGTACAAAAAAATCGGGGAGAGATGAGTATTAATTCACAAATCCTGTACTTCGCACTGATACTATGATAGACGATAGACATTGTCAGATATGGAGATACTGACTTCAGCAATAACGAATATTCCATAGATTGTATTAAATTAAACCTTCTTTCTTTTCTTTCTTTTTCGCGAGGAGGGGAAAATGCTCTTACGCATACCCAGTGACCTCTTTTCCTAAGGTACAGGTACCAACCCCGGAACCGCCTTCCGGCATTACTTCAGGGTCATTCGTTACATCTTCTCAATTATTTCCATTTCTATTGGCTCCTGTTCGTCTTCTCTTTTCGACGTCTATCTCCTGTTTTCGTCTCGCCATCATAATCTTTCTAAAACTTAGTCTAGTTGTCATCTTTCTTGATTACTGCTTCAATAATATTTTCCGTCGTCAATGGCGTGCCAATTTAGTCCTGCCGAAGATCCACCTACGGCAGTGTAACAACGCATGTTCCGCGTCTTCTCCTTCTGTGTCGCAATCCGAGCATCTGGAGTAAACTTCTTTGCTAACCGTCCTACGGTACACGTTGAATATCCCGTATCCGGTCAAAAATTGCATCATCCAATGATCAATATTTGTTGTGTACTTCTTGAAAGTACAAGCGTCCATTAATTTCTTTGTCCAATTGTCCTTATTATAGAAGCTCCATTCTTCCCTCCACTTGTCGTCGATACGTTCTTCCACTGCCCTCATCTTTTCCACGAAAATTGAGGTAGCTCCTGCTCTGGACCGGGTCTCATAATGCTCATGCTGTTAACTCTTCTTTACTTCATATTTCTCGGCCCGGAGATCCGCTTTGTAGTAACTCGGCATTGTGACCGTCAATATACACAGCGCTGCATGCAACACAGTTCTGTAGGCCGTAGGCGATCTTATGAGTGCAGCCCTTTCTGCCCTCTATAACGAATAGCATCAAGCGAGCAACGCTTACGATTAACTATGTATTATACATTTTAAAAATATCTATAAATATAGTTAACGAAATCAATTCGTCTCGTTATTAATTTAATCAACAACACGTCTCACCGTCCACCACACCTCATCAAAATGTTTCTGTTTTTCTTAACCGACAGCGATTTGGCCCATACCGGGGACGCATAAAGTACCACCGACTCCCATACTCCATAGTATAGCTTCCTGACCGAGCCGGTGGGCCTGTTAATGTTAGGTAACAACATCCTCAGCGCCCTCATAAGTACATCGGCCTTACCACGGATGCATAAAATTAAACCTGTCATCACATATTTTCGGGAAAAATTTCTGACAGCATGTAAACTAGGGAAAGAATTTTCACACGATAGAGAGTACTATATCTTAAAGGGAAAGACTCTCATTTCGGACATGTAATCAAACCAAACTTACAAAGAATAAATATAAGTAAAAAACTAAACTTATTAATGTACATGGTGAGTGAAAGCATCACGGGCTTTTGCAATCTTAGTGTACATACCGTGCGCAGGAATATTGATTGAACACTACCTATTCGATCGCTTCGCAGGGTGACGCGTTCACAATATAATAATAATAATAAGATGAGTCGTAAATAAGTGGCCGTCCGTTTATGGCACGGACAGGCCCATTCCCTTCTTTAGGAAATTCCGAATTACATGTCCTCCCCGAGCTGTAAACCTAATTCCGAGGTCAGGTAAAAAAAAAAAAAACCCGGGAAAAGACCAGCCGGAAGGGCACGATGGACAGTTCATCAACAGACATCGTACCGTACGTTCATCACATCACACGTTACGTTTATACAAGTTCAACACAGTGCTGTATTACTCTAACACTCGATCTATTAAACCTCCTCCACCTTGAACGTTAATTCAATCGGGGTACGCGATATCGGCGGATCGGTTTGACCTGACCTGTTGCTCTTGAGTCAAGAATTCGCGACAATACTTGTGCCGTCAAATGTATTTAAAAGTATTTTTGAATATATAATATAGTATACAGAGTCAATTTTCGTTCGCTCAAAGTCTCTCGCTATAAGAATACTCGATACTGATAGAGCAGGGGGATGTAGGGCTGAGAAATAAGGAGAAGGAGAAATGTTTTGCCTAAGATCTGTTAGTAGGACTCGTCAATAAGGCTTACCTAGCAGACCTATACCTTAGACACAAAGGAAGGAGGGAGGAAGGAGGAGAGTTTTTATGGTAGATATGATCATGGATGGACCTCATCTCATCTCCACGCAATGGTGGATCTTTGTTGTATCTAAAGGTTGGTTCTTCTATCCTCTCTTGCAGTTACGACGTTTTTCATTGGAGTGGCCTGCTCCGTATCTTCTTGCCGCTATCAAAGATTAGGAGGGGATTTCTTGTACTATTGCTTTGCTTCTTACTATCTTCAATTGATTGAGTGAGAGGAGCGCCGCCGTGTGTCCCATAATATGGTGTAGGCGATTGTTTCCTGAGAATGAGTGACACGCAGTGTGAGTGTCACTATATAGCGGCCCCTTCTCCTAAAGGGAGAGGGGATGATGATGATGGGTCAGTTCAACTTAGCCCGTGTCGCATTGCCAATTTCGACACAAGCATGGCGGACCCCAGCAGCGTTTAAAATGGTTGCGTTTTATGGTCATTGCTCTTATTTGCTGATGTGGAGAACCGCCGTATAAAAATTGCCATATGCCATCTGAGAAGCCATCTGTGAAGAGAAGAAGATCCGCTTTCCCCTTAATTGCAACCATTTATAAATTTGGAGCACGTAGATGACACGGACAATTATTATAACAGTGTACAAATTGCAGAGCAATTATTAGGTTGTTCGAAGAGTTTCTTTCGTTTCATAAGGTGATAACAAATGAACAACAATTTCTGTTTTATATTATTTTATTGAATTAGGTATGATCCATTTCGTTATATCTCTATTATTATGTTCGTGTATAATTCAATAACCTAATATAAAACAAAAAACATTGTGCGTCTATTATTTCCTTAAAGAACGAAAGAAACTTTTCGGACAACCTAATATTTCAAGAAAAAAAGGTGTGTGTGGAGCATTCAGAAAAAATGGAGGTGCGTAAGCTTGTCTGAAATATATCAAAATAAAGAAGAATGCAACAAGTTTTCGTAGTAGTTATAATCTTCTAACAGAAGCATAAAAAACAAAACAATGATTAAAAAATTAGTACAATTAAGAACTGACACGTGTAGTTTACCTCTGATAAACCTTATCCGCTCATGAATAAAATTATATATTTGAGAGTAACTTGGAACAAAAGTTACCTAGAAATCACACATACGCCTGCTTAGAATGAAAGCTCAAGCTGTACTTGGCAAAATCTGGCGGCTACCATGACACACATCCCAATTAAAAATATTTAAAACAAGACATTGCTCTCTACAGATCTGATCAAACCACTATGAACGTATGGTGTGACATTATGAAGCGCAAACTGCTAAATCCAAACGAGCAAAAATTAGAGGATTACAAACTCTTATTATGAAGAAAATATTAATTGCTCCTTGGGTAGTTAGAACTGATAACATGGAACCTGCACCCTGTCTAGATTCAATTGGCTCTGAAATTATCAGACACTGTTGGAAATATCCTACTCCGACTACAACTGTTTTCAGAAGCTTCCCAATGGAAGAAGAATCAGGGTGAGTTATCCATCGAATAGACTGTACTCGCCTACGTTTTCATCATTGACCTCATCATTGGCCCGAGAATACATAATATTTAAAAATAGTGTTCCAGATTTTGCGTGGCCGTCAGTCTATGACTCGGACAGCACATCTCCTTTTTTTGGGAAATTTCGAGGTGCCTGCCTTCCCCGGGTTGTAGAGCTTACGATGCGGACCTCATTAAGAGGCTAAAAGCATCCTAGGTGCTCGATGGGTCAGGACAAAAGTAATCAACTAGCAATACCAGAGGATATTTATCGCCGAGAGTATAGGTAAACTGGAGAAAACCCAGGGACGAATAGTTAGGATGTACGGAGGAAACAAAGCTGCTGGTGGGAGGAGTAAGAACATCCTACGACAGTCTTCATCAGAGTGCCGTACCATTCGTGTGATACTACATCGTATTTAGTCTCAACAAGATCGTGCAACCGTCGTGATCAGAATGTCAAACTCTTCGTGTATACTAAAAGTGTCAAATAAAGTATAAAACCATACTAACACTCGATATATTCGATTTACCTCCACCTTGAGCGTTAACTCAAGCTTCGCTTCGCTTCAAGGTTCGCGACATCAACCGATTGGTTGAACCTGACCGATCGCTATTTAGTTGAGAAATCGCATCAAGTAGCGTTCCAAATTCTAAATATTGTATACATGATAGTAAACAATACTTCAAAGAAAAGAAGAAAGGGCAAATGCAGTTGATGTTACAGATATCCAAAGAAACAAAAGGACAAACAAACCAATATTTTTTTTTATTTCTTTAATTTGCACTTTACAATTTGTCCAGCTGGATATTCGGTAAATTTTTCTAACTTTATTGGTAATTAATATGTGGATAGCTATGTTGTATTTTTTTTTTTTTTTGGTATTTCCCAGTTTCCTCTTTGACCGTTGATCAAATATAATCTTCTATTTCCAACAATATTTAAAATTATAATAAACACGTTACAAATGATTTAACAATGATACAGTTAGTTTATTACAGTAATTTGACCCGACTTTATATTTCTCGATATATTCGTTAGACTAAGCGAGCTGGGTTTTATACGTTTGAACCTCTCGATGCATTCCCTTTGAATTCTCAAATGATACTGATTGCCCTTCGATTAGGGTCACGCCACCGTTCGTGCCTGTGATCACATATGCCGCCTTCCTTGTGTGAGTAAATAACGGCCAAATCGAAGTTTCTAGAACTCGTTGCTTGACTGATTATGCGTTTGTCGCTACATTGTATGTATTTTGCCGCTCATGTCAGGCGATCTGTCGGCGATACTGTAGTACCAAGAGAGACGGTTAGGAACACGGCCTATAGTAAGCCTCAGGGCGTAACATATTATATATATATTGTATAAAGAAACATAATCTGCCGTTTCAAGCCCTTCGTCTAGACCATATGGGTCAACTAGAAAAGATTGGAGAGGATACAAACATTTATTCACAGTCACTAATGCGTTCACAAAATATATCAGGTGATATCTGTGCAAATCAACTTGGAGGAAGTGATTAACAACATCTACCAATGTTTTAGAATGTTTAGCAAACTGATACTCTGAAATCGATAATTTTACCTGCCATATTTTCAAAGAATACGTAAAAGATAAGAAGATCGAACGTGTTCCATTGCGATAGAAACCGCATACACGAACAGGCAAGTTGAGCGATACAAGAGGGTAATAACAGTGAGATTGTCTTTATTGAGAATGTTGACAAATTGGAAAGTGTATGAAGCGTGAGACAGTTGTTTAAGTGAATGAGAAGCATAGGTGAATAGGACGTGCGAATGAACAGTTGAAACAATGATCGAATATGGTCCAGAGTTGTGACGAGTTATGACGATTTATATATAGACATTAAGTTGTAACACTAAAGTATTAGCGTAGAAAAAGTGTCCATATCAATTTACACTGTTGCCATCTCTCACAATGATGAAATTGTGTGAATCGCCGGAGAAATGAAATCACGTAATAAAACAGCTAGAGTTTGCCCTCAGTGACACTAGGGAAAAACCAGAGCACATTTATACATGGAGTGTTTTCAATTAGCCCCCTTAAAAATATCTCATGTAGCTGTAATATCAGCAGAATCAATGGTATGATAATAGAAAATAATAAATTTGGTAATAAACGAATGTCGATTGAGCGGTACTCGCGTCTCGAGTATTTGTTTCGAAAAGTTCTTGTAAAATAAGAAAATCTTCTATGACTTTTTATCAAAAAGTGCAAATAAAGCAAAAACAAAAGCTTAATTTAATCTTTTCCAACTTTAATTTTACGAAATACGTATTTAATCGTAGTGTATTTTTATTCAATGTATACACCGTGCGGTTCAATCAATCTTGAAATTCTATATATCTCTATTAACCTTAGGTACAATGCGGAGGTTAATCGTGGTTCGGAGACACGAAGATGGAAATGACAATTTTCTGCTTTCGCTCTGAAATTTTGCGAAATTTCCCGGGGACAATGATCCTGTCACGTAAAATAATAAAAAAGGAAAGAGGAATCGAAGAAGAAAAATAAAAGACAAAAATAAAGAAATAAAAAGAGAGAATTTATTTCTTAACACTTGGTTTACACTAACTACACTTTACTTCTAAACTCCAGGGGCGACTTTTCAAGACTGAAGCTCTTACAATTTGACTTTCGAACTGATCTGTTTCTTTTCTTTGTCATCCCTCAATATCCCCACTATCTATGCGTTTGTTAGGCGTTCTCGAATATCCGGCGAAAGGACCGTTGGGATATTGAGAGTTCATTAGGCACCTCGCTTCGCCGACAAACATTGTCGCCAAGTGCCCCCACATCTTTATTTCTGTCATCAGCCCATCGGTTCCGAAGCGCGCCCCGGTCTCTGATGTAGATTGAGATGTGGTAGATGTTACAGTACCATCGATATCCTTACGTTCTTTCGCCGAATTCTCGGAAGAACACATACGCAGCGACCGCCGCGGTACATCTAATAAATGCGTGCTAGTGAGGATATCGAGGGGCAACAAAGGGAAGAAGCTATTGGATTTCGAACAGAAAGATTCATTCTGCATAGAGCCGCGAAACGCGAAAGGTCCATCTCCATAACGAAGCGAACACTAACGCCTTAACGAAGCGAACACACGTTAACAGCGATTGTTGACCCTTGATCGTTAACCGTTACTCGTTACTAGTGAATTGTTAATTGTTGACTGTGCTTGTTGAATGTATTCGTTATTCGTTAAATAAATCTTTTCTTGTTGACGTTAACAGTGTTTCCTTGTGTGCACTCCCAATCACCTCAAATTCACTATACTGACAATTAGAGGAAGGGTTTGCAGTTCGACAAGTTCTCATCGAACGCTTATTTCACCAAATATGTAAAATAAATTATATACAAAAAAGTAAAATAAAATGTAATCCCATCTTTATATACCTTTTATTATCAATAAACTATTGTGATAGAACATTTGTGCTTTCTCTTTTGTCAGCAAAAGTTCTTTCAGTTCAACTTTCGCTACAACAGCTCTAATTTACAATCCGTGAAAATGTTTCAAATGGTCTTTCATCTCGGTAATCTTTTCTGCGTGTTTCTCTTTTATTATTTCTAATTGCTGCTCCCGATATATAGTGTTCTGGAGTCTTCATCATATCTGTATAGGGGAAACTGTCCGATAATATCGGAATAGGAAAATAGTGTTGTGAGAGATCAACATGGAAGGCATTCGCGCGTATCCTACTCTGTCGGTAACCAAGGAACAACTAGAATATCTTATTACCATTGGTTATCCTAAAAGGATAATCTCAAAATTTCTTGAACGGGATAAGCATTGTTTCAAGTCCCAGTTTTGCAAGGAAAATGGATATACAATGATCTCATATACTTTCCTGTTATTAAACATGATCTTAAGTAACGATTATGTATTCATGATTACTTAAGGCAAATAAGATTCGATATGTACGGATGTTCTGAAACATTGTTTCAAAAATAGAATAAGAATATTGCCCTGTGTTACGAATTACCTGAGTGAAGAAAAAAGAAACGTTTCTCTGTGATAACTTTAAAATAGGAACGATACGAAACTATTAAATAAAATAAAAATCGTATTCGTATAAATCGACTCGAATTATTAGAAGACATAAATTCACAATTTTGCCAATCTTTCTATATAGCTGCCGGCTCGGTTTAGCTTACTTCTGGATCTTATCTTACTAGATTTAAATCACATACAAATCGTCCAACTGGCTAAAACCATCCAAATTATTCACTGTATTTTTGCTGCCATCCCCGAGTCGTGAACGTCGTGCGGGTAATTTCGATGCTCCGCGTATTTCGGACAGGATCGATGGTTCGAGCATACATTGAACCCAAACATCGGCGAGCGACAATAGTTGGATAAATCAAACTACCGCGCATCCAAATTCGGTACATTTTGTCGCCGAGACAATCAGTCGGCGAGCCGACCGCAGCTCAGACATATAGTCAGTATTTTAAGACACTATTGGCACGTGCCACGTCATCAGAAGCAAAAGTACTGGGTTTCGAGTTTTAATGCTTTCAACTTAAATATTGTATGTGTATGTGCCGTTTCAATCACTGCGCTCGGCGATTAAAATTTAGAATCAAGTTAAATTACATACAGTTATGTACGATACGATTGCACGTCATCGACAGCGTGGAATCCATCAGTCAACTATTCCGCGCCCAGTCATTCTGGCCCCAGAGAATCGAGCTGTGGTTCATCGCGTTAGAAGCACAGCTCGGAGCAGCTCGCATCACTGGCGACAAAACAAAATATACCATGACTATAGCGAATATCGAGCCATGATATCAAGATCAGATTGAAGACATATTGCGCGACCCACCAGCGACAGGACGGTACGAAGCTTTAAAAAAAGAACCTAGTACAAGACTCGCCGATTCAGATAGTGCGAGAGTGTGCAACGTGCTGTAGTGCGAAGAAATGGGCGAAAGGACACCGTCCCAATTTTACCGGCACCTAAAAAAGCTCATTATACCCTCAACACCAGACGACTTCGTTCTCACCCTCTGGAGGAGCCGACTACCGGTTCACGTTCAGCACGCCCTGGCCGCCCCGGAAGATGCGAAACTAGAAAATCTAACTCGGATGGCTGATCGGGTACACGAAATTCGACTTCGAGACGGTACGGATTGCCGCGGCCTGCGCAGAAAGAACCGCAATGGATATCGAACGATAAAACTACAACCAGGACACGACGCATGACCTCCGTCAATCACTCTATATCTTACATTATATATTAAGTTGTTGGAAATATATATATTTTATATCCTGTTAACGCGGTGTTATATCAAGACAATCACCCCTATTATCTTAATGGAAATCAGGGGATCGATCAACTCGTGGTGTCGATTCTTATAATCGTAGCGGGAATTTACGACTCCCGTTGACGTGATATCTCGCGAACGCGTCTCCGCGCAACTGGTCGAAAATATATGGTCCTTTGAGCCGGATTCCGTGTCAGTGAAAAGTGCACTCACCATTGACCACACAGTGCCACGTGAATCCAACGTAATCAGCAGCGGAAGCGTTATGACCACAGCGAAGCCAGTGACGTCAGAAGCGTTACCTTCGAAGAAGCATAACCCGTTGGTCGAGGAACGTAACCACACAGCCTTCCGCCGCAGCTGAACTATCAGCTGGACTCACACAGTGAGTTCCAACAACTTCATGATCAATTTCTTAACAAACAATAGCAACCGTAAACGAACTCACCGCTTTGCGTCGACTCCGAAACTGTTATGTCTCTTTGCACTCTTATCAAAAAGACTGGACAAAATCGAACAATCCGGTTGTTCGCAAGAAATCGAGTTAATACAAATCAAAAATCGTCTGGAAAGATATGAGACGGACTTCCGCGCCATTCAAAACGAGATTATAAAAATAGATGAGGGAGAACTCGCTCGCGGCTTTGAAATAGCAGACGAGTATGAGAAGTTAGAATTACGAGTAAGATTACTCATGAAGGTCAAGCGATCATCAATCCCGTCGATACCCAAGAACAGTAACAAAGTTCATACTCCGGAGAATATCGTATTGAATTTAGTGCAGATCCCGTCACATGATACGAGCAACGTATCACCTACAAGCGACCGAAAGACAACCGCTCACGATCCTCTGGACCGGAAGAAAGAGAAGACCTCATCAGGCGACGAGCCGTCGCAGTCATTGATATCTTTGAATGCGTCACAGGATGTACAATGCAATGTAACTGGAATTCTTATCGAAGGAATGAAAGGGTTAAGTCCCGTCAATGATATCAAGGTCAGTCCAGTGTCGAAACCTATGGCAAACTCTCCGGAATCCACGATGATCGAACGATGCAGGAAAAAATTTTCCTCGAACAGCATTTCGACGGTTAATCACCTGTCCTGCACCGCCGGTTAGTCATCTGTATCGGAGAATCATTTTCCTGGACAGGAAGTGAAGACGCCACTTACATCATCGCCGAGCTGGGCCACACCGGCGACTGACCCGAAACAAACGAATTTACGAGTTGCTTTCGCTATGGCGTTCAATACGAACCACTCTAATGATCTCGATGGTTTTCAGAATACCCCATCGGATCTCAACACTTGTCCATTGAATCCACAGGTCGCTACATCGAAGAAGACGCTGACAACCACCTTCTCCCTGGAATCATCCTTGGCTCCAACGACGTCGGGACACTCTCCAATGTCCAAACAATCACAGTGCGAAGAAACGTGGAACCCTCCAGAGCAAACAAATCGGCCCTCCTGGTCTCCCACCGATGAATTTGCCAGAAACGATGAATCCGCGCCTTCTATGCACAGTCCCAACACGGTGACCCTTCCCGAAGAGAACCAAGGCCTCATGCTGGACAATTCAGAGCTCAATTGCCCCCTGAAACCAGAGGCTAGGCAGAACCATCCGGGTTACGCGGAACCAGCGGACGCGATCGCACACAAAGCGGCGACAATATCAGAGGGATACAACGCGAAAACGCCACCTTCGCCATTGCCGAAAAGGACCACACATGAGAGTGACCCGAATCGGAATAACTTCCACGTTATTGCCATCGCGACTAATAAATCAATTAATCTCGACAATTTTCAGAACACCCCATCGGATCTCAACAGGAACCCACAGAGTACCATTTTCAACCAATCTCTAACTACAACCTGCTCCCTGGGAGCATCCTTACCTACATAGATGACGGTACTCTGTCAACCGTCAATTGAAGTCACGATCCCAGTCACGACGTCAAACATTCCTTCTCCACCAAGGATCATCACCACGAGGGCGCGATTCGGGCGAATCATCGGGGGGAGCCCAGGCTCTCAATCAACTACAAAACTCTGTGTCGTGTTTGACGAACCTACACCAAACACCACCGGAGTTCTTTTCAGCGATATCTCCAGGGCCGAGCTGGCCCACTATATTTCCGCGACGTCCGACGTCCCTTTCCCACCCAGAATCAGCAGCAAGAAAACGCGATTTGGATGTGTCAGCGGGGGGAGCCCTGTCTGCCGACTAACCATAAACATCCTTCGCGCCCTCATGACGGTTCTACCTAGGGACCTCATTTGCTTCGGTGAAATCGACAAGGTGTTCCACGACACTTCCTGGGTTGAAATATTCAGCGACTTCATGGGCCGAAGTGTTCAACAACGCTTCCTGAGCCGCCGTATTCCATGACACGTCTTGGGTCGTGAGCTCCAGCAGGAAACGTCTTGGCAACGACAAGAACGACGACTACCCTCACCACGAAGGAAGTGGACAAGATACGCACCTGACCCCACAGCTAGAATTTGATCGGTGCCCTCTCAACGGGGGGAGGATGTTACGCCGCGTGCGGCAATCCGCACGCCATCCCTCGTTGTCGGGCCTCCTCCTTCGGCCTACGCATCGTCATTCAGGCCCTCAATAAAACTAGGAACCCACCATAAACCGAAACTTCTAACTTAAGTGTTTTAAGACATACTGCCTAAAGTAACATTTTTAACGGAAAAAATCGTCTACCTTGTAAATGTCTACGGTTTATGGGTGGTCTTTGGAACAGTCCTTAGGTTTATTACGCGTCCGTGCAAATTACGGAGAAAGCAGGTATTTACCTAACGGGAAAGCTGGGGTTTTTCTCATGAACAATGCCACCCACGAGCCACGTGTGTAGGAGACTTCCTTCTCCTATCTTCATTCATCAACGTGAGCTATAACCAATGGACATCGCCGATCGTTACCCTCACTTTCCTAACGAAAAATGCGAACAATGAATTTCGAACAACGATTCCTTCGTAATCACACGAGAACGAAACCACTTATTTTAGGTCCTTAGAATAGTCAACAAGTCGTGACAACTCTTTCTCTAAATCTAGAACAGTCAAATTCTCTTCCTCGGATCTCATCCGTCAATCACTCTGTATCTTACATAACGTATTAGCCATATTGTATACAAAGTTGTTGGAAATACATATGTCGGGTTTACATTATGATCAGGATGAGGGGCGTGTAAGGAGTTGTCACTTGTATTAGCCATCGTTGCTTTACGGTAATGCAAGGTTTATTACACAGGTACGAATGTTACAGAATTGGTAAATGATCACGGTAGTTAGACACTAATGATGGTCTTAGGTTCGATAACGAATCCGCGGTCAACGGGTTAACAAATGTGATGTATGAACTTGATTGTAAAGATGTTATGTAACTAGTTGATCAGATAGTGCAAGAGACAATGTCCTTTCAATGCATCAATTTCGACAGCTAAACGATTTCTAACCATTGTGTGAGATTTTGCTTAAATCAACCAGAAATTAAAAACATGTCAAATATTGAATACTGAACGGTGTTTCGCGTATAAAATATAGGCTTCTCTCTCTCTCTCTCTCCCTAATGTGGTGAACCCTTTCGAAGAAAATGGCAGACGCATACTCTCGTACAAGGCATTCATCGAACGTGGATTAGTTTATACATTTCAATCTTAATAGCTTGCTCAATTTTTAAACGAGACTTATGCATGGACGCAGACTCGGTTTTCTACGGAGGGCTTGTATTTATGCTGGTTGTATCGTTTTGGTCGCTTCGGAGGAATAAAATCGGTGTGAGATTGAAACAATTATCAGTCCGCCGCCGTTTTGCTGGTCGCACGTCACCCTACAAAGAAGTCCTTAGAGACTTAGCAAGGAAGAGCGAAGGATAGCACGCGAAAGAATAACCGAATTAATTAAAACAAAAATCATAAAGCCTAGTAATTCACCGTTCGCGAGCCCTATGTTACTCGTGGAGAAGAACGACGGTTCAAATAGATTATGTGTAGATTTTCGAGAAAGATGATTATTGCGGATCAAATCGCGAGATTGACACTCGATAGAACTATCGTTATTTACAATTTAACTGAATGTCCAAATAAGCCAAGGGTCCAGTTCACAGCAAAAGTCTTGGACGGATGTTTAATAACAAAATAAAAGGAAACAAAATCAATAACGTTAGTATTCAAAGTGCTAGTTGCATTCTGTGAATCACCAGTCAGATCGTGATGGCATACTGGACCAATTTCGATTTCGTACCCAAATGAATCTCACTTTTCCTGAATCACATGACCACACACAGAGTTACACTGTCGCCCTAGGCGCACACGGCCTTTACGAGCTTTGTTACACTGTCGCCCTAGGCGCACGCGGCCTTTACGCGCTTCACAAAACTTACTCTATTAAGTGCTACGGTCACAATCATCTCTGAGATCGGGGTACTCATATCGTCATGGTCACTGTCCTTACCATTACTACAGACATCCAATTCAGCGGCAATATAACTGCCTGGCATTTTTCTTAACCGATTATGACTGTATTTGTATGATCTTTTCTCGTCTAATGTTTTTTTTTTAAATATACCTACCTATACCTATTTCTAATATATATACCTCCAAAACCTCTGCTATTACAAATGGACCCTTAAACTTCGGATCTAGTTTAGTTTGATTCCTTTCCTCGTTTTTGCATAATACAAAATCATCGACGTTAAACCTAACCACTTTAGCTTTAGTTTTGTCAAATCTGTCTTTATCGTATTTAGCGCTACTTTCTACATTTTCTATTGCCTGTTGTCTTAGACCGGAGATATCCACCTCTTTTTCTTCGATATCGTCGGGTAGCAGTAAACCGTAGGGTCTTGCTGTTTTACCGATTAGTAATTCTGACGGACTCGATTTAATCACATGGTTGGTAGTGCAATTCAAAGCCAGCTGTATTTCGCCGATCGCGTCCTGCCATGGTCGTCCTGTCGCTTCTGTGGTTGTAAACAGATATTTCAGCGTACCCATAATGCGCTCTACCTGTCCATTGGCCCTAATAGCACCGGTTGCTATTAAGTGGAGTCTGATATTCTTTCCTTGATAGAACTCTTGGAATTCTCTACCCGTAAAACACCTTCCTCGATCCGTTATTATCCGGCAAGGACTGCCGAATAAGAATATAGTGGACCGAAGCGCTTTAATGGTATAAAAGAATCTATTTTACGAGTGTGATGTAGGTATACGAATTTAGTAAAAGCGTCGACTGATGTATTTCTGATACAACACGATGACGTATTTCTTCGAGTCAGTAATATTCGTACAGCTTCTCGAGCAACTTGTCCCCACCTAAGTGCATAATTGACTGGTGCATATGATTAATAACGGACTACCTAATTGGTCCTCCGTCTCGATGTCGTTCTTGAGTGCTAGCCGTTTAAAGCGCTCATCCAGCGAGCTCATTCGATGGAGGATGGTGGCGTTGATGATTTCGGCATTAGGTAGATTTTGCCACCTAGACTTCAGGATGCAACGAAGGCGATTACTGTAAGCTCCCATGGATTCGTTCTTCAGCCGTTGTTCCCTGTATATCTTCATTAGCGCCGAGGTTGCTGTCTCTTGACAACCAAACTGTGTAATGGAGAATTCTCTAATTGTCGGCCAGGTAATGTTTTCGTCGTTCAGCACCTGCGAAAGCCAATGCGCTGCCGCGCCCTCTAGAGCGGTATTCAAGGCGCAAAACAACTCATTGCCTTGTAGAGGGTTTCCGCGCAACATCAGGTTAACGGTATTGCACCACGCGGCTGGATCGGCGCCCGCAATGTCGGGGTTGAAACGTGGTAACACTAAAATTCTTGGTCCCGCACTTGATTTTTGTTCTCGCGACTGAATTAACTCGCGCACGATGGCCATATGTTCTTGCATCGTTATAACTGGTACTGATCCCACTTCTAATGTCGGATTGGCGTTAGGTTCAGGGGTAGAGGCTTGTGAGGAATTGTCACTCGCACTTGCCATCGTAGTTTTACGGTAATACAAAGTTTATTATGCTGGTATAAATGTTACAGAATTGATAAATGATCGCGGTGGTTAAACACTAACGACAATGGCCTTAGGTTCGACAACGAATCCGCGGTTCACAGGATAATAAGTGTACTTTGTTCCGAAGTCTAAGTATGAACTCGATTGCCAAGATGCTAAGTAACTCGTTGATCAGATAGTGCAAGAGAGAATGTCCTTTCCGTCGCAATGATGCTGCTGAGGAAAACTATGATGGGCTGTGTCTAAGGACACGAGATCATCGGATTCGTCGAGAAAAGCCTTCGTTCGGAAAGTGAGGGAAACGGACGTTGCCGTTAATTGGCTAATTTCTATGTTGGTTGTTAGAAAAGGATGCTGGCCACCCTCGAGAAAAAGTTGTTAGCGGGAAGCGTCGTTCCTGAGAAAGGCAAATTTCCCGTATCTTCCCTTAGTTAGGACAAAGGATGTTTGATCGTTTGAAGAGCTTTAGTTAACTAAATCCTAATATTTATAGCGGGTCCTCAGGTTAGCTGAACATGTACTGAGGAGATGCATCGACATCTGGAAATCATCCGACCTGAAATGTAGGGTTCGCACGTGGCGAGCCATGGAACAGAGACCGTTGGAATGTTTACTGTCCAATGTCGCTACAACTATTTGTTTTAAGGGCAGCTATACAATTACTCCATCCCTTTGTTAGACAAAACGCTTATCCCGTGAACGCGGACACGTTCGGCGACTGGTTGTCGCCTCGAGCCCAAGCTTATTATACAAATCTTGAAAGAATATATTCGGATTGGGTCGCTGACAATTATTTAATCACGGCTATGGTGGAATCTAGACTAAAGCATTAGGGGATCTTCCCAGAACTCCAAGGGAGGCTCCGGTGTCTTCTCATCTCCGACATATATATTTTTCAACAACTTTATACACAATATGGCTACGGCGGTACGTAAGATACAGAATGATTGACGGGTGAGAACCGATGAAGAGACGTTGACTGTTCTAAAATTGTAGAATAAGTAAAGTTCGTTCTCGTGTGATTACGGAGGAAAGCTCGGTGTGGGGGTATCCCTTTGAACTAAGAACGCGGATTCGTTGTTCACGGTAGGGTAGCGACATAGCGAACATAAAAAATGGAAGGAAAAAGCTTATGAATGTTCTGTGAACCACAAGAGCAGGAAAAATGAGGGTAGATGCCGTGACTAAAATGCTTTTGCTTTTTAAAACATTAAGGGCGAAGCTGATTTTGATGTGCTTTCCGTTCAAGCAGCGTGCAGTTGCAACCGCGATCACTCGGGAGGTGTGAGTTCGAGTATAAGCAGACGATAATACACATATCGCGGTGACGATATAGTTTCATTTTATACAAATTATAAATGAAAAATAACGAGATGGGGAACTAATTTTAAATGCGAAAATGAAGTTAAAAGAGCAGTGAAGTTGTTCATCAAAAGTTTACCAGAAGTATCCAGCAAAATTCTTTGCTGACGGGATGAAGAAACTTATCACGCGTTGCCAAATATAGATTGATGCAAATGGCAATTATGTCGAAAAATAATTAAGATAGTCGTAGTTCACGTTAAAAGCGGAACTGCGCCTTTGTATCTGGCAAAATAATGTGAAAAAGAATTGTTTGTGTTGTTCGATGATTCCGTTAAACGAAATAATGTTAACATTCATATATCTTTTATGCATTCATGTCTACAAAAAAAGCTAATTACATACATTAAAGGAAGGGGTTTAAAGCAGGCAGATTTTTTGGCTACATTCTTATACTACAATATAAATATACTATTATAATAACTATATTAAAACAATATATACGAACAATATATACATATGTTCACCGTGGAAAGTATGCTGATATTCTACAATATAACCTGTTTCATGAAAGATTCGGAGGTAAACGAAAGGTTCGTCCTTCCAAAGCGGTTCTTCGGTGCTATTATTATTCTTTTTTATCTACCCATCAGTCGAAACTCGTGCTTTGTAAACAACAGTGGTGTAACCGATATCGTAACGTTTCGTATCATGTAAAAAAGTATTAACCTATATATATCGAAAAACTGTTAATTTAGATTATATCTCACGTTTAATTTGTCGCATGAAAGATAAGAATAGGGCACAAAGCGGTATTGTGTTTACATTGAAACAAACGAATGACAAGGACAACGTAAACACAAGAACACCGTTTCGCGACCTTACCTGACTTTCATACGACGAATTCGAGTTAAGATATCTGGTGAACTAACAGCTTTTTTTTTAATTTTTTCATAAGGAATACAAAGATAGATCGATGAATGTATTAAAAACAAATATGGTTCTATGTGCAAAAATAAAGTTGAAATGGAACCCTACTACTGGATCTACAAAAAAGTAATTTGCACCGTATGTGATGTCTTCTTTCGAACTAAAGAGTTTTTGTTCTAACTTTTTCTGATAACATCAATCTCACATGAGATATTCTACCGCTTACTGTTTCGCCATTTGTTAAATATTGAGGTTAGGTTTCTATGTACAATAAATTTCTGTTGTTAAATATGTTTTAGAGTAAGATATTTAATTAATACCAACCTATGATAAGTCTTAACAATTTCTATGTATAATAGAATATCTGCATATAAAATACATATAAAAATTAAAAGTTTTAGACGATTTTGCAAATATCAGACTCAGTATATTATTTAAATCATGCCCATATCTAATTGTAATGACTTGCAACAGAATCTGAGAACTGAGATTTGTTTTTTTTCATTCATAATTTTTGGTTAATAAATAATAAGAAAGCTAACGAATGAATATACTGTATCACTTTTCTTAAATGAAACAATACACATTGCGACTAAAATGCAGACATTACAGCAAATAATACAGCAATAGTACATAATCAAAAAGAAGTAGGGAAAAAACTTACCAGGACAGCATGGAAAAGAATTTATGAAGAATTGTGTTACTGGAATAAGCTTCTTTGTGTATCACGAAGTGCATCAGAGGAGGATTCTTGAACAAATTTCGTAAAAAATTACTATCTGTCAAATAAATACAATACAAGATTCGAAAAATAATTAATATTAACAAAAACATAATTATTTTATAAGATAACATTATTATTTTACATTATTATTATTTTACAAATAATTATACGTTAAGTTCTGTTATTAATAACCATTATCGATGATCGACTTCATTTTTAGTTCTGAATAAGCATTATCTTTGATGAAAATATTTTTTAGCGGAAGAGAATAAAATAGGAAGAACTATCTAACTTTTATGTAAAAAAACTATAATCAATATGTTTAATTAAAACTAAAACATAAATGTGTACAACACCACTCTTACATGAATATAAATATATAAATGCAAGTAGTACATTATAATATAATATAATATAATACAATATAATATAAATAAGAAAAAAGAAAAATAAATACGAAAACTGTGTTAGTTTCTACGACTTACTTCCACATGTGGAATAATCTTTCTGGTTGGCGTATGACCCATCCTGAAGACAGAATAAACTTATTAAATTAAAATAATTTACGGAATATTTTTAATTCATAAAATGTACAAATATAAAGTATTTACCCCGAATAAATCCTTTTTATAGAATATTGCAAGTCAACTTTCAAATAACCAGATTTTATATTTTATCTAGCAACTAGCACTTCTTACCAATTGCTCAAACACTTGCTAAACACAAAAATTGTAACGTTCAAATAGGTAACTATTCCGTAGCACGTCCACACTACCGCGTCTCGAATATGAATGACTGTCTAACAATACCGTCCCTAATAAAGACAGATTCGTACTGCTTGTTCATTGGTTACGCTTTTGGACTGTAAGCGAATCCTGTACGCTGCGCAAATGTCTCTGCGCCGATTATATTTCAATTTTACCACAATACATTTACGACTTTACATCTTGAAAATTGTCACTATTACACTGCTGATTTTTATATAGATATTATATATCAAAGTGCATAAAATATATAAATGCAAAATATATTCAAACTATGTAATAATTGTACAATATTTCACATTGTTAATACGATCTTAATTGCTCATCATGATTTTTTACTATAGTTTGTTTCCTGATTGTCAAGTTCCATGTAAATAAAGATTTCAATTAATATATATAACGTATAGAATATATGTATATATAATATGTGTATAATATATAGTAACGTATATGTATATATTATGTATATAATATTAACTAAATTATGTATAAAATATATATATATATATGATAACATATAGAATATATGTAAATATACATATAACGAATAGAAGAATTAATCAATAAAAATTAAAAGTTTTATGTGATACCATCCAACGTAATAGTCTTTTAAACAAAGTTACTTTATACTGCTATGAATAATTTGAAAATCTGGAAAAATTCACGACCAACAAAGATATTTCGAATCTATGGATACATGTATATGCTACCCTTTTTTCTTTGCGCACGAGGAGGGGAAAATGCATTAGGCATAGAGGCCAGCGTCTGTGGATTACATTGGACCCGGCAAGATGGTAGCGCCATACACACTAAAAACCCCTCCTCTTTTCCCGTTACTGGAGCGGTAATTGAGGTTCCAACCCTGGGATTATCATGCGGCATTACTTCAGGGTTGGCCTCTACATAAGCGCACGTAAAGATTACACAGATGGAGGGTTCTATAAAGACGAATAAAAACTTTCTCTATAATGTATGGAACATAATTATTTAAAAAAAAAGCGGACGAATAAATGTTCTTTTTAAAGAAAAAATTAACGAATAATGAATAAGAATGAGAATAAAATTTTAGATAATAAATTATTTAAGAAGTTGTCGGCAGCTTGAATTTCCATGATATGCTGTAGAAATCAACATTTTCAACAACTTCATCCTTGGCAGTTTACCGTCGCTCGGTTTTAGTTTCCGAAATATTCGCAAAAAACTGTTGTTAACACTACATGTATATCTTTAACACAGTCGCAAGCATAGCTGACACGTTCTCTGCTTCGTTCGCCGTGTCGCTTGGCGATTTGTTTATTTACATTTTTTCTTATTCATTTACAACTGCGTATTCGAGACTGTAAGAATCATTACTGATATTGGCTGAAATGTATTTAACTTGAAATAATAACAATAAAATATAAAGCTTAATATAAACTGTAATTATGTTATTATTTATTACACAAATCTGACCAGCCTCCTCACGGAGGTCGGATTTAAAAGACTTAAATTATTCTAAACCTAACTCATACCATTAATGATAATAATTTTTATTACGCAGTTCTGCAGGCGGTTATAATTCGAAGGATCCGTGGAATACCCAAGTTCGTCCAGTATTCGTTTATATATTGCATGTAAACGGAAGATGAGAGTTAAGTTTGCATTAGCTTTCTAAATTCGGCCACCGCAAGGTAGTTGACAAACAATATGAAATTATACGGTGCCACAGGCACACAATTATATGTATCATTCACTGTAGTGGTGGTACCGACAGATTTTTGCAAAGATTTCCCAAAGTAAGGCCGAATATTGGTAACATGCAAAGGAAAAAGTTGTTCAAAATGTCGATTTCTACGATATAGTGAAAAATCACCGAAACCCACGCTGCCGGCAGCTTTCTATATAATAACCAAATTTTATTCGTAATTCCTTATTCGACAGACTACCGATTTTAGGATCCTGATATACAGAGCATCCGAATTTAATCTATAATTGTTCGTAAACTGCTTGCCGTGTAAGAAAAATGTTGAGACAGGAATTTAATGGTTTCGCGGGTGTAATTAGTCTTTCTGTAAATTAACGCATAGGGGTCATATGAAGGTAGCGTGCGTTTCCTTAAATAGAATCATATAATTTTTAATGCGCTAGTTGATTCGTTTTTACATTTCCTAAAAAAAATGAATATTGAATACATATTGAAAAATTATTCATTCAGTAGATATTTTAATTTTCATTTTGTAAAATGTATTGTATAAAGAACAAGGAAAACAAATATGAAGGTCGTGCCTTACGTCTTCCTTTGTATTTTGAACGATAGATTTTACAAAATAAAAGTTGAAATACCTACCAACCTAATTCGACATGAATAGGTTACTAATTTTTTATAAAGAATGTCACGACGGGCCATTAGCGCATTAAAAATTATATGATTCCATTTAAGAAAACATGTTACCTGCATATGCCCCGTATGCGTCTATTTACAAAAAAAAAAAAAAAAATAAATAACATCCGTAAAACCATTAAATTCCTATCTCAACATTTTTTTTACACGGCGAACAGTTTACTAGTAATTCGCATTTATAAGTTAAAATAGTACAACCTGTGTATGTAGTTCGCGTTAGATATCCATATCGTACTAGCACTTGATGAGAAAGGAAATCATTCCGAGCTTTCTAGAACTCTACTTTTTTAAAAGTGCCATGTTTCCAATGCTATAAATGCAATGTAACGTACAATTTTCACATATAAAGTCCTCTTCCTAAGCTATATACAATACATGTAGACAATGCGTGACAGAACCGTGAGACACGGGACGAGTCAACGATAGTCGGTTTCTTAGAGAGTCAGGGACGCCTCTATGTATGGACGATTCTATGTGTTATTCTATGTATTATGAGATTATCTGCCCATAAAGAACAACGTAAAATATACGAGAATTCTCATTTAACCTCTTAGGTACGATGCGCCACTATAATGGCTTTCACGAATGTTATATTATGACGCGCAACTATAGTGACTCACTCTACTGACTCATTCGCTCACCGAAAGTTTTTATTTGAACTAAATGATCTGTTTCATTTGTCTTGCTTCACACTTTTTTTGTCCTCGCAATGTTTTATAACAGTGTTAACAATATACATGTAGAATATGTAGTCTTTGTTTTTGATACGCCAGTGTCAGATATCAATTGTTGCTTTCCGTTAAAATAAATATGCCATCATTAGATGCTCTTTTTAACATGCTGACCTTTTAGAATCTTCAGATTCAAAATGTCGCTTCAAGATAGAAAACTAAATTATTAAAGTTAAAGCATATGAATTATTACAGTAACTTTTTAGTGAGTAAAAGTTGTAGGAAATAACGATTAGTTTAATTTCTAGATTGTAGTTGGAGTTTAGATGACATTTCACATTATACTTACGATTTTATCTGCGATTCTAAAACGAAAAGAATCAGTGGTCTTAAATTTATAGTATCCCAATTTATGTAGTTGCATGTCAATCTACAGGCTTGTGTGGACAAAGTCTATTTGAAATAAAGATAAAAATGACAACTTGAAATAATGAATCACATTAACTATTCTATTATTTCTATTTTGGAAATAACATAGGAGGAAGATACTTGTATTTTACATTAAAATCAACTAAATTATTTTCAAATGATTTTCTATTTTGGAGCCTTTGAAAGTTAATTCGTTCAAATAGAATATCAAACAATTTGGATTTCAATAGTAATTTAAATTATAAATATTGAAATCAGGACCCAAGCATATGCAGAGATAGATTCTATTCTTCGAAACTGAGATTTTAGATGTGTCAAATACAGATAAAGATAACGTGAGTGAAACAGAAAGAAAATAAGTAAATATAATTCAAATTATATCGGCTGTGGCGTCATTTTAATCAGAAAGATCTCGCAAATACGTTAGTAAGAATTTATTTAAAAAAGACGACGAAAATAAAAAAGTTTCACTTTGGAATTAATAGCTACATACTTTGTTTGAGTGATATCTGGTATAGGATCATAAATCAACCGAGCGGGCCGTCTAGCTTCATGGTGCGTCGAGAAGAACCTCCCACCATTGGTGAAAATGATGACGATGCAATTATCGAGAGACTCTTTTTTGGCAATTGTTCGAGATTTCTGTTGGTTATAAGCAATAAATTAAAAGATGTAATAATTCTTGTTGTAATAATTATTTAATTTAATTCATTTCTACCTGAGGAAGGTACGTTATATTTAGGATTGAACTCTTAAAAACTGACCGTTACTAACTAGACAAAAGAAAATCAAATCGGTGTTCACTTGTACTAAATAAATGGGTGCCGAGTCACTCTCCCACTCATATTACAATTCATGTAAGGAGTAGTTGCAATATGTTGATTAATTTTTGCAGTCACACATCATGCGTACGCATTCTTCTCAAAATAATCCAACAATATACGTACTTCGAAATGCAGTACCAATTCTCGCATCAATGTTGGCGTTCCTCAGGACAACGTCTTAATGCCCACTCATTACGCTACAGATACACGATGATGATACAGCTATATTAACTACCCACGATGATCCTACAATAGCGTTTCAATTATTACAAACTCACATCGAAATACTCGAGGAGCGGCTAAATAAATAGAAAATAACCAAAAATTCGGGTAAATGTAACCTCACTATATTCACATTAAGGAAAGGCACTACACCTCTTATCATACTCAATCACCATATCATACACCAAATCAAAACAGTTAGATAGTCAGGTCTTTGCCCGGACCGTCTACATCCAGACAAATTTGCTTGGAAACAACACATAAATAAAGAAATCGAGCAAATCAGTCTTAAAAGGAAACAAATATACTGACTCACGGTAGACATCTTACCAGTAAACTATTACCAGAAAATAAACTATCACTACATAAAACAATTGTAAAGCCTATTTGAACTCATGGTATTCGACTTTGCAGTATGGCAACTAAAAGTCATACTACTCGAATTGAAGTTCACTATGGATGTTGGTGAAACCAGAAATTCATTCGAAGAATAGAAAAGCATTGATCTGGTATATGATCAGTAATGTCCATAGAACAGGTGCTAATGAGGTCGATGTAGATTAGTGGTGAATTCATATATAGTACAGATATTATACACATTTATATTATACAGAGTGTCTTTTCAAATTATTCTTTTGGATAATCATTCCGATGGATACAAGAAATTGAATTTGACAAATCAATGAAAATGCCTCGTTCAAAAGACGATTTTATTTCAAACGATGAAATCAAACGCAAATTTATCTTCATGCTTCATGGTAAATTTCACATTGCTGTATTTGTAACCAAACAGGCCAAAGAAAATGCTGATGCTCTGATTGTAAACACAGCCATTCGATTTTCTTATAAAAATAAATCCTTTACCATTGTCGAATACGATATTGATTTGTTAATGCCATTATCACGATCGACCAGCTCGTCGAAAACGACAGAACCGAGGAAAATCTATTCTTTATTTTTTAAAATACTTCTAATTTCACAAATAAATTCGAAAGACGTACAGAATAATGATATTTAAAATAATATAAATTGACAGTCTCGTGATTATCACGTTCTCAATTTAGTTTTCGATATGTGTATCCGCGAATCGACGAACGATATCTGCTATTATATATCGGTTTCTTCAAAATCTGTGCTTTAATGCGCGCAAACTTCACTTTCGGGCAAATAAAATTATTGTCATGTAACTACTGTGGAGAAAAGGGGCCGCACCTTCGGCAAGCTTGAGAAGTGTTTATCCAGCGGATACCAAACGCATGTAAATGCCGCAATAATTAAAAAAGGATGAGGTTAGAAAGAAGAAGAAGAAGATGGGAAGATCCCCTAATACTTTAGTCTAGATTCCACCATAACTGTAATTAAATAATTGTCAGCGACCCAATCCGAATATATTCTTTCAAGATTTGTATAATGAGCTTAGGCTCGAGACGACAACCAATCGCTGAACGTAGCCATGAACGTTTTTGTCTAACAAAGGTATGGAGTAATTGTATAGCTCTCCTTAAAAAGAAATAGTTGTAGTGGCACTCGATAGTAAACATTCCAACGGTTTTTGTCCCGTGGCTCGCCACGCGCTGTTAACTAAGGTCCTTCAAACGGACAAACAGCCTTTGTCCTAACTACGAGAAGATACGGGAAATATGCTTTCTCAGGAATGACGCTTCCCGCTAGCAACTTTTCCTCAAGGGCAGCTAGCATCCTTTTCTAACCACCAACATAGAAATTAGCCAATTAACGGCGACGTCTGTTTTCCTCACTTTCCGATCGAAGGCTTTTCTCGACGAATCCGATGATCTCGTGTCCTCAGACATACCCCATTATAGTTTTCCTTTGCAGCATCATTGCGATGGAAAGAATTATTCTCGTACAATCTTATCAACAAGTTACACAGCATTTTTGCAATCGAGTGAATACTCCACGTATTTATATTTGATAAAATATTACAAACGCTACCATATAACATCGCTATGCAATGCAAAGTTAATTTTTATATTATCATCGTCTGAATTGTATGTATTGGGAGAAAGATTATCTACTTCCATTATTACCTTCTTCTTCCCTAACCAGTGTCTCATTTTCTTTCATAAATATAAATTTAATAGGTCGGCAATAAAATGTTGACGAGGGTTCAGGGTTTGACCACAGCACTTAATTATATTCATCTAACATTAACTTAACGATACAAGCGTGCATCACCGGAGGGTTACACGAGTCTGTTCCGTGAGGCGGCGTGCATCGCGATGTGTCACACTTGTATTTCACAAAATAGGTAGTACAAAATAGATTTATATTATTTTATCTCAACATTATAAACAGACATACAATAGTAAAAACATAACAATTCAACATTATAAACTTAACATAATTATTTACTTTTCTTATGCAATTTTTTAAAACATGCTAGACAGAGTGCCAGTTGACCTTTACAACGATCACAATATGTTGTTACTTTTTTGGCTTTTTTCGCGTCATACTCTCTACCTTTTATTTTAGAAATACGCTTATAACATTGTTTACTCCGCCGTCTCGTTTTTCTCGCGGGCCCTTGATACGACTGCAGAAAATGTGAAAGTTTTTTGGGCAGTATTTCATTTTCACTTGCTATTTCTTCTCTGTGGGAATTCACTATATTTAAAAGGTGATCAATAATTTCTTCGCGAAATTTTAAAATTTTAATACTCTTAGTACCCCATTTTCTATATACATACCACGCATTTACGAGGCAAGTCCCGCATATTAATTCTATTACAATTTTTCTATGCAATTTTATGGTTCTGCGTAAAAAAACTATAATAGGATGAGATCAACCCCCTTTTTAGCATCACTATAAAAAAATAGTGTGTGGCTTTAATTTACTATTTTTCCCCTGAATAATAACACACCTGTGATTTTTTGAAGTAGCAAGTATACATACTGGCCTTTTGTCAGTCCATTTTAAAAATTTAACGTCGCTCCGATTTTGAAAACTGATAAAGCCACGCCGTTGCTGCGGCCGTCAAATAATAATTCACCTATCAATGTCATTACTACATCATGCGCATGTGTTTTCACTATTCTGGTTGCATTTTTTCCAACATAAATATGAATGTTATAGGCGTAACCTTCCGGAAGACAAAGTTTATAAAGCTTTATCCCATATTTATGCCGCTTGCCTGGAATATATTGGCGAAAACTGAGGCGTCCTTTCCACGGAACCATGATTTCGTTAATTACAATATTTTTACAAGGTTTAACAGTATTTCTTAATATCGGCGTCTGCGTCGACGTGTTAAGCAGCGCTAAAGCAATTACAAACAAAAGTTCTATTTCAGATGAACTTTGTGTAAAGTTACTTGGAATTCGGCTTTAACTGGTTTAAAACATGCATGGATTATACTCTTCGCTATTCCTAAGACATTTACAAATTATTATGTCTGCCTTTCTCCAGTTAGAAATTCTACTTTTTGCGAAAACACTGTTGTAATTATTCGAAAACAGTTTATTTAACATTATTTGGCATCCTTTAGCCTTGTGCCCATTCGTTTCTATACATGATCGACATATTCTTTCTTTTAAACAACAATGTCTTCGTATGGATTAATATCTTTTTGCGTTTCGCTATCTCTATCTCCAATACATGTAGTATACTTGGCATGATGTTTCTTTCCTGATCTCGTAAACATTTCTGTGATGACATCAATTTCCATTTTACCACCACTGGTATAGTTTATAGAGCAATTGTCTTTGTCGCCTTCATACTAATCATTATACTGTTCTGTGACCATTTTATTTTCCCACACGTTACAAAATTAGGAAAATTAAATTTTACAGTTATATCAAGCACTTTCTTACTGTGTTTCCCGAGGAGTGTAGCTCGAACGAAGAATTCAATTCTCTCATTTTCCTGGCGTTCTCTCTCCCGAAACGGTAACTTTCCTTTTGTCTTTCTCAACAGCTCTCGAAATTGGACGATTACATACCCGTAAGACAGCAGAATATAAATTTTCCTGATAGCCATAGTATCTTTGTCCCTCTCTTTGAGTCGCCATCTTAGTGGTGGGCGGGAACGGTTCTCTCCTCGGGTGCTGCAAGCCCGCGTAGCAGGTGTGATCTCAGGGGCCACCTCCATTAGTATGTAGAGGTGGTCGGACAGAGTGTCGACCCCCTCGGCCACTCTCCAGTTGCTGATCCTTCGGTACAGCCCGGAGGTAGCCCACATGACGTCAACCACGGAGGATCATCTCCACGCAACGCAGGTGCTCGCCGAGCCCCTATTTACCAGTAGGAGCCCGAGACAGCATCCTTCCACGAGTGTCCATTCTGGCGTTTCCCCATTGTGAGGAGTGGGCGTTGAAATCCCCAAGGACCAGTATCTGGCGGGGAAGGTATCTTCTGATGCATTCGCCAACCCCGTCCAGGAAATCCTCGAACGCGGCTATGCCGCTGTTAGGAGAAACATAAACGCTCACCACCACCATCCCCGCCCACTCGACCGCGACATAGCCATTGCCACGGTCAAACAGGTTGCCGGGGGCACCCAGAGCCGACATCCACGTTATGGCCGCTAATCCACCTAGGTCTCCGGCCCAGTTGGGGGCGTCGGGGACACGGTACGGCTCAGCCACCACCGCAAGGGCGACTCGGTTCTCCCGGATGGTCTGGACGAGCAGGTCTTGAGCCCGTCTTGATCTTCCAAGGTTACATTGGAGGAGGCGCTTGAAGATTATTGTACCAACTCCATGGCCTCCTCCGGACCATCTACTACTTTAGCAATGCCTCCTTGGTTCCCTTCCGCAGCTGGCCCGCGCGTGGGTCGCCTCTTCTTAACTTTCGGGGGAGCGCATGCCGCCCCGCCCATCCTGTGGTCTGCGGGTGCCCCGAGCGACTCGCACATGGGGCACTTGGGTGCAGAGGCAGGATAGCCTCTGGCACGGTGTCCACTTCCGCCGCACCTGTAGCACAGGTGTCCTCGGTCCACCGTGGACACGCAGGCTGCCCGTACGTGTCCTAGCTCGAGGCACCTGAAGCACTGCAAGGGCCTCTTCGGGATGGCTATGACCCTCGCGGTGGACCAACCCAGGGCAACTTTCCCTGCCTGGGCCAGTTTCCGTGCTCCGGCTACCGGGCACTTCACCCAGACTGACCCGAGACCACCTCTGGAGGCACCGATCTCTCCGAGTTGTACCTCTGCGGCGCCACATCCCACCGCCAAGGCCAGTGCTTGCCGCAGCTCCTCCTTTTTGACCGAGATGTCTATCCCGGTAACTCGTAGCTCCGCCATCTTCGCTGGAGCCGCGACTCTGACCGTGGTAAGGTCTAGCACCTTCGCCAGACGCGTCGCAAGCATTGACGCCTTCTCCCTGTCCTTGTCTCCAGGGACCTTTATTAATATGGCGCCTGTCATGGCCCTCTTCATGCCCACGGTCTCAACGCCGATCTCGGCAAGAGGGATGTTCTGCCTGGCCGTCGTTATTATCTCGGCATAAGACATCTTCGATCCCTCGGTCAACGTTAGGGTCACCGCGGACGTTCGCGGTGTGCGAGGGAGCGCGGTCATCTGTGATGCCGGTGTCGGCCCCTTGTTTGGTGCGGCGGGGCTCGGTCTCGGCGTGCCTGTCGCCCCTGTTTGGGGTGGCTGGCCTCTCACCGGTGGAGCCGTATTCGTCCCCTTCTTCGTCGCTTCTTCCGCGGCTGTCTTCCTCTCCTTTTTCTTCTTCCTAGAGTTTACCACCCTGCATTCCCCACCCTCCTGCTCCCTCGGAGGCGGTGGTGTTTGGGTGGTATGACGAGCGGCAAGATATTCCGTCCTTCGCCGCGCTTCAGGGGTGCGTTGTCGGTCCCCAAATCGCTCTTCGATGGCCCTCATTATGGAGGGCTCGATCGCCTCGATTCTCCTCTCAAGGGCGGCGAGACGTGCACTCTCGCTCTTACCTTCCAGTATGGTACGGCCAGACTCGACAGCCAAGCCGCTGCACCGCGGGCACTCGTGGGCACAAGCAGCCCTTCTCGACAGTTCTTTGCGAAGAACTGCATTTTCTTCCTGCAGCGCAGCCAGTCGTGCTTCCACGAGCCTTGCAGTCCCAGTGTTGCTGTGTACTGGTCCCGCCTTTCTCAGCGATTCGGTCATCCATGCGGACATATAACTTGCCGCGGCCTTAAGGGATTTTATGTATGTCCCCCTAAGGTTGGGCGCTGTCATCGCCACCTTCATAACCTCGGAGAGGTGTCTCGTTGCCTCGGCGCTGGTGTCCGCGACCGAGCTCGTCCTTATTTGCAATGCCAATTCTTCGGAGACTTCCGGCGTTGTGTACGTAATTTTTTTTCCTCTTCTTGCCCCTTGACGCCGTCGAAGCCACCGATGGCCACGACGCGAACGAAGCAACCGACTCTTCGCCGTCGGATCCCGCTCGCGCCCGCGATCCCCCCGCACTCGATGACATGGTGTCGGTCACCAAGGCCGGAACGAGGAACACATTCTCCGATCTGTTCGCGTTTCTCTGCGAACCCCTCGTAGTTCTCCTTGGAGGCTCTCTGTTCTCCTCTGCTGCCTCCGTCCTGTTGTTTGCTACCTCGCCAGACGCAGAAACACGTCCGGGGGCCTGGCGGTCGACCCCCGAGCGGCCGTGGTAGTGAGATGACGACGCAGTGGGGCCCACTTGACTACCCACAACTGCGCCGGTACTGGGGTCTCCCCCCCTGCACCGTATACGTTCTTCCTTTTCGGTTCAAAGTCCATCATGTATAAGTATTTCGCCTAGTCGTCAACGGTAGTTCCAGTCCTGGTGCCACTCACTCTTTCGCACCACATACCGGCCGAGCCGGTGCATGGTGACAGGGAGCCCCACGAGAAGGTGAGGTGAGTGGTCTGGGCAGACATGGGCCCACCAACTTCTCCGAAATTCTCCGCACCGGGGCGGCAGACTGAAGGGTGCCAGGGGCATCGACCAGCTACCACCCGACTATAGGAGGAGTTTCCCAGGACATGGTCCTACGTCCTGGGAACCCATACCCGCCTCGTGCTCCCCAGCTAAAAAACAATCTGTAATCGTTTTTCTTTAGAACTTTCAATCTTCGAAAAGATCAATTTTAAAAAGATTGCAAATTTTCTAGTTTTATGTTTTGTGTTCTTAAAGTAACAGCTATCGAGAAAATGCATTTCTAACATTTTACATACCGGTTGTTTACACACTTAGACCAATTCTGCTATGATTTGAATGTAATATAATGATCAATATGATGCAAGAAAATTGCAACACGCATATTTAGACCCACATCTATTTCTTCTATGAATACCATTTTATTTTCAATTTCCATATTTTGTGTTAATTGACGAATGTATAGGCCTATAAAAACGTCTTCTCTTATTTTTGCTTCTTGTAAAACTGGGTGTTTTAACTTTAAATATTTGAAGATTGCACCGCTTTTTTTACGCGCGCGAGGAGGGGAAAATACATTACGCATACTCAGTGACCCGTGTAACTGAGTTATGTGGGACTCGGCAAGATGGTAACGCCATACCTACTAAAAACCCCTCCTCCATCCCACTCCTCTATCGGTACAAGTACCAACCCTGGAACCACCTTTCGGCATTACTTCAGGGTTGATTTTCTTTCCAAGTGTACCCCTCTAATCAAGACTCTCTTATCTAGGGTTCCTTCTCCTTTCAATGTTCCTCTCCTGGACTTGTCTAGCTTCCATGATCTTCTTACATAGTCCTTGAAATCTCACACAATTCTCCTCCCTGCTGCTCTCCACCTCGATTAGATTATCGGTTGTCAGTGGCATGCCCAAGTGATTTTCTAATACTGTTTTATCATTGATCCATCTAGGGCAATTGAACAACGCATGCTCCGCATCATCTCTTTCCATATCGCAATCCCAGCATCTTGAGTGGACCTCTCTATTAATCGTCTTACGTACGTTATACGTTAAATATTCCATGTCTACTCAAGATCTGCATGGTAAAGTGATCGATATTCCTTCTGTACTTCTTAAAAATAAAAGTACAAGCGTTATTTATAAGTCTCCTTGTCCAATTATCCTCCCTATAATAACTTCAATCTTCTCTCCATTGTTCTTCCATTCGTTCTTCCAAAAATTGAGGCGGCTCCTGACCTAGAGCGGGTGTTATATCGCTCCTGTTGTTCTACCCTTCTTATCTCATAGTTTTCCACCCGCAGCTCTGCATTAAAATATATCGGCATAGTGCCTGTTTCGACCGTTTGAGGAGAGACGCGTTCAAGAGATATCACGTCAACGAAAATCGTAAATTCCCGTTACGATTATATAATCGACGCCACGAACTGATCGATCCCCTATTTCTTTTACGATAATAGAGGTGGTTCAAATGATTATACACTGGATTAACACGTATAAATTAAAGTTTATTCAAACAACTGGTTTACTAGAGAGATATAAACTGATAAAGTATAAATGAATATCGATTGACATACAAGGTTACAAAGTCGATAACGCGACGTAAGTGTGGATGACGACGGTTCCAAGAATGTTTTTTGACTGACTTTCCGTGAAGATGATGCTGTGGAGGAACGCTTGCGATGGGTGGATCTAAGGACACGAAAATAGCTGATTTGTTAAGGGCAAGTTTTCGTTGGTAAAGTGAGGGAATAGATTTCGTTGTTAATTGGTCATTTACCAGGTTGGTGGGTGAGGAAGGGTGCTAGCCGCCCCCGAGAGGAAGTTGCTAGTGGGAAGCATCGTACGTGAAAGAAAAAACCAACTTTCCGATGTCAACCCGTAGTAGACATTAAACTTTAGAAAACAATGCGAAAAACGATATTTGTTTGGTCTGAAGGACCTTAGCTAGAAAATTCTTGAGATTTAGGAATATTGAGGGTACGCATTGAGGATGTGTAGACATCTGGCTGTCATCTTGCCCGCGGTGTGTGGCCTGGTCTAGGTAGAAAGTCGTCAGACGTAACAGTGCCCGTAAGCACACACCGTGCCGAGCCCCGTTTTTACCTATACAATAATGTTTACGAAGTTTTTCGCGACTTTCAATTTGATACGTAGCGAAGGCGGATATGCATTGTTTCTATCTATTAAATTGGGATGCTGTATCTTTTTCCGTTCAGTTCTAAACATTGTTTTAATAGCCAAATGTTGATGTTGCACATAGCAAGAATATTTCGTATATTCACTTCGAAGAACCATGAACAAAGATATAACTTTTAGATCTTCGCGTGTATTTCAATTACATCTTCCGTAATTAATCACTTGCAAAAGTATTTTGAAAATGTCGAACGTTCCTTCTTGTTTTTCACTGCCTGCAGTTGGTGTCGATGGGTTTAAATACCTGTTATCTAGTCAAGATAGTCACCTCCATCTCTTGTCTCTCAAACAAATTGATATCCCCCGTCTAGGTGCATCGGTATCGACATGCGTTGCTTGTTGTCTCCCGATTCCAGTAGTTCTGTTGTTATTATTAAGGATCGAACTACGTTATTTTTCGTTTCTTCCGTCGTGTTGGTTTGCTATCATGAGCGCTTGGTGTTTTCGTGATATTTTCGTATTTTTATTTTGTTCACCTGGAGTTTGTAAATAAAGCCCCACGGGACCTTGTTTACTTCTGTGATCACAAAGCTTCGTGTAGTAATTCAGGCCACGCCAAGTCGTAAATACGAACAAAGTAGTCGCGTACGACGGAACAAATTCAGTTAATGCTTGGTCTCTTCAAAGCGCACGTATACTCGACAGAAATTCAAATTCGATTTTCGTGGATGCCAGGCTTCGGATGAACAAATCTTATCCTTTTTTTGTGACGTATTTTTGAAAGAGAATATTTTTGAAATAACCTTTTAGCGGCTTGTACTATAATTTTTTGGACACCCTGTCTGATGTTCCGACACAATGTATGTAACTTTTAAAAATATTTGCTTCATAGAAACAATTTATTGATCGAAGGGAATAATAGTCGCATTTTTTCGGCTATTTTACACAAGCCGTGTGTTATACGCGTTACACGTAACATGTTAGGATAAAATAATTTTAAACTTCTTCCAGCTTCCAACATATACGAAATCGAATTAGTTACGAACAATAGTTTGCAGCAAATGCACATTAAAAATAACATATTTTTTTGCGGAATTCACAAATCGTGCCACAGTTGTATGATTTTGTTTCCTTTGCAATTCTTTATAAACAAATGAATGAGGCGTTGAAGACTGCTCTTTCACATAATGATTAACCATCACGTTTACTACTTATGTAACAAGCGACTTTATCCAACGATTATTTGATCAATTGAAATTCAAGTATATCTTCCCCTAGCGTTGATTTGCTAGAATATTTTTATTTGCATATTTTTTCAAAAAATTTACCAATATCTCATATTTCTAATGTACAGTCACCATTACTTTGCATGAATCAGTATAAACGTTATTCTTCCTGGAAGTACTATTATATTAGATGTCATAGCATAAATCTTCTGATTTTGCTTCAGCATTTCTGTTGCACACAACAGTATTGGTGTGCTATTTTAACTGAGATTTTAGTTCACATGGAACCTAAATCGCAAGATTAATAAAAAAAGAAAGATGTTACTTGCTTCTGGATACGTCGAAATAAACCAGTACTTTTATGACGTTTACGGACCCAAATTGAAAAATGTGGACGAATATTGGATCTATGTACTTATTGTTTTTGGCTGAACTTTGCTTTAGGGCAAAATCAAGAATTAATCACTTTTTTTGCAATCTGTCAGTTTTCGAAACGGAGAATTCGAAAATTCTAGGTTTAAGTTTTGGGATCCAGTGGTACAAAGTCATAGTTATGTAAAATGTGTGTGGTATTTTACACTTTACTTTGGCAATAAATTGGATTCTGGATCCTTCAATGAGTACAGTTTCTGGAGACACTGACTACACGTAGATAGTAATCATTTCGGCCTATTGAGCCAAATGTGTTTGGTTACATGTATTTTGTATATATTTGGTTTTTCATTCTGACATGACTCAAGGACACTTGTATAGAGCAAACCCGGATTAGTTCGACTACTTTTTGAAAAAAAGGCTGTAATATTACTGTTTTTTTCATATTCTTTTTTGTTTTCGGCAAATTGAAGTATTGCATAAGTAATCTATGAATTGAAATATTTATTCTTTTTTTAATAAAAAAAAAATATTAATATTGCAAGTGCCTGGTCTCATCCGTATGTTCAGGTTAGAGTGTTCTCTCATTACTGGTGAGATCCACCTTAAAGAACAGTAAAACCTGTCGCTACTTGATGCGACCAATACGCAGGTGCTGGACCTTCTTTGGAAAATGTACCCACCAATTACTTCTAATTTTCCATTCACCTTAAAAAAATGGCAAATCAGAAAATCCGGATGTCCACTCTTAGGAACTCGCCTTCCAACATCGTTTCAATAATCGATCTGTAATAGAACTTTATTAGGTAAACTTACTAAAATATTTTTCTATAAGTCTGTGCATGCATCCTCCTTTTTTCCCGGAGCTGTCTTTATGCTCTAAAGAAACTCGGCTATATTAAGTTGTATTTCGAAACAATTCAGTAAAAGTTCGTGTGAACGATGCATTGCAACAATATCAGTGGTCAAGGCCTGTAGGTAACAGTCTTTTCCAATGTGTCCAAAGAATTCATTTGCGTTTTTTTACCACTGCGTTGTTTTTTCGCTCTTTTTTTATCGTGTTATGTACCTTTTCGCAGTTATCAAATATTTCCCGTATTTATTTTGCGGTTTTCGCGAGACGGCCAATTATGTTAGTACGAACTAATTTTTTGCGAATATAATATACTCAATGTAACATGTACCCATACTCAAAGAATAGAATTCATTCAGCTAAGGATCGGGACGAGGATAAGGATTGTGCGAATTTTCATGGCGACGTTTTTGTCGTCATAATACCGTCGTTCTGGTGGCATCGTTGATGGAAACGATCCGCTACATATTGGAATAATGTAAACAGAAGTCGAGCACGTGTGAATGCTGATTTGTGTCGTCAACTCATTGGACGATATAATGGACATAAGCTCATTTGGCGCCAAAGAGAAATGTAAAATACTCTGAAGATACTTTGCTTTGCATAGTCATGTGGTATGAATCATTGGATCATTGGATTGGAATTTTAAACTTGGATTTGTGGATTCCACACATTGAAAACTACAAGACTGCAGATAAAAAAGACAATGATTGTTAGTTCCTTACAGTAAAGTCCAACCCTATTTTTTAAATACAATTGCCAGTTCTGATGCATAACTGACCGAACAAGATCGCTACTTTGGAATAAGCAATATAACAATATAAGCAATATATTAAACTTTAATATTATATCCAAAATAAAATGTTTAACTAAGTAATGTAAAATATATAAAATAGCACGATATTGATTGAAGGGCTGCTCCGAAAAGATATAGGTTTGCTTTATCTCTAAGAGTACAGAATTGCATATTATTATTTTGTGATAGACACTCTTGAGTTTGCAAGCCTTCAATCATCCACCTATAATAAGTATCCAATAACGATTATTCTATTTCCCAAAATAATATCAATTATTCATTCACTTATTATTTTTATAATACATTACACATACCATTTTTATAATTAATTTGTTATTACTTCATGCAACCGTTTGCGCCCACCTTGCAGCGGTCGGTGAAAACTCTAACCCACACTTAAACGTAATAAATGATGATATTCTTTTTTTATTGAGCTAGTATATAAGTTATAGTAGATAAGTTATAGCAAGCATATGTTGCAGCTTCTTATATGTAGTTGTGCCACTATTTTAAAGCCCTTGCTCGCCCTACGTTTATAGACAAAAGGTAACCTGCAAATAATACTGACGCTCGCATTGCGAAATATGCATAACTGTAGTCAAAAATACTTTGTAGTGGTACATGTATTTTTTACGAATATCTCAAGAACTAAGGCCGATCCCCGGTTATACAGTCGGGCCCGGAAATATTCGGATATTAGCACAACTTTGATTTCTATGCCCTATATTTGAAATAAATACGGACAAAAGAACAAAAACATTTTGCAGTATACCGAAAACTATATTGTATAGGTATCAGAGTAAAAAACTTCTGATTTAAAACAAACCGCTTTTCAAATATAAGAAGTGCTGAAAACAGTGAATTTTCGTGTTATAAAAATATCTGGACACCTTATAAATTAATGTTAGAGAGACTAAAATGGCAATTCATTTTTTTTTTATAAATGTTCAATATTTTTTTCGATACGCCTTTTGTTCAATAATGTATTAGTAGACGATCTTCCAGATGTTGAAGATCATTTTTTATTAATAATCGATACTGTGATGTATTTCTCTATTAAATGAATTTCATTCAGTATTTGTTGTTATATTTTTGTATGATTGTATTTTTTACTAATTGTGCAACCTAGCTTATTCCATAAGGACGATTGTGCTTCTGTGAAACACTCGTTATCTTAGTTTGATACCTTAAATCTGTAATGCATTGTAGTATTCTCGTAAATTTTGAATTCACTTTCCTTCGATCTTCATAACATGTTTTAAAATCACCGAAATTGCAGAGGCTGGAACGTTTCTTCAAGTTCGCTGTTCGTTTTATTTCACGAATCGTAAATAATGGATTACACTTTATTTTGCGAATGATACGAATATCTCGTCGCAGTGTCGTTTTGCGTTTTCTAGCCGTTCTTGGCACATCTTCAGCGAAACTTCTCTCTTTGACTCGATCACACATCTTTTTTTTTAAGCTAGAAAAATTTACCGAATGTCCAGCTGGACAATTGTAAAGTACAAATACAATAATAAAAAAAACATCTTTTTGACTTCTATTTTCGAGAGCTTAAATTTTCCAGGCATTGCAGACAAGGAATCCTTCTTTTCTTTTTCAAGCTATCCTTTTTTCTTCACTGAGAGATCCTCAATCTCTATAGTTCTCTTAGTTCTCTACTTCTTACCATATCCAATAAAATATTAGCCATTATTATTCCGAGGTAAATTATTAATACTAATGAAAGTAGCGCAAGTGTTCTAATATATTTAAAGAACAGTTTCACAATAAATATTGCAATGGTTATTTATTAAAAACCAAGAATTATGCAATCGTTGACTTATCTTCCGACGTTGGAACTCGTTCTTTCTGAATTTTTGACTTTACAAGCATGAGAAGTTCTTGTCAAAAAAAGTGAGATATATAGTATCGTTTAATACTGATTACATTGATATAAACTATCTGTAGCGGCACCCGATAGTAAACTTTCCAACGGTTTCTGTCCCGTGGTTCGCTACACAAAGACTATTCTACGGTAAGATGATTGCCAGATGTCGATACACTCCTCCCAGAATATTTTCAGCTAGCCTAAGGACCTACTACAAATCTTAGGATTTATTTAGCTAAGGTCCTCCAAACAGTCAAATAGTCTTTCTCTTAACAGGCCTTAAATCTATCACCTACTACGGGGAGATACGAGAAAGCTGCTTCTCTCACGTACGATGCCACCCGCTAACAACCTTCTCTCAAGGGCGATTAGCATCCATCTTCAACCACCAACATAGATCAACCAATTAGCAGCAACGTCCATTTCCCTCACTTTCCGAACGAAGGCTTTCCTTGACAAATCCGATGATCCCGTGTCCTTAGACACACCCCATCATAGTTTTCCTCCGCAGCATCATCGTGACGGAAAGTCAGTCGTCATATATCGCCGGTATACAACAGTCGTTAGACCGAGTCCGTAGACGTCAACAGTTGATCCGAGTTCCTCGGCATCTTAGCAATCATCATCCGAACTTGTATCGTGCATCGAAACGCTTCAACCGAAGTCGAACTTGTAATTGCAAATCGCGAATCGCGATAATAGCAATCGCGAGTGCTACGAAAAGTGTACATAAAAGTATATATTAATAAAGGTATATTGTTAAATATACCCAAGTGTTTCTTCCGCACCTATCACAACTTATCCATTTCATATTTTACACTTTTATTTGCGATATTTTATACATAAAAATATTTCTCGCATCGTATCGTACAATTTTAAATTACTCTCAGTGTTATAAGTCATTCTGTATGATGGTTATGTTATTATTTCATTCTAATCGGTTGTAATTAATTGTAAATGATTCTCATATATAAAAGCACAGTGACTGATACAACAGATGATGTATAGAGGTTGTGTTGCTTTAAACAAGAGACATCCTACTTTTTTACATTGGTTATTTGTATTTTTCATTTTTTCCAGTAATATTCTGATTCGTTATAGTGCAATCTGACACTACATTTGATACAGACTACATTATGATGCATGTTAAGGACTCCAAGGGGAAATGTTACATATATTTTATAAATTATACATATTATGCTAAACGCACTGAGAAAATCGCTGTCATATGTTATAGAATATTATATGATTAATATTATATGATATTTATGGAGGGAAAACTAATAGTATCTTGTTAAAGCTCTTATTAATTGCTATTGACGTGTTTTGATAGCAGAATAATAAAGTACAAGTCTACTCAATATTTTATTGTTTTATTACTTAATGAATTTTGGAAATAAGTCTTCTTTCAGGGGAAAATTTTAAATAATAATGAAATTGACAGAATTCTGCTATTACAGTAAACAAGTAATTATAACGTCATAGAAGTTATAAAATTTGTTAGTAGAAATGGAAAGCTAACAGTATAATTGCTTAGAAGTTCTACAAAATATAACACAAGCAAGAGCAGAGAGTAATCGCATTGCCAAAAATGGATTTCCTAAAACAGTAGATCTTGCGATAAACCGTTCAACGTATTTTGCAGCGATATAAACGTTTGGAACAAAAACATATAGAATTCACAAAGATAGTGCACAATTTACAGCGTAGGAAATATTAAAGAAAAGTTTTTCTTAGTGATGAAAAAGCAATCCGTTTAGATGAACGGAATTGTAGAATATACAAGAAGTTTCTAACCAACAGTAACAGTACTATATACTATATTCTAATTTATATATAACAAATCTAAAGATATGGATATTGGTCGAGAACTTTATGCAGATTGGCCAATGATGCAGCAACGTTTTGAACTTGTAATATCTATTTATACGATGGGGAATTTGAATAATTTGAAAAACTCATACTCAGAGTAATCAGGCAATAAAAATAAATGGTGCAGTACAAAACGATTATTAGTAAAAAGAAAAAAAGGAAAGATTAGAAACGATAATCTTGCGTTTTAAAGTTTGAGACAGAAACGAGAAGAAGATGCACGTGATATGCTTAAAACGTGCAAAAGAGAAAATTATGATAGTTCCGATCTTTCGCTCGTGTATTCAAATCAGATGACCACGAGAACAGTTTTTGAAAGAAATGGATCCAATTATTGCTTTAAATATACAGTGCGGTACACATCAATTTTCTAATTATGTAGAGGAGATTTTCATTATTTCACAAATGAATACATTTGTATACTTGGAATCTAGAATCATGTTTTATCTGTAAAGAAAGTATATCCAGAATTTTAACATGTTTCTCTTGATACAAAGGTTGTGCAATGTAACATGGCAACGAATACGAATACGAAATAAACATAATATGAAATAATATCAAGTTTCAATTTGGATAAACGAACAAATGAAACATTTGCTTGTGTAATACTTACAAATAAAGCTATACGCAGTGAGATCGCAATCAATGGAAAAGGTTGTAAGATGCAAAAGCTTCTGAAAGAAAGTTGACGAACATCTCAAAAATTGGATATCATAAACATATCGCACATTTATCGAGAAGTAGGTTCTTCATGACACACTTACTACAGGCGTATTTGCATTTTGTTGCACAGAAAAATACGATTTGCGTAATTTGATCTCCAATTGCTGAACACGAGCACAAAATTTCACCATTTTGGTTACAAACGACACACTCCGTAATTTCTCCGTACAATAATCTTCGTACCATTGAGAACCATCTATAATAACATTATAGATGACAATACAATCAATACGATACAGTGCAGCGGTACGTCCCAAGCGCAGCCGTGGATGCTTTATCAACAGCTACGTTTCTCACCAAAACACAGGTATCGAGCTCATTCAAATTTTATAACAAATGTCAGTATTATTTCAGAAATAATATAAATAATAAAAATAAAAAGTAAATAGTTTTTAAGAGTTGATAATTGAATAATACTTCTATTAGTATCTAATGCTGCTTTTTTCTCGAACTGCTGGCTATAATTTTATTCACAAATCCTTCGAGATCAGCAAATATGAAATTATTGTACTCAAGACTGTCAGTAGACAACATGCAAAGAAAATTTTGAAGATACACAATCAAAAAAAAAAAAAAAAAAAAAATTGACACAGTCAACGTAAACAAAAAGATCATTTAAGTGAAAACATATTTAGCGTTTTCACTCAAGGATGAAATCCTTATATAAAAACTACAACTCTGCTTATAAGTGCAATTTCAGCTTGGATTTAAGGATCTTGTAAAATATCCTTCCTAATATCTGAGTCTATTGAAACAATCGTCCCATAAAATCTTCCTTACAAGATATGAAGCATATTATCCTGAATATCGAGAAGCTTTTTGTGAAGTGTTCTACCAATTTCTTAAACTCAACTCAGTTTGTGAAACTACTTAAGCAAATGTTGCATTGCATTACGGTAGTAAATTTAGATGCCAAAAATTTGATCTATATGAACGTTTGCTGAATTCAATGTATTTATTATCGTTATGAAATATCTGCATGCTCTAATAGGAATACTCTTAAGATGACGATGCTTAAAGAATACGTATTGAAGTCGTGTACAAGTTTCCGCAAAACGTGACAACACGTTCAGACAAAATTGCTCGATGGGAATCAGTGAAAAAAATGAGGCTCTAAGTAGACGGAAGAAGATGAGGGAACAGATAGAACACAGAGATCACATTCATCTGTGTTGGGTGACGATTAACTATACCGTTCTTGAAGAATATTGTAACAGATTCTAGTGTATTTGACCATATTGTATTTCGATGCATACAATTTCATCGATCACTTATTTCCATTAGAACAGACAGAAGAACAGATACTTATCGTGATCATAACTTCAGAAAGGAGGAACTTCCTGTGATATATATTCGGAGCGGGAACATACATGTCATGATCTCTCCATTTTTAGATTAAACGTTGTTTAATCTAAACGAAATGTATATTTGAAAACGTGACAAGCAAGAGAAAGATGAAACAAAACGCAATTTTCAGAAAAAGATGTTAATTTAAGCAACGAATAGAATTAGTAATGATATAGTGCTATAAACAGTCATAGATATATTAGTTTAATATATCGAAGATAAGAAAAGCATGTTAGTCGCATTGAACGGAGAGATTCTTCCAACGTTATAATGTTCGATACAGTTAAATTTACTGAAACCATTATCTTTCTGAAAATATTTAAACCCTGAATTGGTTCGCATATTTATCAGATATGAGTATTACGGAAAGTGTTCGCAGATTGATTTAGTCAGGGATGTTTTCACAGAAGGAAGTCAATCATTTCAGTAAGATTAAATTAAATTATGAAATTCTGGGAAAATAATATAATTTAGCAGAAAAATATTCGAAAACTGAGTATATAATCGAAATATAATACTGTGGCGGCACTCGACAAGCGACTACCACCACTCAACACCAACGAGTGGTCGGACGACGATAGCGCAGTGGTTAGCGCCACAATCCACGCAATAAATAAACTGACGTCGGACATCTGCTGGGCGTTAAACGCAAAACAACGAGTAGCCGCCTGCTTAATAGACCTCGAAAAAGCTTTTGACACAGTCTGGATCCCAGGTCTTATATACAAAATGATTAAGAAAAACTTCCCGCAATACTTAATTAAAATAGCCTGGGACATAATAACAAACAAAACATTCTTAATGACCGACGGTACACACACATCAAGCAGAGAATTCTCCATAAAAAACGGTCTACAACAAGGAACAGTAAATTCTCCGTTACTTTTCAGTATTTACAATAGCGACTTACTAAATCTCTTTAATCTCATCCATAAACGCTCCATAGCCTTCGCAGATGACCTAATCATCTACGTAACAGGCCGCAAAATCAAAACAATAAGAACAGAACTCCAAGAACTTTTTGACAAAATTAACGATTCCTACTACACATGGAAATTAAAAATCAATGCAAGCAAATGCGAAACCATACTGTTTAGACCCAAGTCAAGTGAAATCGGCCCAATAGAAAGAGAACACTGTAAAAAATTGCAACTAGGAGAAAAAGCAAACGAAGGGGAACCCATACCACACAAAAACTGCGTAAAATATCTAAGCGTAAATATAAATGACAAATTAAACTACAAGCAGCACATCGAAATTCAACTCTCCAAGGCCAGCAAAGCATTTTGGAAAACAAAAAGATTATTTTACTCCAAACATCTCAACAGCAAAGTAAAAATCCTACGCTACCAAGCACTAATCAGACCAATCATAACCTACGGCTGCCCAATCTGGTACAACATACCTGCTTCCCTAATGGAAAAAATTCTCTCAAAGTATTTGAAAGAAAATGCATCAGGGCTTGCCTGAGTACTTACAGATCCGAACACAGCGGATTCAAGAAACACGTAAAAAGTAAAAGATTCTATGACTTAGCCAACATCCAGCGCATCGACTGTTACATCTTAAAATTAATAAGAAACCACTTTGCGCAAGCTGCAAAGATTAAAGAAAATAGTCTAATATTCGGTTGCTTATTTCCAAACGAGTCATACTACAAAAATACACTGTCAACAGGCTACATCCCTCCCGAAGCGTTTTTATACCTAGACGAAAGAAACTATCTTCAAGGCCAAAATAATATTCCAATAATCTACCATATAAAAAGAAAAATAGGAATTAAAACAATACATTACGAGGAAAACCTAAATGGACAGACTGTAGACACTAGGTGAAGATACAACATGGCCCTTCCTCTGAAAGACACTAAAGACGAACACAGAAAAAACACAAAAAAATATTGGTGGATACCAAATTCACAGTAAAATAAGAGAGAAAACCACAATTGACACAACCAAATCGACAGAAATCAATTCTGTCTCCGTGTAACATAGGTATAAATATTGTAAATATTGTAAATATTGTAAATAAACCTATTAAACGTCTCCCTCCCCCTCCCTCTCATTCCGCCCCTCCGCAAAGTACCACAATACCCAAAAAGTAGACTACCGAAGTGTTCTGTTTTGCGGCCAAGTTTTCAGGATAGAAATAATAACTAAAAACATGACCACATAAAAGCTCCGCTCCCCAACGGCTTAAATTTAATGCATACATTATAACACTAAAAATGTAAAATTCCGACACATACTATAGTATAGTATGGCTACGTTATACCGTCGCGTATCGATACTTTTGTCTAACCCATCTTATCGAAATTCATGGTTTATTGTGAATGTACAAATGTAATAAACTAAATCTTGGATAAATAAACGTTATTTAAAAAAAGCAGTGGTTAGCGCCTTAGGTTACGAACGTTCAGGACCCAGGTTCGTATCCCGACGCCCGGAGTCCGACTTTTTCTTCCACGCCTTTAATTTAGGAAGAAAAAGCAGCAGTACCCCAGCAGTGCCATCTACACTAGTGACGGAATATATTTCGGCCTCTACACCATCAGCCATCACACATTATAACTAAACGGACACCATTATGTGTTTTGTCTTCGGAAGAATCAGTTTTTACTACTTTAGAAATAAACGTCTTATTTTTAATATATACATAAAATGTCTTTTAAATACATATATCCGATTTATTTGGTTTAATTCATATCTTGGGAAATAATAATGTAAGGACAATTCGGCTTCGCCAAATATGTATTCCGCCTGCATCATTCGATTTTTCGTATCTATCACACAATAAATTTGACGAATTAAAGTTGAAATATCTCTTAAACCCCTTTTATATAGAGATGTTTATGCATTAACTAGCGCGTAAAAAGTATTATATTAATATATTATATGTTATATATTAATATATAATGTGTAATTATTTAATATATATCTTAATATATACATATTTTTAGTTTTATTATTGTTACTGAAGTTACAGTTATTGAAGTGTGCGTCAATCGTGTTCAGGGAAAGTTCGGTCACCGAGCTAACGCTGCTGAACAGTTTGCGAATAATCATTGGATATATGGAAGCAATTACGGTTAATGACTTGCACGGCCAAATTTGTATGTCCTCTGCTTGGAACCAACTTCATTCTATTCGCGAACAAAGATTCACAATGGAAGTATCCGTCAGAGGGTTCGTCCCTCTGCAACTTTACATTGCGAACAATCCTTGAAGTTGTTCCCGAAGTGGTAGCAAACAAAAGAGTTCTTTTACCTTTAGCTTTACACCAATGGCGTCCCGTAAGATCGACAGTGGATAACGATCGTGTGACGCGCAGAAATTTAGAAGTTACGATCTTTACAGAGATTTATCAAAGAAAAGAAATATCAAATAACAATATTTGTACAATAAATATAATAATATTAATACAATAGCTAAAATGACAAACATTTTAATCATAATGATATACTATAATGATGGAAGTTAGAACACAAAAGTTTATAATATTATGAAAGGCTTTCAAATATGTAGAAAAATTGAAGTTCTTAGAATCTGTTTTATCATTTAAGCCGACTGCGCTTATTGTGACTACTGTCTAATAGGACATTTCCTGAGCGCCGACGTTGACATGCGAATGATATCTCATTGTTCGATTTTCTCTGAGGCACCGCGATCTCTTTCCAAATTCATTCCCGGAATGATCCTTACCTCTTGGGGCCGCCCTAAGTTTGGACTCGCCACCGCCGCCTGGAAGAGACTAACCTCATTTTCCAGGATACAACGCATCGTTTCACGCAGAAGCGCGTGTACTCTAACCGGTCGTATTTTATGGGATGGCTACCTGAGCCTATAAATGTAGGTTGCCTTCAGGCTTTTAGAGGGAGTGACAGCTGCACCTCCTCCATTAAGGCTGATGTTGAATGATTAAAGACTTTTCTAAAGAGCTGTCAATTGGTGAGTTGGTTATGAATAAAGCCATTAGGTAGATTTTTTTATAATTGTTGAGTTAGTTGTTGCTATAACGGGTGAATGATCTGAAAAGAGCTCCACAGAAGAGTTGATTTGGACATATCTTGGCGAGATGTTTTTAATTATAAAGAAGTCTAATATGTCAGGTATTTTGTTAGTGTCAGTGGGCCAGTACGTGAGCTCATTTGTAGTGAGGTAATTAAGTCTGTTGGTGTTTATGCTTTTCAAAAGATTTTTGCCTCTTACTGTAATAAGTCTGCTGCCCTATTGGCTATGTTTAGCGTTATAGTCTCCTCCAGCTTAGAATCTATTGTTCAGATCTTCAAGGAAGTTATCGAAGTCTTCTTTAGAAATATAATGTCTAGGAGGACAATATACTGCTGAAGTGGTGATTGGATCATGCCAATCTTCTATCGCTACGCTTGATGGAGGCTCATAATGTTTAATGTTGGTTTTGATGATAATTCCGGCGCAGCCGTGGGCCTTTCCACTGGAATGTTGAGTGTGGTAGAAGTTATAACCGTTTATTTTCAGGTATCTTTTATCGGTAAAGTGAGTTTCAGATATAAGCATTACGTCAATTTCTTGTTGTTTTAGGAAGAGTTCTAGTTCGTATTTATGCTGAGCTAGACCGTTATCATTCCAAAGCGCTATGAGTATTGAGCTTATTTTACGTCGGGGCGTGTTAATTTGTCCACGATAATTGTAAACAATGATAGCAAGTTATTAATTTGCTCTGATTGTTTCTCGATTAATTTTTCAAGTCTAGTGAAATTATCCGTGTTTTGTGAACTGGGAACACTATTTTGTGAATGGTCACTATGGATTTTCGGTCTGTTTTGATATCCTTGAACTACCTATGCATAGGAGATTGAAGGAGTAGAGAATTTTTGTGGACCGAGTACTTGGTTGGTTAGGTCCTTAACTCTGGGTTTAGGGTACTTGTTATCATGCAAGGTCTTGTAGGCTGAGCAACCTTTATAGTTCGGAGGATGCTCTCTTTGACAGAGGATGCACTTTGCAGGAGTACCTGGAGATATAGTGCACTGATCTATAGGATGAAGGTCTGCACATTTAACGCAGCGGTAATTGTGATTGCAATATTTCTGCATGTGGCCGTACCTTTGGTACCTTTTACATTATTGAACTATCTCTTTTTTAATAAAAGGTGGTTCAATTTTTACTACAGAATTCATTATACGGTTGATGTTGTAGACTTCTATATTATTTGGCTTTTGCTTTAAATTAACGAAGAATAAAGGTGGGTTTTTTTGTGATTCTATGTCTTATATTGCTAATATTAGTTACTTCATGGCCATGGTTTAAGAGTTCTGACTTCAGTTCATCAAAGTTAGCTGAGTGGTGAATGTTGCGTAGTACTTTCTTGTTTCAGTTGATAAATGTGGAAGTTAGCGTTCAGGGTTTTTAACAGTTTTGTTAGTTTTCTATAAGAGCCTCGATTAGTCGGCAGAATTTTAACCTGATTATTTTTAATTTTTAGTCGTTAATCTTCTTTGTTTATGTCTTTTTCGATAGACTTGATCATTGTTTGAATATCAATGACATTATCAATGAAGATTGGTGGGAGAGGGGGATTGTTTTTGTCTATGCTGGTTTGTTGATGATTCTACTACATCCATAGAATCGTCTGTAGAATCTAATATTTCAAATCTATTGTAAGTAGTAACATGGTTTGTTGACGATTTGTTCTGGCTAGTGTTTACATTTTTATTAACTGTACCTATCTTATGTGTTTTACTATCGTTTATGTTGTTAGAAAAATGGGGCAGATTATCCTTTTGCCACAGAGGAGGTAGAACAGAGCGGTTGTAGTTCAGCTCATATGAGCCTAATCGAGATAGATAAGCTATCTTCGAGCTTGTTAATTCAATTTGAAATAACTGGTCGAGAGGCTATGATCGCAGATTCGAAGTGTTGGGTTTTCCACGAGTAAGTTTAGGAAACACTTGGTTTGTATCTGTTTCGATTCACCTTCGACGGAAGGCCGTCACTTGTTGTATTGTGAACTGCACTGGGCACTAGACATACGTCTACACGCTTCGACACTCAATAGCAAACTGAGTAGTTATCGACAACTAAAAATCGGCTGAGACATAACTGTACACGAGCAAGTCTCCTTATACTGATTTACATGAAGTAAAGTTAGGATAGTTCGAGCAGTGGACAGCTCAGAGACCCTTAAATTGAACAACACATGCGCAACAGCTGACATTCGGAAACGTATACGATTTCAACATCTTCCGAACTTTTATTCGTTCTTCTCACTAATATCAGTCGATTTTCGGCAAACCTTTTGCTCTAATACATTTCCAGTTTCCCTGAACTTTTGTAAGATTCCTTTTACTCGATTTACGAAATATTTCCTTGAAGAGGAGCTAATAGTTGCTACTTGACGTTAAAAATGCTTCCGTCAGGAAAGTTCTCTCTTTAATCGGAAACGCGACGATGCTTAAAGCGTAGAAGCATAGAAAGGTGCTTTGATCTGTGAATTTCAAAAAAGACTCATTGAAGTCTGGGGTAAATGCAAAGAATTGTAAATAAGAACTTAACTAGAAATGCAAATGTGACATTTTTATTGTTGTATAACTATAGCACCACTACAAATAACGAAAATAAAAATAATAATAATACAATTGGAATGTAGCAAAAGATCGTAATAATCTGTATGACCATATTTGTTTCTAATTATTTTAACCATGCAGATTCACCACACGCTCAATTAGTTCTTGAAGAATTTCTGTTATTTCAAGCAGAAATTATTGCATCATTTTAATTATGAAATAATTTCCCGTATTTTAGTTCTCGAATTATCGATTTTTAACATAAATCTTCCGAAGGAAAATAACCTAGGTATTCTCCATTGGGTTTTGATTAGGAAAACATGGTGGCTGGCATTTAAGAACATCAATTTCATCTGTTTCGAACTATTTCATTGTTCTTGAGATGGAGTGAATTGCAGCAGATCTTGCCCATATGTCCATTTAATTGAACCGTTTCTTAGGAAAAATTGCAACAATATTTTCTCAAATTGATATATACGCGGTGTTATTTATCATTCTTGAAGGGAATGTTAATTCCCATATTTCCCGGATACAAAAAAAAAAAAAAAGAAAACAGTCCAAACTATTAAATTTCCACCACTGAAATTCCTTTTTGACAAATATTTCGGCTCTGTGTGGAGATCTCTCAAACAATTTATTAATAAGATTTTAATATGTAATTGATTTTTTATATTACTACTTAGAACTTAGAATTATATGGAAAAATGGGAGGCGCTAAAATCATGCATCACATCGTACTAGTTAGATATGTTGAGTGTCTTAACGCAACATATCATGGGTTCCGTTAGACCAAATTTATACAACGGTAAAGCACAGTCGCTATTTTTTAGAAATAGGAGTTTAGCGCTCTGATCTTCTGTGTGTCACTCAGATGGCACGGAAATAACAATAAATTTAACAAATATGCAGTAGCACACACTTTTAACTTCTACCCATCCCACTTCCCTAGCTCAATAACCGATGGTGGCAAATCCTGTCATAAACCTAGGAAGCCCTCAAATGGCCATGCCGACAGCAATCCAAGACATTCCCAACATAGTTAGGACTCTCTCGAACATTTCCCACGAGTATGCGTTTCACCATTTCAAACCACACCTCCTACACAGCACTGAGTCTCAGTACCCTTCTGATTACTTCAATTAAAGATGTATTTTATGTTTATGCATCCTCTGATAGTAATTAAGTGATATAAATGGTAATTACTTAGAATTACGTGCGTATGGCGCTGTAGCTATACACTCCGCCTTAGTAACTACATATGTTGAATGTTATAGTGGACACGTTGCGGATAATTTATACAAGCGTCAAACACAGTCGCTATTTTTCAGAAAGAGGTGTTTAGCGCACTGGCTATCTGCGTACCACTCACATGGCACGGGAGTAATTTAATAGATTTGCGATCGCATACACTTTTAACTTCTACCCATCCCATTTCCCTAGCTCAATGACCGATCGTGGCAAGTCCTGTCATAAACCTAGGAAGTGGGCAAACGGCCGTGCCAACTGCAATCCAAGATTTTCGCAACATAATTCCAACTCTCTCGAACATTTCCTACAGATATGCGTTCACTATTTCGAAATATACCTCCTACATTACACCGAGTCTCTTTGGATTGCTTCAATTACAAGGTGTATCTTATGTTTGCATATTCATTTATGATAATTTAATAATATTAATAATAAAAATAATATTATTAATTAATTTCTTAATATTGAATATAATAATTTAACATATGTTGTGGCCCGAAGTTTGGTCCGCTGGACAAATTTTGCTCCTGTGCTTGATTATTGCACAATGTGTGTCGCCTAAAGTCTGAAGATCCTCCCAATTTTGGCGTGTTAGACAATGTTATTTTGTCGAATATTCTAAGTGTTCCTCCTGAATAAGACAGCCTGAATTGAACTTAGTGAGACAGAACTATTTGGTGAACTTTACTATAAATTATCCGAACTAAGTGAGTTTGGTGCTGAGTTTTTGCTTTTGGCTCTAATTCTAGAAATTAAATCTGTCTTCCTGGTCTCACCTACCTACTCCAGGAATCCTCCTCCGATATCCTTTATAAAAATGTTATTTCAATATTTTGTATTTTGTAAATGTTTTCGTATAGATTTCGTATAGATTTTAATACTTTTTTAATAAATTTTCGACTTAATGATGTCCAGTTTCGTTCGATGTAACATTTTAATTCCTGAATGATGTGGAATTGTTTTCCACTTACGTATGATTTACGCATACACTGATCTGGTTAACTGTACCCAGAATTTTTCGATGATGTTTATTTACGGCGATCAGACTGGTTATTCTAAAATTTGAATATTTTGTTGTCCACGGTATTCTCTCACAAACTTTACTTTATGAATACTTGCATTATCCTGTTGAAAAGTAAAGTTCTAACCCGCAGTTTTTACAATATGTTCCTTCAGCTCTTCATAGATTAAAGTAATATAATTTGAACGATTTATTCTTCCACTTATAAATTTAATTTCAATGGTATCCAACTCCAGCTCATTATTCTTCCATCGTCTGCTCATCGAGAACATTAAATCTCTGCTTCTTTACGCAAACCATCGAAATAATAACCATATCCATCAAGTCCTGCCAAGTAAATCTTTTTCCGTCGCTAAAAATAACTTTTCACTATTTTTCCCTGCAATGTATATGCTTTCAAGCAAATTGTAAACGAACTTCTTCATGTTGTGGTAGTTTGCACATCAATTTATGACGTTTTATGTATATCTTATACTTGTGCCCTTCTTTTTCCATATCTGCGTACATTTATTAAATTATCGTAAATAACTTTGCGACTATGATTCAACATTTTGACAGTTTCACTAATAGAATAATATTTTTTATATAAATTTTAAATTGTTACTATTTCATAATGATTCATTTTGTGAATTTTCACAAAATTTTGATTCCACAACATGCATGGTATTAAATATATGGTGCTGTGAACAACTTGACGTGGTGCTAACTATCGTATGCTATCATTTTTACGCAGCGGCTAAAAGCGGTCAGCCAAGTGGACGTACGATTATAAGCAAAAATGTACAATGTAATGGTACTTGCAGCTTTTTGCGAATATCTCGGAAATTAAGCAAAGCTGATAGTTATATGTATAGGAAAAAATGGCTCAAGACTTTGATTTCTATAACGTTTTCAATTCATTTTGTGACGGCAATTTCGTGCTGATTTGCTTTTGTTTTTCCTCCAAACCTGTGGCAACTCAAATGTAGTGTCGATAAGAAATGTGAATCACTACGATTTTGCATATTGTTTTGATTTCTTGCATCGGTGTTTCGGTTCTTCTTATAAAAGATAATTGGGTCTTGTATTAACCCCTTAGACCAATTAGTGGAATTATAGTAGGCCTATTCCATCTCCACCGATCCTCCGCCTCTCGATTAAAGTTGCTCTGGCCAACCTCAGTCACAGATTCCTCTTGTATCTCCTGTGTATCTTGCTTGCTGAGTGCGACAAGGCTCTTCCTGAACGTGTATTCTTTCTCCCGCTACTTGGCCTTAATATGTATGGGCATACTGCCCGTCACGATACATAGAGTCGCGTGTGACACTGTTCTGTATGCTGTAGAAGTGTATATCTTTCTATTTTTTTCGTAGCTCGGCGCAGATGCCTATATTGGTGGAGCGTAGAGTACCACCGACTCCCATACTCTATAGTACAGCTTGCTAACGGAGCCGATGGGCCCGTTTACGTTCGGCAACAGGCTTAATGGCACCAACGAATGCCTCTGCCTTACCACACACTTGCTCCAAATGAGGAGAATACCTCTTAGCGTTGTCCAATAAAACACCCAAATATTTCATTGTACTTTTAGTTTATATTTCAGTGCCTCCAATATCAATATTACAAATTTTCGATACGCGCTTCCCCGTCAACAATATAATTTCTGTCTTTTCTTGGGCCAGATAAAGGCCCGTGTTCGCACACCATTCCGTAACGACCTTCATGGCTTCCCGAACCCTGTCGCCTAAGTCTTGTAGCTTTTTCATTGCGATGCCCAGGTACTGTAACTAACCTAACTCCACAGTGTTTATATCGTCGTAACCTAACACCACAGTGTAATAACGAATGTTGTGCTTTTCGAGCTGTTATCAAAAAAACTTGACAATTGATTTCAATGTATACTGTCGTCAACGCCATCATCCTCCATCGAATGAGCTCGCTGGATGAGCGCTTTAAACGGCTAGCACTCAAGAACGACATCGAGACGGGGGACCAATTTCGGGCCGAAATGAGAGCCTTTTCCTACGAGGAGAAGCCGATGCCTTCATCAGACAATTCGGCAGCGGGTTTTGGAGTTAAAAGAAGCAGGCCATTCGACCCCCGGGTGAAGTGCTACCACTGTGGTATCCGCAGACATACATCATCGGAGTGCCGCAAGAGAATCAAATTGGAACAGAAGCAGAATATGCGAAACCCAGGGAAAAGTCGACCAGCCGCATCGCCGAAGGTGTCCTACATCAAATGCCATGAGGAAGGACATATTGCACCAAAATGCCCATTGTTGCGGAAGAGAAACCGTAACACCGATAATGAACATCGAGTTGACTCCTGCGTAGTGGGAGCTCCAACTGGCAAGTTAAGCCATCTGGGTGAGTCGTTTCCATTTTGCTTTAATTCGGGAGCCGAATGTCCATTAATTAAAGAATCCGTAGCCTCGAAATTTTCTGGCAAAAAAGCGACAGATATAATAGTAATGCGAGAGATAGGAAATACTTATGTTAAAAGTACATGTCAGATTTTGTCCACTGTACGTATTAATGGTTTTACATTGGAGATAACCTTTCATGTCCTCCCTGATAGTTATTTAAAATATGATATCATGATTCGTCGTGAAATTCTAAGCCAAGGTTTTGACGTAACCATTACACAAAATGACCTCGTTATTCGCAAGATTAAGATAATTAATGCCTGTAGTAAAACCTCGGAATGCGAGGTCAATATCAACGAAATTGACACCGATGTAATTGGTAACGATAAGAGCCGATTGATTTCTATTCTCGCAGAATTCAAAGATACGTTCATTACGGGTTTCCCACGTACTCGCGCAAGTACGGGCCAGTTAGAAATACGGCTAATTGACCCTAACGTCACAGTTCAAAGAAGCCCTTATAGACTTAGCGACTATTTCCGAGAGTTAAATAAAAATACTGTCGCGGATCGGTATCCCTTACCCCTTATCGCGGATCAAATCGCGAGACTGCAAAAGGCTAGATACTTCATTAGCCTGGACGTGGCCAGCGGGTTTTACCAAATTCCCATTCATCCTAACTCTACGGAGTATACAGCATTCGTTACCCCCGACGGACAATACGAATACATAACTATGCCGTTTGGATTGAAAAATGCACCGTCCATTTTTCAGAGGGCCATTCTCAAGACCGTGGGAGACCTCGCCTATTCGTATGTTGTTGTTTATCTGGATGACGTTCTAATCATTGCCGATACGATAGACCAAGCTCTAGAAAGGTTGCACATTGTGTTAAATGCCCTCGTGAACGCCAGATCTTCTTTCAATTTTTCTAAATGCTCTTTCCTAAAGATATCGATACTATATCTTGGATATGTAATTCGTAAGGGAGAAGTTGGTCCTAACCCGGGTAAAGTATAAGCCCTGAGTTCTTTACCTGCACCAACGACCGCTACACAACTTAGACAGTTCATGGGTTTAGCTTCTTATCCGAAAATTCGTCCCTAAATTTTCACAAGTAATGAAACCCCTGTATATACTTACTTCTGGTAACAAAAACATAAATTGGACGGATAGGCACGAAAAGATAAGGCAAAAAGTAATTTCTATTCTAACCGATGCGCCGGTATTAATGATATTTGACCCTAATTACCCTATAGAGTTACATACCGATGCCAGTTCGGAAGGATATGGGGCTATTTTAATGCATAAGGTTGAAGGTAAAAACAGGGTAGTGGAATACTACAGTAGGAGAACTAACCCCGCGGAATCCAGGTATCATTCGTATGAATTAAAGACAATATCTCTATTCTAGCAATAAAGTAAATTTAATTGACAGGGTTTACAGGTGGTGGGCCTACTTACAAACTTTTACCTTCGGCATTATGTATCGAGAAGGTAAACGGATGGATCACGTAGATTTCTTTTCGCGGAACCCCATAGACATTGAGCGTAGTATAGTTAATAAAGTCAAAGAGAAAGAAATTAATCTGACCGAAATTTCAGGAGATTGGCTATTAGCGGTGATCTTCAAATTTCGGTAATCGCTAATAAATTACAAAACGATGTACTCACGGGAGATATCGCCAACACATATGAATTACGATCCGGTACCCTTTATTGGAAAATACAAAGAAACGGCAGAACTCTCTGCTTGCCCATTGTCCCAAGAGGTTTTACGTTGTCCGTTATTAATCATGTGCACCAGTCAATTATGCACTTAGGTTGGGACAGGACGCTCGAGAAGCTGTACGAATATTACTGACTCGAAGGAATACGTCATTGTGTTAGTCGACGCTTTTACTAAATTTGTATACCTACATCACACTCGTAAAATAGATTCTTTTAATACCATTAAAGCGCTTCAGTCCGCTATATTTTTATTCGGCAGTCCTTGCCGGATAATAGCGGATCGAGAAAGGTGTTTTACGGGTAGAGAATTCCAAGAGTTCTGTCAAGGAAAGAATATCAGACCCCACTTAATAGCAACCGGTGCTAGTAGGGCCAATGGACAGGTAGAGCGCTGAAATATCTGTTTACAACCACAGAAGCGACAGGACGACCATGGCTGGACGCGATCGGCGAAATACAGCTGGCTTTGAATTGCACCACCAACCGTGTGATTAAATCGAGTCCGTCAGAATTACTAATCGGTAAAACAGCAAGACCCTACGGTTTACTGCTACCCGACGATATCGAAGAAAAAGAAGTGGATATCTCCGGTCTAAGACAACAGGCAATAGAAAATGTAGAAAGTAGCACTAAATACGATAAAGACAGACTTGACAAAACCAAAGCTAAAGTGGTTAGGTTTAACATCGGTGATTTTGTATTACGCAAAAACGAGGAAAGGAACCAAACAAAATTAGGGGTCCGAAATTTAGGGTCCATTTGTAATAGCAGAGGTTTTGGAATGAGATAGGTATATTTAAAAAAAAAACATTAGACGGGAAAAGATCATACAAATACAGTCATAATCGGTTAAGAAAAATGCCAGGCAGTTGTATTCCCGCTGAATTGGATGTCTGTAGTAATGGTAAGGACAGTGACCATGACGATATGAGTACCCCGATCTCAGAGATGATTGTGACCGTAGCACTTAACAGAGTAAGTTTTGTGAAGCTCGTAAAGGCCGTGTACGCCTAGGGCGACAATGTAACAAAGCTAGTAAAGGGCTAATCCTAAGATTTATAGCGGGTCTTCAGGCTAGCTGGACATGTACAGTGGAGATGCATCGACATCTGGAAATCATCCGACCGGAAGTGTAGGGTCCGCACGTGGCGAGCCATGGATCAGAGGTCGTTGGAATGTTTACTGTCCAATGTCACTACAATTATTTCTTTTAAGGTGTAGAATTACTTTTAAGTTGTACAATTACTCCATCCTTTTGTTAGACAAAACGCTTATCCCGTGACCGCGGACACGTTCGGCGACTGGTTGTCGCCTCGAGCCCAAGCTCAAGCAGCTCAATCTTGAAAAAAATATATTCGGATTGGGTCGCTGACAATTATTTAATTACGGCTATGGTGGAATCTAGACTAAAGCATTAGGGGATTTTCCCAAAATTACAAAGGGAGGCTCCGGTATCCTTTCATCTCCGACATATATATTATATATTATATATTACATATTAATTAGGCTTTACTAAACTTAGTTCATCTATCCTATCCTATTCTATCCTATCAAAAGTACGTAAAAATAAATAAAATAGCTACATAGATATATAATACAACAGAATATTTGTAAGTATAATAAATAATTAATTAAATAAATATATACCATATATACAATAACTGTAAATATATGCTAGTATATGCTACATAATATGTTACCCCATTATTAGTAATAATATATGTATATAAAATATAATGATATGAAAGAAGAAATAGGGTAAATAATAGAATGCTAATAATATTAATCAATATTAAAAATAGCATAGAACTGATGTAACAAAGGATAACAATGAGCAGGTCATCATTCGCTGGTACGTACTATTCTTTACAAAATAAAAATATTTCTCCAGTCAGAATATTGTGATTGATCTTGTTCAGAGGCTTATTCATTGTAGTTTATTTGTCATACATATTTATTCTTATTTATTCGTTCTCATATTATGTATGTCTTGGTTATTTTTTGTTAGTATATACAACATAATTTCATTGAGATAGTTTTTTCTTTGTGTTATTTACATATTTTACGTAGAATGATATAATAATATCATATATTAGAACGATATAATTTTCTTCTGTTAAGTATTAATTAACCACCTTGTACAGTTGTATCAAGATGGTGACCTTCTGTCCCAAGTGTCAACACGTGCTTCAAGTTCAATCGAAATATCCTATTATATCACTAAAGTTCCAGTCTTAGTATTATTAACTATTTGTCATGTCACTAAGTGGGATCATTATGTGTGTCGTGCCGCTCAGTGTATTTTTACGGTGCATTTAGTATTTATTACGTTTGAACCTCTTACTCTACATGTGAAATATCAATGTGTTTATCAGTAATATTATTATCTTATATAGTAAATTATTATTTTATGATTTGAGCTTATCTCATGCATAGGCATCGTGTATTATTACTTTGCAAGTAGTGTAAAAACGCTTTATGATAGTGCATTCTTTGATTGATAGAGATTAAAACTTCTGTATGCGTGGATGGTTATAGTTATTTATATTACGAGTGCTTTTAATTTACACCAATTTAATGTATATCAGTGAGTTCTAATTTCTTCCCCTTGTTTATCTTTATATTTTATAGAACTTATTCACGTAAGAAGTTAGGTTGTGAATTTGTATGCTTTGAAATATTTACATTCTTATATCCTTATCATCTCGATCTTATTATTCATAGGATTCAGAATGATAAATCATACCTTTAGCGTTCATATTTTATGAAAATCTTGATTATATTGCAAATAATCAAGTAATTAACGGTTTATTGATTAATATTTAGAGCGTACTATAGTGTAGTTTTTTTTATTTTAATTTGTACTAGTGTGTTTGTATATTACATAGTGGGTTCTTGTCCCTTTTGACACTATAATTTGTTAATAAATTTTATTTAATTTAATAAGTTCTTCTCTCAACTACCTTATCAACCGTCGATATCATAGTTCGACAACCTGCTGTATCTCATTCAAGTGCTGCTAGTTTTGTGGTATGTTCGTTCTGTCTAATATAGCTGCAACTGTCAACACGTGTATTAATGTGTTCAAGTGTTACTATAATCAATTAATATATAGTTAAAAAACATTAAATTTTTGAACAAAGTAACGCCATTTGTGCGTTTACCGCAATACATAACTACATAATGTTGTAATGCTTAACTTAATAGCTTAATCGTTTACTTGGCACGTGGTTGACAGTTTCTTTTATGATATTTCTTTCTTCTAGCAATATAATTAGTGTATACCTGTGCAGGTTCATCATGTAGCGAATAATTGTGGAATAACTGCGTCTCGCGTTTTATCGACAGCATTGACAACACAGGAATTACCACGTGTTATCTCCGCTAGCAACCTAACCTCGCATCGGTGTGTTGCTATTTTTTAATTTATATTAACATTAATATTAAAATTTCTTCGTTAATATACTAAAATTGTGTTTATTCCATGCTGGAATCATCCTGTTGTGGGAAGTTATCCAGTGTTATACACGAAGTGGCGGATTATCTATCTACTACCACGTGCATCGAGGTTATGTGAACTCTTAATATTTCATCGAATACAAAGTTCCATCGAAGGTAAAATAGCTTCTGTAGTGAGTATAGTACTATCGTTTCCACATCGCGTGGTAGTGTCCGGTAGCTATAAAATTAAGGTTTTTTATTCAGAAATATTCTATGCACGTCTGCTGCATTTGCTTCTTCTAGGGAGTTCATGTTCTTCTTCTCTCTTTTGTCGTAATAATCGTTCTACAGAGTTCATTAAAATGTTTCCAGAGCTCTTCACTTTCGGCGACTATATCAATAAGATTTCTAGGAGTCAGCGTTTTTTCTGCATGGTTTTCAAGAGCATACTGTGCATCATCCGATTCTTCATCACAAACCTAGCATTTACTGGTCGTTTCTTTATTTATATTTTCATGGTATGTATTAAAAATACCACATTCAGGAAGTATCTGAAATGTATAATGGTCAAATATACCTTCGCTTATTTTTAACCTCTTAGGTATGAAGCGCCACTATAATGGCTCACTCTACTGACTCATTCACCGTTTGAACTAAATGATCTGTTTCATTTGTCTTGCTTCACATTTCTTTTGCCCTCACGTTTTATAAGACTGTTAATAATATACAGATGGAATATATAGTCTTTGCTTTTGATATACCAGTGTCAAGTATCAATTGCTGCTTTTCGTTAAAATAAATATACCATTATTAGATGCTCTTTTTAACATGTCGATCCGTATCCTTATAATTTTGTAGAATCTTCAACCTCAAAATGTCACTTCAAAATAAGAAACGAAGAGCAATTTGCTACAATTCAGAAACAGACTCGGAAATCGAAAATGACTTGAACAAAAGCAAGCGTGATAGGAAGAATGACAAAAAATTGAGAACACTAAGTTCGTCCGAATCAGAAGATTATGATGTTCATGAAGAGACAACATGCGGAAAAATAATCTGGTCATACGAAAATTTGAAACCGCAAGTGCATACATTTGATTCCCAGAATTCTGGCATGACAATCCAGCTTAATCGATCTGCAACTCCGATCGATTATTTCCAACTATTTTTCTCGGAAGAATTAGTGTCATTTATTGTGGAAAAAACGAATGAATATCGCAAATTTAAGATGGACAATTCTAGGCGCTCTTTCCTAAAACCTCACGAAAGAGAAACAACATTGAGTGAAATATACAATTTCTTTGTAATTCGTTTACTAATGTCGCGAGTAAAGAAATTACATTTTTCCGAATATTGGACAAAGGATAAATTTTTGCGAACCGATGTTTTTGGCAAAATTATGAATAGAGACAGATACGTCTTTTTATTACGCATTCTTTACTTCAGTAAAATTGAGTTAGCTAATTCCGATAGACTGATAAAAATTAAAGAATTTTGTAATAAGCTTTGTCGTTCTTTTCAAAATTGTTTTATTCCATTCCGCCATTTATGCGTGGATGAAAGTTTATTGCTAAAGGGGCGGTTATCATTTCAGCAGTATATCCCGTCCAAACGGAATAGGTTAGATATCAAGTCTTTTGTATTGTGCGACTGCAAAACGGGATTCGTACTAAATTTTGTTGTATATGCCGGCAGCGATTCCGAAATAACAAAAATGAATGAAAAATATCTAGGAAAATCGGCTGAGGTTGTACTTACATTATTGAATCCATATTTAGGAAAGGGGCACACGTTGTTTGTTGACAACTGGTATACCAGCCCGATCTTATTCAGTTATTTACATGATAATAAAACTAACGCGTGCGGCACCGTAAAGTCGCGAAGGAAAGAAATGCCTGTAATGAAGGAAAAACTAGACAAGGGTGAAATATGCTTCCGATCATCGCCGAACATGCTCGCTCTCAAGTGGCAAGACAAACGGGAGGTATATATGTTGTCAACTTCCCACTCCGCGGATTATATTAATACTAAACAAATAAACTATCGGACCGGAGAAATTATTCAAAAACCGTCTTGTATTGTTGATTATACTGCCAATATGGATGTAGTCAACAATAGGAACAAAGTAATATCGAGTGTACAATCAGTCCGAAAAAGCGTCAAATGGTATAAAATATATTTTTTCCATTTGCTTGACGTGGCAATCTGGAACGCGTATTGTTTATATAAGCTTCAAGAAAAAGAAAAGGTAACAATACGAGCGTTTCACCTTAGATTACTTAAAGAAATTTTCGAAAAATTCGGTTATACGAATAATAACGTTAGCTCTAACAAATCTATCGCTGATCATCCCTTCAGACTAAGCGGAAAACATTTTCCATCGTACTGTAAATCCACAAAATCTAAAAAAGCGTTACGAAATTGTATCGTATGTTCAAAGAATGATGTAAGACGAAGATCGCGCTATGAGTGCGAAGATTGTGACGTGGGTCTATGTGTCATACCGTGTTTTAAAATATATCACACTCAATTGTATTATTAATTATTAAAGTAAATTATTAACCTCTTAGGTACGGTTGAATTTTGCACTGGGCTGTTTCTCTGTATGGCTGAGTTTGACGCGAATTACGCTCACGACACAGAACTGCAATGTATGACGGATAATGCTGTTCTCTACGCAAGCATATTGGAATGAAGTTTTTGATAATTAAATTATAATTTTTCTTGACGTGATGCATATACTTTAACTTATAACTAATACTAACTGTGTATTTATTGTTTATTCTTTTTGTGTTATTATTTTGATTTCTAAACGTAACAAGTTTATAAACTGACAACTGACATACAGAAATAGTAGCATGACGATCAGTAGATGGAGGTAAGGAGGACTAGGTGTTGAGGTGAAGAACAACTATACCTTTATATACTTCCGAAAAATCGCTCACGAGGTTATCTCATGCTAAGCCGAGGTTTGCGTGACCCAAAGGGTCGCTAGCCGTTTGTCAATTGAGCCCTACAGAAAATCGGGATTTTTATGAACGCTGTTGAGGCTTACACGAAAACTTCGCAAGAAAAGATACATGGATGTGTCTCTAATTGCAGCAACGGATAAAAAAACAGCTTTCTTGAAAATAGCTTCACTGGTGTGTAGGTGTAAGTAATAAGTGCGATCGTAAGTCGTATCGACCGTTGCAAAGCGTTAATTCGTGACCAAAATCAAATTTCACAATTACAATTTAAAAACATTTTCTTTGTTTTTATGAATTCACGACCCCCAAAGCTCGAAATTGACATATTTCTTCTTTTAGATGTTTCTATGACTATATATAGGGTTATGCAAACCCAATGCAAATAATTTATTATTTCAAAAATGATTATTGTTAAAATAAGTGTTAACGAATGACAATTAGTTGTTATTTAAAAAATGGATACCTTTTTACTACTTTCTATTAACCCTTCGCACTCGGAGCCATTTCGCGGCTTATCTGCCAGCAACTCGCCGATGTCTTTCCAGGAAAGTGTGCAAACAGCAATCGTGTCATATTCAAATAGTAATTCAGAATCTAGTAATTTATTCTCATGTTTGGTTTATTAGATATTAGGAAACATATTTATAATAAAAAAATTAAAATTCTGCATCTTACGTTTTTTTAACGAGTGGTAACGTGTAAAACAGTCACCGATATGCGTCGCAAGCTCCTTGATACACGTTGAATAAAAATAATTTACTTGGCGTCTACTCGTATTTCTCTAAGTGAGTAGGCAATGCAGTCCCGTTTTTTCCCTTCAACATCAAGAATGTGAAGTTTATTGTTTAATCTGTTTTCCGATAATGATTTTGAAGGCCGTATTTATGGTCTCCGAAAGTCACGTTTAAAATGATCGATCAGGAGCTTGATAAATTTGTAATACGTCATACGTCATTGTTTGTTTTTTCTTATATTCGATACAATATGTATGAGTTAACCACACACATCTCGAGTCCTCAAAAAATAATTTTCTCCACCATTTTAAAGATTTAAGAAAAGTAGAAAAGAAGAAAAATATATAATCATAACCTATACAATAATGTTTATTGCACTTACCTAGTATATGAACAATGTTTATTAAATATTATTTTTTACAGAAAAATCGGTAATCTTTTTCTACTTTGATTTAATCTCGTTTATTGATGCAATATCATACCACTTTTAAAAAAATAAAATATCAATTACAATTCTTCTTCATTCAAAGCTTTTGAATTATTTAATTCTTCATTTTTGATCAGATCTGCTTATCTAATAGTCTCGATAATTTCGTCATGTAATATTTCATTCTCTAAAATGTTATTATTTATAAGTCATCCAACGACATCGTGTACTAAATTTTTGCATCCGAGTAAATGATTGAAATCATTGAGCAATCGTTTTACTCGGTGAAGTTTTTAGCATCAGGTCATAATTTCTTCTCTGATCTTAAATATGTCGACGCCGCAATTTTTTCAAATGCAGATGCCAACATATGAATAACATCTTTAATATTAATTTTCTTAAGAGCATCAGTGAATTGTATTTTTAACATCGTTAACCTGGTCATCTGCTTCGTTTTCGATTTCACATTGTTATATGTTGGAACTAAACCTTGAAAATATATCTTGTATTGCTTCGAATACTTTACAACAAATAAAATTTACACCGAAATAAGCTCTTATAAACATTATTGAACTGAATATGCCCAACATTATTTTTATATCGATACCTTTTTATAAATATCATTTTATCTCGATATCTTTTTTATAAATAAGTCATCGTAATTGTAACTATCTTCAAGATAAGAAGAAGTTATTAATATAAAATAGAAACCGGGTACTTAGAAGTATCAAGAATCTCCATTTTCATTATATTTCTGCGTAAATTATTTTTTAACATGTTTAAATATATATTTTTTTCCATAATGTTATCAATAAAAACTAATTCGCCAGTTCCAAGCGTTGAAATACATCCCCATATAAGCACGTTTCCACCACCGTTTTTATACAATGGCTTTCGTATATTTAAATTTAATTCTTCATTCTATTTTCGCCATACCATTTTTCTCCCATCTGAACCAAAAATATTAAATTCACTTTCGTCACTAAAAATTGCGTCATTCCATCATGTATTTTCTTTTAAAACAATCTAAATAAATGAAAAAATATAATTTGATCTTTTCCTTCTATTTGCTTCATTTACAAATGGCTTTCTCCGAGCCATTTTTTTCCGTTGTAACCATCTTTTTTCAGTGTTCTGTGGTTTGGGGATGCACCACCCATCTCGCCTTCATGTTGGAGCCCCCTTCACCCTGCACCGGCTTTGATCGTGGTAGGATGCAAAAGATTGAGTACACCTGAACTGAAATTCACGTCGATGATCCGGCGACGAAATAATTAAAATTATGTGATATGGGCATTAAAGAAAATAAAGTTAACGATGTAGGGGAGGGATACCCCAATACCGGCGCCGTCGCGGATGGTCAAGCTGTTTCGTTATCTTACGACTGTGGTCTTTTCGAGGTGGACTACCAGGCCCCTAATTGTGTTAATGCGACTGGCGAGGGAACGGCGCCTCTTAGGAGCAGTGTCGGGACCGCCTGCGGATTCCGACGTGTCATCAGGTGTGAGCGACGCCGAACGGTTCTGGGATGAGGTCCTGTCACCACAGAGGAGGAGGTCAAACGATGAGATGTCGTCCGGCTGTTCCACCTTGGTGCTGAGAAAGCACCCCTACGCCGAGTTGGGCGGAGTCAGAAGATTACAGCCATAGAAACGAAGTTAAAGTCTCCGGTCGTGGCTCTACGAAATCGGAAGTGTCTGACGAGGGGCACACTGGAGCTAGTATTGAGGATAAAGATCAAATAGACCACCGTCGACATAGGGGCGGAAAATATGCACAAGGTGGAGGAGGTGGAGAAGATTGCCTTTACCTTCAATAACTTGAAGGGCACCTACGTGCGCAGGCTTAGGTTAACTTCCCGTAGGATGTATGGTGTCGGCGCTGAGCTGCAGCAGCGCGCAGTGGCTGCTGACCGGATGGCCAGCCTGGAAATAGCGAATGCTTCTCTACGGCGACAATATTTTTTTTTTTATTATTTAATTTGTACTTTACAATTTGTCCAGCTGGACATTTGGTAAATTTTTCTAACTTAATTGCTAAATAACATGTGGATAGTTACTTCCAGCGGGATACTATTTTCGAGTTTGACTATTTTATTTCTTTAGTGAGATAACTAGGGTGTTTTCTCTTTAGTCTTCTTTCTAATGCACACACATGAGCAGGATTCAGTGCGCTAGTAACGACAATATTTTACGAATATACGGAGTCAATATATATATGTGTGTGTGTGTGTGTGTATATATATATATATATCTTCCTTCCGGAGCATTACCTGCTATATATATATATATATATATATATATATATATATTATATATATATATATATATATTTTCGCTTCTAAATTATATTCCACTACTGATATTTTATTGGGGACAGACGTATTTTGCGATTGGTCTCATTTAACACAGCGAATCAAAATGCACGAACGATCTGCAGTACATTTACGAGCTATAAACAAGTGCCTTCACTCTGAACAAAATTTTCGTACTGGCAATCTACTTGATAAAGAGAGCGAAAAATTTTTAAGACTTGAAACGGCACGACACGAACAACTTTTCCAAAGAATAACTTTTTTTCTTTTTTTATACTTGGGGTTACCGCCGCTCTGGGAAGCTGGGACTAAAACCCCACGGTGGTCTGCCTGACGCTCAACAGGGATGCCCTGGGACATCTTTCGAATTACTGCCGGAGCACTCCTGCGTCTCCACCCATCTGGAGGAGTCGTTCCTAAATTAGTTCCGGCATTGGGAGGGACCACCCCACTCAACGCTATCCTCTGGGCCCTCCTGCAAATCTGAGGAAATCCCAGATCCTCCTCGGCGTCTCGGCTCCTATGACGACCAAGAGCGGCGCAGGGCCCTACAAGGGTGCTCCTTTACGAGCATTATTCCTTCCCAATAAGAACGGACTGCCAGGAATTCTTGTTGTCACCTCAGCATCGTTTTCACAACTGACGAGAGTTTCCAAAGAATAGCTGCTGTTATTTTATATTTAGCGCAACATAATTTAGCTTTCCGAGGAAGTTCCGATACTTTGCACACACTGCACAATGGTAATTTTTTGGGTTTAATACAATTAATTGCAAAATTTGATTCTGTTCTAAATGATCATTTAAATAGAACAGCCATAAAAGGGCATCATTATTTATCGCATTCAATTCAAAACGAATTAATAAGTGCAATGGCAAATAAAGTAAAAAAAGTAATTATCGATGCAATAAGGAGAGCAAAATATTATTCCATTTTATTGGATTGTACACCAGATGAGAGCCATCAAGAACAATTATCGGTTGTTATTCGTTATGTCAACATAATAAAGGGGGAGGTTGAAATCAAGGAACATATTACGCCCTGAGGCTTACTATAAGTCGTATTCCTAACCGTCTTTCTGGGCACTACAGTATCGCCGACAGATCGCCTGACATGAACAGCAAAATACATACAATGTATCGACAAACGCATAGTTGTAGAAAATTCCATTCGGTCATTATTTACCCATACATAGAAGATAGCATATGTGATCATAGGCGCGAACGGTGGCGTGATCCTAGTGTGGTGGGGGTCGTCTCCAAGAGAAAACAAAGGGAAAAGTCGAAGGGCAATCAGTCTCATTTGAGGAGTCAAACGGAATATCACCAGAGAATGAAACGAACAAAATGAGGTCGCTTAGTACAACGATTACGTCGAGAAATATCATAAAGTCGAGTCAAATTACTGCAATAAACTAACTGTATCATTGTTAAATCATTTGTAACGTTTTGATTATAATTTTAAATATTGTTGGAAATAGAAATTTTATGTTAAACCTGTTAACTCAGTGTTAAAATCAATTAAACTATCTCTGTTCTCTTAATCGAAACAGGGGAACGGCTATTTCGCGGCGTCGATTAGTATAATCGTAGCGAGAATTTACGCCTCTCGCTGACGCGTTTTCTTCGCGATCGCGTCTCTCCGCGAACGGTCGTAACAGAACATTTTATCAAATT
>JACXIL010000141.1:0-90335 GCA_014737365.1 Bombus soroeensis | reverse complement strand
ATTTACCAAGTTCACGGCAGAATTCATTTGTTTATGCGGAGATAACAAAAGTTGACTGTCTTTGCATATCTGTGATTCTGACCTCTGAATGAAAATCGATGCGTCATATCAGTGTGATGCTGGTAGTGAACATGTTGAGAGAATCTTAATTAGCCTAGGCCCTGTTTTTAATATTTGATTTCATTTGACTACATTTGGCCTTCTTTCATCTACTGGCCGTCGGTTTTTCTTAATCGCTACGCAAGTACGTGTTGCCGCACTGTTATGTGTCGCTATCGAGTTTTACTGTCTCGGCTTCCATTGTTGACACGACGTACAGCTAGCGTTACAGTTACATAATTATTTCATTCTAACCACTTCTAGTGAATTGCGACTGAGACAATAGATGATGGGAGTTGTGTTGTCTTCACAAGAGGTACCCTCCTTTCTTCTGTGGGTTATTTCCATTTTCCATTTCTGCTGCTATATTTTTATTGATTGTAGTATAATTTGACACTACGTTTGTTGTACGGTGTAAGGAGAAATGAAAACATTCTCAATATTATATGTTTTACGAGTTATATTTATAATGTTATATTTCATAAATTATATACATGCAGAAAAGATATGAAGGTTATAGAAGGAAATCTAAATAGAATCTTGTCATATTCTTTATTGATTACTGTTAAGGTGTTTTGAAAACAAAATGATAGCGTGTAGCTCTACACAGTATTTTATTGTCTTATTTCTCACTAAATGTTGCAAGTAAATCAATTAATCAATCAAAGCAAGACTATATATACATTACAAGTACCTATATTGCAATAAAAATTACAAAATTCACTAATAGTTATTGAAACATGGTCACATAATCCTTAGCACGGTCTGTAAAACATTACACAAGGGTGAGCAGAGAGCAATCGCCGGCATTATCAAAAAAGGGTATGCAAAAATAGTAGGTCTTATTGAATGATCTTTTATTAAACGATGTAAACATTTGAAACATTGGATATTATTCGCCTCTCACTGGAGAGAAAGGGTATAGAAATTACGAAAGTACGTGTGCAATGTAGGAAGTATTGAAGAAAGGATGTACTTAGTAATGAAAAATAATTTGACTGCAATGCGTTAGATGGGCGACATTGTAGAGTATCCACGAAGTTCCTAAGAATCATGCAGTACTAGGCGATTATTGAGGTAAAAGGAACGAAGAAGAAAAGTAGAAAGATTAGAAATGATATACTTGCGTTACGAACTGTGAGACGGAAACGGAAAGAAGATGCACGTGATATGCTTAGAATATGCACATGCTGGGTAGTGGAAAATGATCCTTATAGATATATAAAAGGAAAAAAATAATAACGGGTGGATTCTTTCGTTGTGCACTTAAATCAGATGACCATGTGGTTAGTATAAATTTCTGTAATAACGTCATTGCAAGAAATGGAGCTAATTATTTCTACGCGATATGAAACGCACCATACACCAACCTTCTAATTCCGGAAATTGTCATCATTTTATAGACGAATATATTTGTATGATTTAAATGTGCAACCATCTCTAAAGAAATTACGAGTAGAATTTTAACATGTATCTCTTGGCATAAAAATTGTGCAATCTGGTCAGACAATAATAATATAAAATAATATCAAGTTGCGGTTTATCTGAACGAAAAACCGAATTATTTACCTGTGTAATATTCACAAATAAAGCTATGCAATTGTGAGAAAGATCGCAGTCAATCGAAAATGTTGTGCGATTCAAAAGAGTTTCTTAAAAAAAGTTGAAAGAAGTGTTGGTTTACTAGAACATGTGAAACAAGAAGGTGTTCACATAGTGACAATTCCGAGGCTCTACTGCTTGGGATTATGGGATTTGGAGGACCAGGTCTACCCCACAAATCCTCGTAGAGCCTCTTCACCTCCCTTGCCTCTGGCGGTTACCTGCCAGGTTCTAAATAAGCCAGGTCATTGTTGATAATTACATCAGCCAAATTGCTTAGACGTACTTTAAAGAACTCCTGACAGTATGCGTTGACCCAAGATGGCCGCAGGCAGACAGGGCGCGTTCGCGTCGCTCCACACAATGTCCGTGTGTACAAACAGTACGCCGTGAGAGTAATCCAGATGTCTTCACGTGGGCAGACGCCACCCGCTACGAAGGCTGGGATGGTTCTGCAACCCTTGAAAATGCAAAAGCCCGAAAAATGAGCAGAGGGGTCAACCCCCAAAAATCCGAGCTGTAAGCGCTACACCGGAAAAGCAAAACAGCCGAAATCAAGAAGCGGGCTGATGAAGAGAACAAGGAAACTAAAGAAAAAAGAAGAAACGCGGCCAATACTCTACATAAGGGAACAAGCTAACGATATAGAGAAGAGGATACTGGCGTTCTGCTTCGACCCGAGCAACAAAGTTAACAAGGAGCAAACCGCAAAGATAATGCGTTACTTTAAGGTTATGAGAGAACTTGTGGACGAGGTTCTGCTCCATAACAGTTATCTAGCCGGAAGCCTAGAACAAAGCGCGGGTAAAGCTAACAATAAGGAAACCGCGATAATAAGCGCTGTAAGTAAGTCGCTGCGAGCCAGCAAGCGACTTGAATCGGCCGTTAAGAAAACAACGAAGGCCGAACCAAAACAGCTCTCGTACGCGGAAAACATGGAGGTAACCAGCAAAAAAGTGGACAAATGGGGGTAAAACCACCGAGAAATATGGTTATAATCCGCTCGGAAGTAGAGGATGGTGAAATAAGAACAAGCGAAGAAGCGCGCGACGCTATTCACGCTAGTAAACCCCCGTAAAAGGAGATATACAAATCACAGCAGTTAGAAAAATAAGCGGCAGCGGCCGAGTCGTGGAAACGACGAAGCCGGAAGGGCTGCAAGCATTCACAGAGAACGTACAGAATACACGTATAATGAACAGAATTCGGAATGAAAATAAAATAATCAGATGACTCATGCGGAAAATGGTTCTTCACATAAGTGGATGAATATCTGAAAAATATTCGAAAATCGAACATCTTAAACATGTTCGCATATTTACCGAGAAGTGAGTTGTTTATTATACAATTTCTGTAGATGTATATGCTTTTTGTCGCGTAAAAGAACGCTGTTTGCGTTATTTGGTCAGTTGCTGAACAAGAGCATAAAGATTCATCACTTTGAGTACAGGCATATACTTGTACGAGTTTAAAAGAATCTTCTTACCATTGAAATCTACCCGTAGTTACGCTATAAATTATAATACAATTTGTATAGTGGAATTCAACAGTTCGTCTTAACTGAACAGATGTATTGCGTAACAACTATTTATCACTAAAGCACAGATGTCGAACCTGATCGAATTTTATTGTCAATGTCAGTATTATTTTAGAAATAATATAAATAGTAAAAAGGAAGAGTAAACAATTTTCAACGTCTGACAATTTAATAAGAGAAGTATCTAACGCTCCTTTTCTCTCGATCTGTTTAGCAATAATTTTATTCACTAATTTTTGGAGAGCTTCAAATATGATCTCACTGCACTCAAGACTGTCAATAGACAACGTGCAAAGAAAACACTGATGCCACGTAGTCAAAAAGGCTTTAAGTGAACACGTACATATATGCCTGTATGAAAACTGCAACTGCTTACGAATACAATTTCTACTCGGATTTGAGAATTCTATATCATTTTAAAGTATACTAAATATATAGAGTACACTGTCCCGCGTATCCAGAAGATACCTTTAAAATGGCGGTACTACCACATTAAACTCAGAATGTTTTTTGAAACTACTTAATCAAATGAAGCATTGGTCTATAGTAGAAAATCTAGGCATCAGAAATTTGCTCCGTATGAAGAAAGTCCATCGGTGTATTTATTACAATTACGGAACATACATACTCTAATAGGAACACTCCTAAGATGATAGTTCTTAAAGGAAAACACATCAGAATCGCTGTCTCTTAAATCCATTCAACGACTAAGTGACGAACAAAGATGCGTATTAAAGTTATGTGCAAGTATCCGTAAAGTGGTGAGACGTTTGGACAAGTTTGTTCGATGAAGATCAGCTACGTACTCTGTTCGCAGGTTGAGAAATGAGCCCCTTAAGTGGGTGAAAAAGGAAGGGAAATAAAGGAGAATACAAAGAGTTGTAAATGTAAGGAAGGGAAGCTAAATCTCAAAATGAGGAACGAGAAAAAACAAGCTACTTACGATGACACCGTTGCTAGTCATCTGTTCTCGATGACAATTGCCTATACCACTGCCCTTGTTGAATATTTTAGCAATTCTAGTATATTTGAGCATATTATATTATATTTCGATGCACATTACCTCTTCGACTACTTTTTTCCGTTATTATGACTGAAGAACAAATAGAAGATACTTGTTGTAAATTAAATTTAAGGAAGAAGAAACTTTTTGCGATGTTAACTCCAAATAGTAAAATATGTATATATCAGCATGGCTCATGATCTCGCTATTTTTACATTAAATGTTTTGAAAAGTTGTATTTCAAAGTATGACATGGTTCTCGTTGAAGGAAATCGTTTCGTGGAAGGAAACATCTCACAGTGAAAGAGTTAAATTATATAGCTCTGGAAGGATAATATAATTTGACGTGAAAATATTAAAAAACTGAGTACATTGAAATATAATAGATATTTTATAAGGGAAGTAAAACATGAAATATTAATATAATTAATATAACAAATCATTTATTTTTTCTAGAATATAGTTTGTATGGCGCGTGCTATCATTTTGTTATCTCAAATTTATCTTCTATTTATATTTCTTTACGTAATTTTCATAATATATTTCTGAATTCGACGTATTTTCATAACCTACTGGCGATTTTTCACATGTTCAATGAGATATGTAATATAGGAAGTGTATAATTGTGTATCTTCAAACCCAATCTACAATATCGCGCATTTTATCATTTTCCTGTGGATTGTAAAATGATCAACTGTGGTTGGTAAATTGATAAATTGTAAAGATTTGTCGATTTGTACTACGATGTGCGGAGTTCGAGCTTTATACTTACTTTTACGTGGGTCCAATCTTTACCGATTCCATACAGGCCTCGACCGCTCTGGGTTATTTAAAATATAGAGGAATAGGAAAGAAAAGGGAAAGAAAAGGGAAACATTTCAACGACTTCTGTCCCGTGGCTCGCTATGCGCAGACCCTACACTTCGGTTCTGATGATTACCAGATGTCGATGCATCTTTACAGTGGACCCCCTATAACCTGAGGACCCCCTATAAATCTTAGAATTTAGTTAACTAAGGTCCTTCAAACGGACAAACAACCTTTGTCTTAACTATGGGAAGATACGGGAAATTTGTCTTTCTCAGGAACGACGCTTCCTGCAAACAGCTTTTTCTCGAGGGTGACCAGCATCCTTTTCTAACCACCAACATGGAAATTAGCCAATTAACGCCAACGTCCATTTTCCCCACTTTCCGAAGGAAGGCTTTTCTCGACGAATCCGATGATCTCGTGACCTTAGACACACCCCATCATAGTTTTCCTCTGCGATGGAAACCATTGCGACGGAAAGAATCATTCTCGTACGATCTTGTTAACGAGTTACACAGAATTTTTGCAATCGAGCGAACATTCCACAAGGAGTCCGACTTAGACTTTGGAATAAAGTACACTTGTTATCCCGTGGACCTCGGATTCGTTATCGAACCTAAGACAATTGTCATTAGTATCTAATCAGCGTGATTATTTGTCAATTCCATAATATCCATATTGGTATCAATGGACCTTGTCCCTATCGCAACAACGATGGCTAACTCTAGTGACGTCTCGTTATCATAAGACCCCTAATTGTAACGTGAACCTGACATATATATATATTAATTAATATATGTTGATTGAGTTAAAGTGAAGTCCGGTGACAATGTAGTCGCTATGGAAAATTCTTGTTCGGTGGTGATTGCCCCATCACTGATCACTTTCGGGTGGAATCCCGGGAAACATGGGAAAACCCACGTTTCCCCAATTTTTACCTGATGGAACAATAACCATAAGGAACGTCTCGATATGAAGGTGTTTTAGGCCACTTAACGGCTTTAACGGTAAATACAGAAGACTCTTTTTATGACCGTTCCTTAGGATTAGTGCCACCCGCTTAATTACATGTGTACAGCTGATGGACGTCTCGACCGTAGAGAGTTACCGGACGTAACATATTCCATACTTCTAACAAAATATGGTAGTTTCTATAAAATACATGTTAAGATCTTGAAAGTTTTATTGTTTGGAGTGATCGAGTTAGACCTCTATTTTTTCGAATTGTTTCGCATACTCACAATTTGTTTTGTAGAAGAGTTTTATCAATGTCGACATTGTTATAGTAGTTATCGTGATAAATATGTTGCCATATGTTCTTATAAGGTTCAGTAACCATTCAAACAGTGTCTTCTAATTTTCTACTTTCGGCAGTATACACGTAAAAGTTGCATACGTTAGAGCATCCTGTAAAAGCTTCACGTAGCGCTCTTACAAGTATTCAATATTTTGTAACTTTTGCAGGATCATGTTTTAATCGAAACTCTGTTCCTCCAAAGAATCATACACTCATCCAAAGACAATTGTTGACATGGTTTTAATACTTCATTAAACTTTTTTCGGAAATAATCAATGACAGACTGAGCTTTTACAAGCTCATTCGAATTAAGTGGAATGTCCTCATTGTTGCAAAAACGCTCTGCGTTATTTCTAAATATCTGTTTCTACTTATTACTTGCGAGAAGAATGGAGTCTCCATACTTGAATCAGTTAACCAATAGTTGTAGAGAGCATTATTTTTTACTTGTTTCATTAGAATTGTTAGGCCTAAAGATTTCTTCATTTCGGTTCATTTCTTTGTTTTTTGATATAATTTTGTATTCATCTACGACTTATAATGATACCTATTCGATTCTCTCACTAGATACTCATTAAAAAAGACACTTCCAATGAATAAAGTTGTACTGCCCAAAACACGTGCTGAAGAATTCGGCATGATATTTATGCCGTGATGTCGGAGGACGACGACGCACTCAGTGCACTCCGGCTTCTTTCTTTTTGTACGTGGAGAAATCCTCATGGACACTCCGCCGTTGCAGCAGCAGCAGAGCAGTGTCGGACTCTTACCGACTAAAACTCCACGATGGCCTGCCTACGCGTGCGACAGGAGTGCTCCGGGATATCTTGCGAATTACTGCTGGTGTACTCCCCGCATCCTCTTGATCGAGACAATTAATTTGACGCAAGGGAAGGTCATCGCCCCCGAGGAGGCCACCCGTAGCAGATCTCAGTTCCTCTCCTCGACCTTCCACTTGGTGGCGGGTGTGCTCCCCACCCCCCACGGAGGGCCGCGGCCATCACCTGCGGACGCCGTTCCAGGTCTAGGTGCATCCTTTGCCTCCATAAATATGTAGAGGTGGTCCGAGATTATCTCCACGTCCTCGGCCATTCTTCAGCCTGAAACCCGTCTGAACACGTCAGGGGTGGCCCATGTGATGTCTACAACGGAGCACCCCCTCCACGCCTTGCAGATGCTAGCCGAGCCCTTGTTCACCAGCAGGAGTCCAAGATCAGCGGACCAATATGACAGCACGCGGCCGCGCGCATCGGTCCTGGGATTTCCCATTCCGTGGAGTGAGCGTTGAAATCTCCCAGGACGAGCACTTGCCGGGGAAGGTGCCGCTTGACGCAGTGGCTAACCCCATCCAGGAACATCTCGAACGCTGCCCATTCAATGTTGGCCGACACGTACACGCCCACCACCACCATTCCTGCCCACTCGACCTGTCCCTTGTCGCGCTCCAGCGGGTCTCCGTGGTCGGACGTTCCCGGAGTGATGTCCAGGTGACAGCAACCACTTCGTTCGTATCTCCGGCCCAGTTTGGAGCATCCAGAACTCTGTATGGTTCGACCACTACCGCTGGGGCGACCGTGCTCTCCGAATGGTTTGGAAAAGTATGTAAAGAGCCATCCTCCTTTAATTTCGCGTTCTCTTTGAACGCTTTCAGCCCTTATGGCTTCGTCGTTTCCACGGCTAGGCCGTAGCCGCTAATTTTTTTAGCTGCTGTCTTGTCCTTGCACTTGTCCAATTGTATTCCTTTTTTACGGGTGTTTACTAGCATGAATACCGGGTCACGCTGTTCAGCACTTATTCTTATTTCATCATCCTCAACTTCCGAGCGGTTATAACCACATTTCTTGGTGGAGTTACTCCATTCGTCCACTTTTTTGTTGGTCTTCTTCACTTTCCCGCGTACGAGAGGTGTTTTGGCTCGGCCTTCGTTGTTTTCTTAACGGCCGTTTCAAGCCGCTTGCTGGCTCGCAGCGACTTACTCACAGCGCTTATTATCGCGGTTTCCTTATTGTTAGCTTCACCCGCGCTTTGTTCTAGGCTTCCGGCTAGATAACTGTTGTGGAGCAGGAGCTCGTCCACAAGTTCTCTCATATCCTTAAAGTAACGCATTATCGTTGCGGTTTGCTTCTTGTTAACTAACTTTGTTGCTCGGGTCGAGACAGAACGCCAGAACCCTGTTTTCTACATCGCTAGCTTGTTCCCATTTGTCGGGTGTTGGCCGCGTTTTTTCTTTCGTATCGTCCACATCTTTATCAGCCCGCTTCTAGATTTCTGGGCTGTTTTGCTTTTCCGGTGTAGCCTTTTACTCAGATTTTTAGAGATTGACCCCTCTGCTTCTTTTTCAGGTTGCGTTTTCAAGGGTTGCAGAACCGTCCTTGTTTTCATGGCTGGTGGCGTAATGTTTGTACACACGGACACTCAGTTCAGCGATGTACCGCCCTTCCTTGCAGACACTACCTGCAGCGGCGTTTAACGTTGTGCACACCCACGCTACTATGAGCAGCGGCATCCTGCTTCGGCAGTCATGTCGGTCCGGTGCTTAGGGCCAGAAAGGTTAAAAGTTAGTTCAATTGTAACGTACTCGCGCACTAAGTCAGGCGGCGTATCGCTTTAGCTTCTTATCGAGGTCCGAATCGTAAGGTTTACAACTGGGGTGATGGAAAATTCAGACTTTTCTAAAAGAGGCAGATATGTCGTCCGAGTCATAAACGGACGGCCACTCCAAATCCCGAACAAGCAATATATTGCAGCATAATGGCATCCGGAGGGATGCAGCAATTTTGCAGCATCCGCTTCATCAAGTCCACTCATGTACTTTAAGTAATTTATAATTACATTAAGTTACCGTACTTCCTGTTGATAATCCGTATTCTTCTGTTTGTTTTTAAATGTCAAGTGGTAATTGTTGTAATAGTTCGTTTGCCTTTCCAAGCCAGTAACGATGTGCGTTTACATTTGTAAGTAACAATATTTAGCGGCACACGAGTCAGAGGACGACGCGAATCGAGAGCGACTCATGTTGTTGTTTTGCCTTGGGACATTGACACCGTCCTGATGTACCAAACGTAGTAATGAACAAACTCCGGACAAAGCAATATAGCCGCTACGCGCAACCGTCAACCGAAGTCGAATTTAAACTTTCCGGTACTCCCCCGACCAGTACAAACAAACAGACGCGAGTTATCTATCAGATATCAGTTATTTGAGTTTTCACGAGTTTTACGAGTTATACGAGTAATCGATTAATATCTACGAGCGACTTCGGGCATTATCTATATTTATTTATCTAATTTATTTCAAATACAATTGTAGTGGACTTGTGTAGAGGATGTTTGATCGTGAAAATTGTTAGACGAGATTGTTCGTTGTTGTAACCGTCGAATATATTTAAAGTGTGAAAAAAATTAATAAATATAAATAATGTCGTGCTCTTGAGAAAGGTTTACCGATGCCCAGATAAGGAGTTTCCCATCACAGCCGCAGTAAAAACAACGGCGAATCTACGGAAAATCTACATAGAATGAATTTGCGGTAGTAACCTGCTAAACCTAAGAATAATTTCACGTCCGTGGCATTGCGAGGTAATCGAAAGTTTTTTACAGCGTCTAATTTCTTGGAGTTTGGTTTAACTCCTTCGGCTGAAACTACATGGCCGAAGTATTCGAGTTCCAGTTTTACGAATTCGCACTTGTCCAATTGTAACTTAAGACCTAATTCTCTGAGTCTTTGGAATACTATCGCGAGGTTTTCGTTATGTTCTTGAATCGTTCTGCCGAATATCACTATGTCGTCCAACTGAACAAAGCAATATTTTCCTACAAGTCCGGTTAAAGCTCTGTCCAATAATCTTTGAAAGGTAGCGAGCGCGTTTTTAAGTCCGAATGGCATTCGATTGAATTGAAAGTGTCCTTGTGGTGTCGAGAAAACGGTATGTTTCTTAGATTTTTCGTTCATTGGAATTTGGTGGAATCCTGAAGATAAATCAAGTGCCGAAAAGAATTTTGCGTTTCCTAGTTGTGTTAAAATGTCGTCTATATCAGGTAAAGGGTAAGCGTTTTGTTCTGTGAGTTCGTTCAATTTCCTAACGTCAATAACTACCCTCCATTTCTGTTTTCCCAAGGCGTTTAATTTCTTCGGAACTGTCCATACCGGTGAGTTATAAGGGGACTCGGATTCTTCTATAATATTTTTCTTCAACATGTCTCCTATTTGTCGCGAAATCTCGTCTCGACGGCATTCCGGTGGTCTGTGCGATCGTGTGTTAATAATTTTGTCTTTGGTTAACGAAATTGTGTGCTGAGTTAAATTAGTACAGGGCAAAAGGTCGATTTCTAAATTAAAAATGTTATTGTAATGAAGAATAATCTTTTCGACGGATTCACGGATTAGTTTTTCAATGAGATCTGTTCTCACTAGGCTTTTTAGTTTTGATACATTGGAAACATCATGAGAATTTTGAATTGTGTTAGAAATTTCAATGTTTATCTCACCAGTGTTGATAAAACATACTTTAGTTGGTTTGCCTTCCAGATGGATTGTTTGAACTCGGTTTTCTTCAGGAGTCAAGTGCATTGGTTTCTGAAATAAAATGGTTTTGTCGTTTAGTCGGATTTTGTCATTGGATATTGAATAGTTATACTTCTCTAATCATGGTAGCCCAATGATTCCGTCTTCGATAATAGGGAAGTTGTTCGGTACTATGTGAAAAATGTGATTTTGTCCAAAAATTTGTTTCGTTACGTATTCGTTCGTTTCGTATTTGTCTCGTCCCATAGAAAATTTTCGTTTAGGCCCTATTTGTATCGCGTTGACAGTTTTGTTGCGTTTCACTCAGTTTGTCCCTGCTCCTGTGTCGACCAGAAATACTCGCTCTGCGGTTCGTGTTGACAAAGGTATTGTGAGTAGTCTTTCTGTGGTGATGTTGTCTCGTATGCCTCGTACGGTTCGTCCATATCCTGGTTCGATGTTGCTTCTTGTATTTCGTCCTTTTCCTGAACTACCTGAATTCTTTCGGGTGATCGGTTGCGCAGGATCGATGGTAGAAAATTTTGACATCTGTTGGCAATATGTCCCTGCTTTCCGCATTTGAAGCACTTCGCCTGAGCGCATTCAGCAGGTGGCCTATTTTCTACTTGGCTAAATGTAGCAGGTTTAGCAGCTACTGATGTATTAGGCAATCTTGATAGTACGTTAGATCGTCTTACCTGCATTGATTGGCTGTTGGGGCGGTTATTAACAGAAAGTAAGCGATTACTTGACCAATTGGTCAAACCGTTCCTCTCGTAAGTAGCATTGTACGTCGGCTGCTTTATTTTCAGTTGTAACAAGATTCAAGTGTTCACTACTTAGTAATATTCGCCCTATGGCGCGTCAGAGTCCCTATAGGTAGACACGAACCGTCTTCTTTGTGTTTTCTTCGGTCATGATCTTGGGTGTTAGTGGTTGCGGATACTCGTTGGTTACCGCGTACAGTAAACGGTTGAGTATTCTTCTAAAGCGAATATTGAAACTTTGCACTGATTCCTCGCGCCCCTGTCTCAATTCTCGTAATCGTTTCTGATACTCATGCGAAGTCACTTGAGCCGCTAAATTATTTCTCAATGCGTCGTACAGGTCACTGTAGCACTCAATGGGAATGTTGCGAGTACTTTGAGCTGCTTTTCCTATGATTTTTTCCTCTTTTATTGCCTTTAACTATAGGTCTTGCTCCATACAACGACCCTTTATACTTCTCACTTTATTGAATACGTCTTCCACTCCTACGTCATCGTCTCCGATGAGCGTTGAAATGTAACATATTGCATCCTTAGTTCTTATCCTTGGCTCTTAGTAATACCATTTTATTTTGTTGGGTAAGCGTCTGAGCAAAATATTCGGAATGCTGTCAAAACCGGAGGATTTTTTGTTGTTTAATTTAGAGAAGATTATTTTTAGTTGGTTATAATTTGTGAAATAGTTTATTTCTGTGTCTGGTTATTTGGTGTTTTCCGAGATGTTTTCGTTAGAGAATATGGAGACTGTCTTATTTAGCGATATGTCTTGTTCTATTTTATTTTTGAGTTTATTTTTTGCGGAGATTATAATTCTGTTTCGAATTGACATTCTCGTCAATACGATAAATTATATATACAATTTAGTCCATTAAATAAAGTAACAAATAACTGGAGCTTCTTAGGACATTCATTATTATCGCTTTGATTTCGCTATCATTAAAACTCAGTTCATATAATATTTCTTTTCGTTTGGTTATTATTGCTCTTCTACTTCCCAGCACCACTGGTAAGATCTCATCCTCCTGTAAGCCATACTCAGTTATTAAGGGGGTACCCGAATTAGAATGTCAAAAGAATTGTTTTTTTTTTATTGCATAAATCGATAGATAAACTATCCAAGAATATGTTTACAAAGTGAGAGAGGTCAATTCTAAATATTTCCAAAAATATAAAGCCGAAAGCAGACGGGCGTCGAGAGGGTGTGCGCGCGCTCGCCAGTCCGACGGTTTTTCAAAATTTTTTGCATGTAATTTGAAGATAAATCCCTACGGTGGTGATTGTCCTGTTATAAAAAATGAGTGCGTAGGACACGAGCAAAAACGCATAGATTCATGACTTCGAAATATAAAGCAAAAAGGGAAGCTCAGTGGTAAGAAACGGTTGACGGACGGTGTCATAGAAATACTGGCGATTTATTATGGTTTATTATGGTTTAGCCATTAGAAGGAATATGGATTCTGTGCAAAAGATGAAAGAAGCTATAATAGCAATCCTGAATCATTATTGTTCAACTGATGAATCTCCTCGGCACGATAATTGTCCAGTTGGCGTCGACAGTTGGTGTGATTGGCGCAAAACTAAATCCATGAATCAATCAAAATATTTCAAGCATCCCGATCGATTGATTAATGAAGAAATTGAGAAACACATTCGCCCAATTTACGAAGATCTCTCAAACGATAACCCTTTAACGCGATGCTTAGGCGGTTATACTCAAAATTCCAATGAGTCGTTCAACTCAACAATTTGGCTCATCACTCCAAAACACCTGAATTCAGGCCGAAAAATTATTGAAATTACTGTCTACATGGCTGCGGGTGTGCTCAACGAAAGGTGTTCAGCGATTTTGAGTGTCATGCAGTTGCTTAATTTGAGTATAGGCAAGCAGTGCAAAGTATTTGCTAATATCGCTGACATGCAACGGGTCGAGAGACAGAACAAGCGCCCGGCATTTAGCAGTAAAAAGGCTCGCACAGCTCGTAGACTCGATCAAATGCATCAAAATGAGGCTTTTGAAGAAGTAGAAGGACTGTTATATGGACGAGGAATAAGCTGATTAGCAGATTATTAAAATTGATATTTTTTACTATTGAAAACTTTGAAACGCGTTTCTTCCAGTTCATATTTTCACGATTTCTCTAAATTGGCGGGTGTGATAGCAAAAAAACTAAACGACTTATTTAATTGAACGGGACTGTATAATTTTGAAATTGTTATGGGCAGGCCATGTATTTTAACGCGACTGGGCGAAGAACGAAAAAAGTTTGTTCGGTCCCAGGGCCGCCTCTTGTTCGTCAAAAACGTCCGGGGACCATTTAATTCAGGAGAGTGACACTGAGAGGAGGTTGGAAGAGATCTTGATCCCGATCTCGAGGAAAGCGAGTAGTAAGGAAACGGATTCCACTAGACCAAGGAGAGGGCGTGATAAGAGCCCGTTATGTAAAGAGAAGTTGGGACAGGATAGCGAAATGGAGGTCGACTCTCAAGCGGAGTTGACTGACCATAGCAGGTACCTGACTCCTGACTCCAACAAAGTAAAAAGGGGATCGATACATATATCGTGTTACTTTTTGGTAACGGGTACATTCCTCGCGTATAGAACGCATACAGAACCCGGGCATCCCTGGCAGAGTCATAGAGGTTGGGATACGCCCAACCAGCGCGCAAGGTATCTAGTACCTTGCTGCCTCGATTAGCTAAGCGTGCAGGGGCCTTCGCTCGTCACAGGTAGGACGGGGCGTTTTCTAAGCCCTACCGTCTCTCCAGGACGGTTCCGGAGCAGGTGGGATGATGCTCACCCGCCGAAGGCCATTTGGAGATACCCTGCCTCTCTTGCGAGCATCTTGGCCATCAACCACTGCCACCACGAGCCCATACACATTTTCGGTCGAGCTGAGGGGTCGGTACTCCCCCCGGGCTACACTCGGCCACCCGTGGTACCATCCTTAGTCATTGGTGGGACTATCGTGTGGATGTACGGCCACGTCACTGCCGGTCGGCGACCTGCGAACTTGGCAGACGCAGATTTGACTCACGTAATCGGGGGCCTTAAGGAGCGGGGCGGTCACTCCTAGGAAACTTATCCCGACGGTCCAACCTTTTGCATCAGGATCGTGGGTGCGCTATTACCCATGGCCACGTAGAGAGGGTGTAACCGCACTTAAGCGCCTTACACTCCGGGCGACCATCCCTGTGGTGTACATGGGGACTCACGTAAGCGGAACGCTTGTTCCGGTGGTCCCCCTGGCTGCGGGATCGTGGGTTTGCCAGCCCCCATACCCTCGCAAAAAGCGAATGCTCCCTGCGGGAAGGGGAACGAGACAGAAAGAGGCGAGGAACACTATGGCTAGGAAAGAGGTAACAGGACTCAAAAGAGGCGACGCTCGTGAGATGGAAGGCGGGTCTACCGCCGACGAAGGAAGAGAACCGATAACAGGACTTCGAGATGTGGAGGGCCTGATTTAGAGCCTAGAAATTTGATCACCCAACATGTATCGTGCAGGGGAGGCCTCGTGTTGAAGAAACCAAACATTGAAAGTGTACGATAGATTAGAATAGTAAGAGAGCGGATTGATTCCAACGCGGAGGCAAACAGTGGATGTCGCTATAGAAAGTCGGTTGCTACTTAGACGACTCCGATGCACCAGAGAGAGGCTAGACATGGTGGGGTATTGGAGGCCAGTCAGACGGAGACGAATCTAACGGTGAAGCGCAAGGGAATATCCCCTTTGGAGGAGAAAAACTTGAACCGTACGAGAAAACCGAGGAGAGAGCATAGCGGACATGGAGGCGTATGAAGGCAGAACCGGGATAAAGGATGGCAAAGTGAAAACGCCCAGGAGAAGAAACGAGACGATTCATGTGAAAGGATGACTGGATCGACTCCTATAGGGAGGTCGTAGGAGCAAAGAGTGTCTTAAAGGAAACGACAGGAAGCAGAAAGACGAGGGCCGGTCATATCCTGATCGAGCTCACACACAAGGTGACGGCGGGTGAGGTTACGGACAATCTGAAAAGAGTCATGCGACAAGGTACGGAGATTGTCCCCTTGACGAGCGGGGAAGCGCTCGAGATTAAACCCGATCGCTACGAGGGGGGAATTAGTGGAAGATATATCTACGGAATTAAATATAAAGGACGAGCGTTGGATTGAGGTCAAGTCCTTGAGAATGACACCATGGGGAATACAACAGACGGTTGTGACATCAACCACATCTCAATCCACATCAGAGACCTGACCACACACCGCGGGCAAGATGGCAACCAGATGTCTACACACTCATACTGCGTACCCTCAATAGCCTTAAGGAACTATCATAAATCTCAGCAATTTTCTAGCTAAGGTCCTTCAGACCAAACAAGCATCTCTTATTTCAAGTGCTCTTTACATTTTTAGTTAAAGTTATTGGACTAAACTGTGATTTATACGCGTCAATTCTGTGTATATTCAATTGTGACTATTAAGTGCATAATAAAATGTAATAAAAAAAAGAAAGTTAATAGTTGTGTTACGGCTCAACCTTCTTGTTTTTTAATAACCTAAGTCTGAAGTTTACGTGACACGGTCGTGGTGTTGCCTGCGAGTAATGTACCTAGAGACAGGTCATCGATCAGGATAAGGACTGAACTGACAATAGCGACGGCTATGGTTTTGCTGAACGTAGTGAGGTGTTTCAGGTGCCATATGCTAGGGCATGACGCTGCCAGGTGTAAAGTGGTGAGTCCTGGTAAGGAGCTATGCAGAAAGTGTGGGGATAGGGGCCATACCATTAATCAATGCAGCAAGGAGCCGAGGTGCGCTATTCAGGCGAAGAGAACAGGGTTACCTGAGACACGTCACCAGATCCCTGGCATGCGCGGCCGTGAAAGATAGAAGGGGGGAAATGTACGTACGTCAAGATAAGGATACTAATTATCAATTTCAATAGGTGCAGATTTACACAAGAGCTAATGGCGAATTCTATACCTTTTGTCGGGAACATACTGAAATTGATACGTTCACAATTAATACATTTATTGCCGGCGTCCCGCAAGTCTTTCACCATTATCCTGCAGCCGTCATCATCCACGTCACCACCTTTGTTCAGATTTCTAAACCTAGCGTCACTACTTCCCATCGGCCTTGTCAGCAAGAGCTCGTCAACTGTGTCACGGGCCCTATCCACGTGGATGCATTCCGTCCTCGTTCTCCTAGCCATCCTGGACATTATAGCCCTGTACGGCCTCCCCCATGGGTCCCAAGCCAGCGTCGCACAGAATTCCTTCCAACACATTTGCTTAGCGTTCTTAATCATCTTCGCCAACTTCTTCTTTTTGGCCTTAAATTTTTCGTTTGCGCCTCTCATCCAGGTTCTCTGCGTCTTTCTACAGCTCTTCATCGTCATTCTTCTAAAGTTGCTGGTTTTTTCAGTCCACCAATAGTTGATATATCCCTTCCCTATTGGTGGATAAACCTTTCTCAATTCCGAGGCACATGTCGTCTCCAGTGCCTTCTGCAAACCATCACCATGTGCGAGCTCGTTGCCCTTATTGTTTTCCAACAAATTATTGTAATTATCGTCAATTGTTAAAAAGAATTGCTTTATGTCAGTGCCCTTTGTTGAGTATTTCAGACTTTCGGCTTTACATCTCGTCCTTGCAGTCTTAAAATTTTGTAGAACGTAGCGGTGGTCCAATGCTGACCAGACTTTCGCAACTTCCCAACGACATACCTCCTCGTCAGTCCCTTGGTCACGCTGATCACGTCAATGAAACTTGTTCCCCCGTTTCTAGAGAATATGTAATCCGTGCGTCATCCTAATTGGTACAATTCCATTCTTCATTATCCAGTAGGCAAGTTCCCCTGCGGTCATTTACACTGCCACCCTATGCGGTGGCCGTTGAATTGAAGTCGCCGGAGATCATCGTCGCTGGGTAACTCCTCTTAGCCGCACGTATTAATGTGTCCAGTTCGTTGACGTAAGAATTGATCTGATCCATGCTCACATTGGGGGAAGAATAACCCCCAATGCAGAATACATCGTCCACATCGATACCGACGATGCCATCTTTAGCTACCAATGTAGTGTTGTCCGCTTGTTTTCCCTTGAAGAGGGCCACCTATAGTGACGCGTCGCCCTTGTCATCCTTGTACCAGTATGTCTGCTGCCGATATGGCTCCGTTATGAACACCATGTCGACTCTGGCTTCGCAGGCATGCTGGTACATTAATTCTTCTGCAAGTCTGCACCTGTTCAAATTAATTAGTAGTACTTTTACCTTGCACGTAATATGTCGTTCCTCCTACTATCCTTCACGGCCGAACATGCCAGGGATTCGGTGACATGCCTCAGGGTACTTCTATTGTCATTAGCGCAAATACTGCACCTAGGCTATTTGGTATACAGCTGACGGTGTGGTCCTTATCACGACACCGCCTGCACAGCTTCTTACCTGGGCTCACCGCCGTACACCTAGCAGCATTATGTCCAAACATGTGACATGTGTAACATCTCACTATGTTGGACAGAATTCTAGCCATCGCTGTTGTCAGCCCTGTATCAATCCTGATTGGCCTATCTTTGGGTACGGTGCTCGCCGGCAGCACAACTACCGCCTGCTGCGTTATCCATGGCGTCATCCTTAAGGATTTCACCTCTATCCATTGCTCCGCTTTAATAGCTAATCCCGTTGATATATCCTCGAATAGTTCTTCCCTCGTAGCTATCGGATCTATACTTTTAATTTCAAGAGTCTCTCTGTTAGCCAGGGGAACTATCTCCCTGCCGGATTGCTTTCTTGAGGCTGTCAGCGACCTCGCCCGCCGTTACTTTACTGGTGATCAGGTTCGATCAGGATATGCCTGGCTCTGTTTCTCCTCACTGCTATCGTCTCCTTAAGGACACTCTTCGCCTCGGCCATCTCCCTGTAGGAGTCGATCCAGTTGGCACCCAGTTCGATTTTAACGAGGATCGCCTCGCTCCTTCTTCTCGACGTCCTATCTCTGGCTACTCTTACCAGAGTCCTGCCATTAACCCTTTCGCTTCGGCAGTCCAGTCCGCCGAAGTACTCTCACTGAACGGAAACGCGCGCCAGAAATGCGCACAGTGTGCGTGGTTGGTGTATGCCCACTATATGGCGTTCCGAATGCAGGTCATTTCGTGGATGTCGCCTATAAACGACGCTCGTACCCACAGTCATCTATCGAGCGCCACCTATAAGCGGCACCCGTACCCACAGGTCATTTCGCCAGCGCCGCCTATAAGCGACGCCCCAAGCGGAAGGGTTAAACCCCTTCGCACTCGTCGTGCTGTCTATTCGGCTTCGAACTCTGCCTCGACGCGCGTCCATTCAGATTCCTCGTCTCGTAGCACTTTCGCGTACGTCATCACGTCAGCTTCCTAGGTTTTTCGTTATAGTTGGCCTTTTGCTCATCCAAGGGGGATATCCCTTTACGCTTAGCCGACTGACCAAACTCAGTCTGGTTTGCCACCGATATACCCCTCATTCTGTTCCGTTGGAGTCATCTGCGTCGCGACCGTTCTACTGTCATGACGTTCACCATCCTTCTCTGCGTTGGAGTCGATCCACTCCCTCACTTTCTTGATCTGCTGCACGCTTTCACAGCTTAATTTCTTAAGCAGCGGATCCCTCTTGCTCAAGGCCGTAATTCTTCTTATCATTCTTTCCTTATTGAGAGTTAATGTTTCCACATCCTTCATCAGCTCTCTCACATCTCGGAGTCCGATTATAGGTCCTCTTCTCTCGTCACTGGACGACCCTTTCTCCGCCTCACGATCTTTTCTGCGTCCAGCCTTTACCTTCCACGACGCCATTTTCTCCTCATCCGGCCCTGACTACTTACGAGAATCGACGATCCTAACACCACTTCATCCAGTGTGCGGGTGAATCGTTATCTCCTCCAGTGTCCTATCCAGAGTCCAGTGATCCGCGATCGCATTTACCGAAAGAGTGGCAGCCCTGGGACCTACCATTCTCTCCTCGTTCCTCTCCAAGTCTCTGGATGACCGTCGGGGCGAGCCTGCGGAGACACCGCCCGCAACACCTACGGGGTCTCGAGGTTCAACTAAATTTGCTATCAAGAAATCCATTATATTAGTAATTTCGTGTACCAAATATAATGGTCCGTTATATCTTGTTTAATGTTTTAGAGGGCCAACGTCTAACAGTCATCTAAATAAATTTTCTCGTCGTTTATTCATCTTATATGTGAATATGGATATTTTCTATCTGTGCATTTTGCTAAAAAAGTTTTTTCATGCTTCATTGCTTAATGTATACGAACCAATGTTTACAGCGATTGTGGCTTTTGTTAAATTCATATTAAATTGTTTCTTTATTTCGAAGTGCTTGCTTGATTTCTATGTTTACATCTTCGAACGAATCAGCCGTACGAATGAAACGTACAAATTTGGATATTATTTCTGTATTTAGCAGTACGTATCGTGTCAGTTGTCACCTCTTTCCACATAGAATCTTAGTAACAAAATAAATATTTATTAACTTTTTCTATAAGTTATTGTAAAAATCGTACATGTTAGAGACAACGCACCCTGTTGCTAATATAATGGCAAATAGGTCACGGCCATTTAGTCTTGCGATAATTTATGACTGGGCTGAGGGCTCAGTAAGGACCCCGACAGCGTGTTTGAGTAAATGTTTCGAAAGTGGATAGCTAACGACTCGTAGTCGCCGAGCTGTGAGGTGTCGATGATATGACTATTTATAGGATACATAAGATAGTTTACGGATGTCAAGGGATCCGACTTGATACGGTGCCAGATATGGTTTCGTCTACTTGTTGAGTATATGCAGCAACTTGAGATAGTAGGTCGACGTCTCCGCTAGAAATTCTTCGTCATCTGCTGCGGAACTGCCCATTGTATCAATCGGGACACTGAGATTTTCCCGAGATTGCACTCAGGTAGCGCTTCGAGTCAGTGGTTGGTCATCGGTTAGAGATTCAAGGAGACGCGAGTTGCAGCGTACTACCACTCGTGCGGTGAAAGTGGCCATTTCCCAGAAGGCAATCCTATGTTCTCATAGAGTTCGCCGGAGGTGATGCTTTGTGGCGCTAACTCTTCCCACCGCCTATTCTGTTCCTCGTGGTGCCATTCCTAATGATTTGACTGTAATCCGTTTATCTTTCTTTATATTTCATTCCGTGGAGATGCCTTCAATCAGTTCTTCTTTGCTAGTGATTGGATCTATATTTTTCACCTTAAGTGTCACTCTATTCGATAACAGGACAATTTCCATTTCCTGGTTGATTGCCGTTTCCAATCGATCGGCCACTTCCTCTGCCGTATTTTGTTATTAATATTTATTCATTTGTGGCCAGCCATGACTTTTCTTACCCCAGTTGCTTCCTCTATTGCATTTTTTGCCCCAACTATCTCTCTATATGTACCTATCTAATTCCTACGCTCGTTTGCTTTTACCAGGATTGCTTCATTTCTTCTTTTAATTGTTAATTTTTCCTTTTTCTCTGTTCCGCCACTGTTTCCATTCACATAATTTACTGACTCTATCCTGTCAGTTACGCTCCTTATCCTTCTCCGCCTATTTACCATCGTCCATTCGTTCTTGGTTTCATTCTTCCTATCTTTTATACTGTATACTTCTCCTGCCTGGGTTTTTTCCTGTACGTCGCCCTTTTTTATCGAACGGTGTTATTTCTTTCCTATTCGATGGTTGATTATGATCTGTTTGCGTTCCTACGGTGTTGTATTTTCTGTTACCCTTTCCTTGTTCTTTTGGGGTCATTTGCGTGGACACTGTTTTCTTACTTCGTGTGCCATGCTTGCTTGGAGTGTTTTTCCATCCATTGTTTCACATTCTTTATTTGTTTCACATTATCCGCGTTCAGTTTGTCCATCATTGGATCTCTCTTAATCGTATTGCCTATTTTATTCATTATTCTTTTCATATTGTGCACCAACGCCTCCAGACTTTTCATCAGTTCCGCTATGTCCAAGGTGAAAGGTGTGTACCGCTATGGCGTGTTATTGCAACATTTTCTTCTTCCGAGGAGGATACTTCTTCTATACCTCCTTCGCCATTACTCTTATTGTCTATACTTTTCTTCCTCCCTTGTCTCCCAATTGAGCTCCTCGCCAATCTTTGTCCCGACTTAAACGGGTCCATTTCCCTCGTAATACCTTTCCCCTATTTATAGGTATTATCGAAATTTCTGCTTATTTTTTCTTTCCGTTTCTACGCCTATCGCCCTTTTACTTATATTTTCCAACGCGTCCTCCGAAAGTTTGCTTTCTCTACTACGAGAATTATCTGGGTCCATATCGATACCTCCATGTGACTAGTCCTCGATCGCTTTTACCGGACGAGAGGTCGCCCTGGACAGACCTTCCTCCCACCTCTTGAAGTATCTGGAACTCATATTCTAAATGTCAGTGTAGGGGGTGTGTTTTTGTCAACGGTTTCTGTGAGGAGAGAATCTGTGTCTGCTCAATCCTGTGACTATTGGACTGTCGTGGGCGTCTCGCATGTAGTGCTTCTTGTGCGTGCCTGGCCGAGCGTGCCTAACGAATTTTATGACCCGTTGTTTGCTGTTGAATGGACCCGTCGAGTGTTTAAAATACTAATTAACCTTTCGAAGTGATCCAAGTTATAAATTGTATAATATGCAATGTAGAAAATTCCAGCTTCCCAAAACATAACAGAAGTGTTGTTCGTATCTTTAACTGAGGATAACCTTAAATCCCGAACAGCATCACTGAAAGGATAGATTGAAGCTGAAACGAATTACATGAGTCTTTAGTAAATTAAAATTAAGTTCATTATGCGATTACCAAGGAGAAAATCTATCCAAATTCGTTTGCAGCAGCAGCGAATATATCCACACTCGTAATTTATGTAGAGATTTGTAGATCATCAGAAAAAAGTACAAATTTACAATTTAAAAAGATTGCAGATACGTCATTAATGTAGAGGATAAGTAAGACCGGACTCCTCAAGTGAGAGCCCTTTTTTTCACGTGGGGAAATCCTCATGGACACCCCGGCGCCCTCTGGGTGGCAATGGGGTAGTGTCGGACTAATACCGACTAAAACACCACGGTGGTCTTCCTGACGTTTCTAGGAGCTTCCCGGGGTCTCTCTCGAATTACTGCCGGGGAACTTCTTCGTCTTCTCCCTGTTGTTAAGGGAGACATCATTTACCATGGCCAGACCCCCTAACGCCACGTTCCCTGGACCGTCGTGCAAGTCCGAGGGGGGGCCCAGACCCTCCTCGGCGTGACGGCTCCTTTAAAGCACCTAGGGCGGCGACGGCGATGCAGCACCCCTGCGATGGGGCGCTCTAGCTGGATCGCGTCTTCTCTCCCTATTTCTCTCCGCTCGCTCCTTCGCAGGAGCGGACGGCGATGAACTCCTGGTGCCCCCTCAGCATGGCCTAGACGATCGCCTCGGGGGCCAATCTCTCGCCGATGGCGAGCCGCAAGATGCGGCGCGGTTCTTCCCACGATGGACAAAACTCCAGCGTGTGCTGCGCCTTGTCTTCCTCCTCCTCGCAGTGGTGACAGGTGGAAGTCACCTCCCGCCGAATCCTTAGCAGGTACTCGCCAAACACTCCGTGACCAGCGAGCACCTGCGTTATCCTAAAGGTCAGCGGGACACCGCCTCTATCCCCCCTCCCAGTTGGGAAGGACTGTTCGAACGGCCCGGTGTGGCCGCACAGCGTCCTCTTCGAGCAGCTGAGAGCGCCACAGCCCCCGGATCTCCAGCTTCGCCTCCTCCTGGACACAGACTGGCCGCCGGACGGGGTACCCCTGTCCGAGCCCCGACCCCTCAGGTGCTCGTACACCCGTCGGAGCGCAAGGGCCTGCAACTCGAACTGAGGGCACGCCGCCAGCACACACGCCGACGCGTAGGACGCGGGCCTATATCCTCTCACTATACGGACGGCGATTGTCCTGTGCAGCCTCCTCAGCAAGAGTAGGCTGCGACGGCTCGCCATCAGGTCTTCGGCCCATACGGGAGCTCCTTAAAGAAGTCGAGACCGCGACATACTCAAGACGAGCGTCTGGATGGCGCGTACCGCGCATGCAACGGCGACCTCGGTGAGGCTCAGAGCGTCGTTGCACCAAAGTCCCCCGGCCATCACCAACGTATCGTCGGCGTAACATACCTGCTCTCGGGGGCATGGGGCATCAAAGGACCGAGTCGTAGGCCACGACCCACAAGATGGGTTCCAACACTCAACCCTGTGGGGTACCACGCTCGACCGGCCTCTTCTCCTCCCCCATTCTTGCCGGTGTACATGACCCACCTGTCTCTCAGATATGCCCGAATGTCACGAACGAGATACGACGGCACCTCAAAGTGTTCCAGGGCCTCTACTATCCTGTCCCAGGGGAATGGTGTTGAAGGCATTCGAGACGTCCAAGGAGACTGCCAGCGCCACCCCTTCTCCGGAAACCAAGGCCTCCGCCATGGACCTCACTCGCCTCACTGCGTCCACCGTCGAGCAGCCCCGGCGAAAGCCATACTGGCTATCGTGCCATCCAGGCATTCGTTTGGACATAGGCTTCCAGACGTGCGGCGATTATCCTCTCAAACAGCTTACCCACCTCGTCCAAAAGGCACACCGGCCTATACCGGGACGGCGAGTCCAACGTAATAGGACTCTTTCCGTAATAGGACTAATTTCGCCGTCCGCCATATCCGGGGGTAGACACCTTCCTTCAGGTATCCGGTGAACAGGTGTCGTAGACGGGGAACCAAGGTGTTGATAGACTCCACCCAAACCCGGCCTGGTATTCCATCCGGACCCGGTGCCACGTCGCGGGATGCCATTCTCTTTGCCGCTTCGATGAGCTCCTCCTGGCTGACTTGTAGCTTTTCCCTCCACTCCATCGTCTCGCTAGCGGAGGATGGCCGTGGCTGTCGCGCATCGCTGTCTTGCCGTGGGAACAATGCCCCGATGACGTTGGCAAGCAACGCCGGATCCATGTTTGCGGTCAGCAGGGGGGCCGACGGTCGCAACTCCTTCGTTACTATTCGGTAAGGCCGCCCCCACGGATCGGATTCGACCGATTCGACCAACTCCATCCAGGACCGGGCTTTCGCGATCTTGATTTCCCGCTGCAGAGGGCGTTTTGTCTCTCTGTTTGCTTCGTAGATGCGGGGAATCTCGTCTTCGTCGGGTATCCGCCTACGACGTGCCCTGTGCAATCTTTTGCGGGCCCGAACGCAGCTGGCTCGGGTTTCCGCGATCTCGGGGGTCCACCAGTATACACATTGGTTGTCGACCTCCGGGAGCGGAGCGCGGCATCGAGGCGACACACGCCGCGCTCATGTCTTTTCGGAGGTTTTTCGCCTCCTCGTCGACGTTTCCAGCGTAGTTTGAGCGTCCCAGCTCCAGGCAGCGACCGAGACTGCCGCATGGAGCATATCCTTGTCTCTCTCTTTGAGTCGCCACATTGGTGGTGGGCGGGAGCGGTTCGCACCTCGGGTGCTGCAAGCCCGCGTAGCAGGTGTGATCTCAGAGGCCACCTCCATCAGTATGTAGAGGTGGTCGGACAGAGTCTCGACCCCCTCGGCCTCTCTCCGGTTGCTGATTCTTCGGTACAGCTCGGATGTAGCCCACGTGACGTCGACCACGGAGGATCCTCTCCACGCAACGCAAGTGATCGCCGAGCCCCTATTTGCCAGTAGGAGCCCGCGACCCGCAGCCCAATCGGAAAACATCCTTCCACGAGTGTCCGTTCTGACGTTTCCCCATTGCGAGGAGTGGGCGCTGAAATCTCCAAGGACCAGTACTTGGCGGGGAAGGTATCTTCTGACGCATTCGCCAACTCCAGAAAATCCCCGAACGCGGCTATGCCGCTGTTAGGAGAAACATAAACGCTCACCACCACCATTCCCGCCCACTCGACCGCGACATAGCCGTTGCCACGGTCAAGCAGGTTGCCGAGGGCACTCAGCGCTGACGTCTACTTTATGGCTGCTAATCCATCTAGGTCTGCGGCCCAGTTGGGGGCGTCGGGGACACGATACGGCTCAGCCACCACCGCAAGGGCGACCCGGTTCTGCCGGATGGTCTGGACGAGCAGGTATTGAGCCCCTCTTGATCTTCCAAGGTTACATTGGAGGAGGCGCTCGAAGATTATTGTACCAACTCCATGGCATTCTCCCGACCATCTACTGCTTTAGCAGTGCTCCCTTCGTTCCTTTCCGCAGCTGGCTCGCGGGTGGGTCGCCTCCTCTTGACTTTCGGGGGAGCGCATTCCGCCCTGCCCATCCTGTGGTCGGCGGTTGCCCCGAGCGGCTGGCACAGGGAGCACTTGAGTGCAGAGGCAGCTCCGTGCTCCAGCCACCGGGCACTTCACCCAGACTGACCCGAGACCGCCTTTGGAGGCACCGATCTCTCCGAGTTGTACCTCTGCGACGCCACATCCCGCCGCCAAGTCCAGTGCTTGCCGCAACTCCTCCTTCTTGACCGAGATGTCTATCCCGGTAACTCGTAGCTCCGCTATCCTCGCTGGAGCCTCAACTCTGACCGTGGTAGGGTCTAGCACCTTCGCCAGACGCGTCGCAAGCATTGACGCCTTCTCCCTGTCCTTGTCTCCATGGACGTTTATTTGTATGGCGCCCGTCATGGCCCTCTTCATGCTCACCGGACTCAACGCCGATCTCGGCAAGAGGGATGTTCTGCCTGGCCGCCGTTATTATCTCGGCATAGGACATCTTCGATCCCTCGCTCAACGTTAGGGGCACCGCGGATGTTCGCGGTGTACGAGGGAGCGCGGTCATCTGTGATGTCGGTGTTGGCCCCTTGTTTGGTGTGGGTTCGCCATCGATTCTCCTCTCAAGGGCAGCGAAACGCGCACTCTCGCTCTTACCCTTCAGTATGGTATGGCCAGACTCGGCGGACGAGCCGCTGCACCGCGGGCATTCGTGGGCATAAGCAGCCCTTCTCGATAGTTCTTTGCGAAGGGCTGCATTTTCCTCCTCCAATACGGGCAGCCGTGCTTCCATGAGCCGTGTAATTCCAGTGTTGCTGTGCACTGGTCCCGCCCTCCTCAGCGATTCGGTCATCCATGCGGACATATAACATATAACTTGCTGCGGCCTTTAGGGATTTGATGTACGTCCCCTTAAGGTTGGGTGTGTCATCGCAACTTGCATAACCTCGGAGAGGTGTCTCGTTGTCTTGGCACTGATATCCGCGACCGAGCTCGTCCTTATTTGCAGTATCAATTCCTCGGAAACTTCCGGTGTTGTGTACGTGATCTTCCTCTTCTTTTACCTTGACGCCGTTGAAGCCACTGATGAGCGCGACGCGAACGAAGCAGCCCACTCTTCGTCGTCGGATCTCGCTCGCGCCCGCAATCCTCCTGTCATCGATGGCATGGTGTCAGTTACCAAGGCCGGAACGAGAAACACACTCTCCGATCTGTTCGCGTTTCTCTGCGAACCCCTCGTAGTTCTCCTTGGAGGCTCTCTGTCCTCTTCTGCTGTCTCCATCCTGCTGTTTACCACCTCGCCAGACGCAGAACCAGGTCCGGGGGCCTGGCGGTCCACCCCCGAACGGCCGTGGTAGTGAGATGACGACGCAGTGGGGCCCACTTGACTACCCACAACTGCGCCGGTACTGGGGTCTCCCTCCCCTGCACCGTAAACGTGCTTCTTTTTTTACTCTAAATCCATCGTGTGTATGAGTAATTAGTAGTCGCCTAGTCGTCGACACTAGTTCCAGTCCTGGTGCCACTTACTCTTCCGCACCATATACCGGCCGAGCCGGTGCATGGTGACAGGGAGCCCCACGAGAGGGTGAGGTGAGTGGTCTTGGCAGATATGGGCCCACCAACTTCTCCGAAATTCTCCGCACCGGATCGGCAAACTGGAGGGTGACAAAGGCATCGACCAGCCACCACCCTACTATAGGAGGGTATCAGATTCATCGGGGATCCCCAGGGCATGGTCCTACGCCCTGGGAACCCATACCCGCCTCGTGCTCTCCTAAAGTGAGAGCCCTGCAGGGGTTCACACTTTACTAAACACTTTTCACTAAACACACTGGTCTCCTCAGAAGAGTGGTTATTATACTTAACAAATAATAATTTTTCGATCAAATAGCTGGATAGCTAAGAAAGAAAGGCTAGACTTTAGAGAAAGTAAGGGACCTTAAAAATCAAGGGCGGAAAATTTAGAAACAGGAGGAGGATGATCGACCATACCGAAAGCTTTACGAAGGGCAGTATAAATGGAATTAACCTGAAGTGTACTTTCTAAGCAACTACACATAAAGTGACTGTAACGAAGGAGATTGATAATAATGGATCGACCTGATAATGCCTTCAAATATTTTAGGCATAACATTCTGCAATGCGATTGACTTGTAGGAGCCATCGAACGAATTATCATCCCTTTAAAAAATTTGGGAGAATTAACAGGTCGTACGATGTGAGGGTAACGTATCGGATCCTACAGATTTATTAATGTTGAGAATTGTGGATCTTAGTCGCCGAAATAAGTGTATGGGACACTCACATTACACATAGAATTGATATTAAGATATTTTCAGATTTATTTAAAAAATGTGATTTACAAGATATTCGTGGATATACATTGCACGCGTCTCAGCACTCCTTTTGTCTCATCATCTTCTTTACCACCATGGGTAAGGAACATGTGGATTCTTCTGTTTTACGAGACGCTGCGCATGCACATACTCTCACACACATTCATACTCATATATGTGTGTCACTACTACGCGGCTAATCTAGTGTAGCACATAAAATTACACATATCTGAATAATTAAAAAAAATAAAAAAGATATGTGCTATGATGAATTTGCAAGACTTGAAAAACAACAGGAGAATGATATCCACTCCAGGACCTTTATTACCGTCAAGGAAGTTAACATACGTAAAGAACATGCTGATTGAGAGTTTAGTGTTAGAAATATCAACGGTGCTACTGTAGAAGAAGGAGGGGTGATCGCGAAAGTATTAGCGATCGATTGATCAGGGCTGGATACTTGATAATTAAATGTAATATAGAAGAGACTAGAGGAGTAACTTTCAAAATTACGAACAAATTTCCAAAAGGTTCTGAACTGATCCTGAAGAGTAGGTTCAGATTTGAAGGCAAAAAAGCGAGCAATTCCGAGAGATGATTTTATACTGTGACCTGAAATTAGACATACGATATAATTCAAAAAGAAGTTAGGAAGTTTTAAGGGACGATGAGAGATTCTCTTCTGGCTGACTAATGAGACGAGTTTTCGAGAAAACCAGTTAGGGTAGGAAGAAATTATTGCAGGAAGAGACGGTACAAAGAACTCATAATAGAGTTGAAATAAAAGTAGAGGATATCTCATTGTCTCATCTACGCGCAAGGAGGAGAGAAGGAGATCCCAGTCAATAGAGGACTAGTAATCATTAATACTGACATAGTCGGCCGATTTAAATACGATGAATCATTTTGATAAGTTTAAAATGATGAGATGATTTTCAGGAAGGAAAAATGGGATGCAGAGAAGATGCTTGAGAAAAAGTGAGAAAGCAAGGTCAAGGAGCCTACCATTGCTATTGATAACATAATTATGTCGGAAGAAGTTAAAAAAGCCAGCGCATTCACGGATAATGTCCAGAGGAGAAGGTAAACTATTGTTTTAGTTGAGAGAAGATGGGAAAGAATGTTGTATTTGACAAACGGAAAAAATTGATGGGGTATAGAAAATTAGGCAGGCTATAATCATAAAGTCTTCAACGGTCAAATAATGCAACTGATATTGAGTGTGTGAAGAATGCGGAGGATATAAACAGAGCTAATAGTAGGAGTGTGAGAACCAAGCAGGAAATCTATAAAAAGTTGTTCAATGGTACTAACTGATAATTCGATAAGCCGGCAGAAATATAAATTCTTAACCGCAACTAAGACATTAATATTTTTATCGTTGCTTGTGTTAATGTTTTGCATTTGGCTGTCCCCTCTGGAGAGATATCATAAATCTAACAAACAATTGGGATGTTTTCTTTAAGGGGACACAAAAAGATTATCGATGATTACATAACATGAAATTACACAAGTAAACAAATTTTTTATTATATTCGTTTCTTTGGAGCTTAGCCTTCACATTGCATGAAAAAAACAATTAAAGAAATGAAATCAGGTATACGTAAAAAAATAGTAACTGACGGTATGTAAGTTTTTACAGTAGTGTCCACGGCATTTCTTTATAATTGGAGATGGCGAAAAGAGTAATATAATATAAGAGTAGCATAACTTCGCTATTTGGAAAGATGCATAAACTGATTGCTATAGCATTATAAGAAAAATATTTAGATCATGATAATGACAGACCATGTTGAAGAATCGAACGAAACATATTGGATAGTTTTCTTATTTCTTTATTTTATTGGTAAAATAATAGCAAAACGAGGAGACAGAAGTGAAAATTACAATATAAACAGCAGTGAAGATAAGCCAGACTCAGATGTACAAATTGATCGGAAGAAAGGGAGAGTAGAAACAGTGGCGTTGTTCCACCTGGGGAAAAGAGCGAGTGCATATGATTTCATTTTTCGTTATTTTTCGCAATATTATTTCATTTCGCTGAAAGTATGCTCGAGTTGTTGATATGCGATCAGAAAATGGTCTCCGAATGCAAGAGGTCGATATTTCTATCGCAGCGAAAGATATTGCAAGAGGCTCAGCCTGATTCACTATTGGAGATGCCATTGTGAAGTCAAGTTTCGCAATGAATAATTATATCATAAGTGTATGATAATATAGAAAATGATTAGCGAAAATCCAATAATTTAGAACGTGCACCGCGCACATTTTGATGGTATATCAAATGATTAAAATTTGATGATGTGGCGGCACTCGACAACAACTATGACCGGACGACGGCAACACAGTGGTTAGCGCCTTTGGAACGTTCAGGACCCGGTTCAAATCCCGGTGCCCGTAGTCCGATTTTTCTTCCACGACACCTAAACGAAAAGAAAGCAGCAGTACTCCACAGCGACACCTATACACCGGGTAGTGCAGTGTAGCACTATCACCATTAACTATCTACACCTCAATGGAAATATCCTTCGTCTGATCGCTTTGTTTCAGTTGTGACAACTTATGTTTCATTTTTCTTTTAATAATTCTTTGTAACGAGCCATACAAATTCTCAAATCCCTCCGAAATCGTGTAGAACTTTCGAGATTAGTATCATTTATAGTAAAATAATGAAATATGTTTAAAAAGTTGCATAGCTCTAAATGAAACGTGTTAGATGAACTATGTAGAAGTTAATAACTTGTTTAAAGAAACTGTTTCGACCGTTGGCGGAGAGACGCGTTCAAGAGATATCACGTCAACGAGAGTCGTAAATTCTCGTTACGATTATATAACTGATCGATCCCCTAATTCTTCTACGATAATAGAGGTGGTTGAAATGATAGTAAACTGGATTCACACGTATAAATTATAGTTTATTCAAACAACTTATTTACTAGAGAGATATAATCAGAGAAAGTACAAGTATCGATTGATCGACAAATTACAAGATCGAGAACGCTACGTGAGCGTGGATGACGACTGTTCGAAGAATGGTTTTTGACTGACTTTCCGCCAAGATGATGCTGTGGAGGAAAACTTGCGATGGGTGGGTCTAAGGAAACGAAAAGAGCTGATTTGTTAAGGGCAAGTTTTCGTTGGTAGAGCGAGGGAATAGATTTCGTTGTTAATTGGTCATTGCCAGGTTGGTGGGTGAGGAAGGGTGCTAACCGCTCTCGAAGGAAAGTTGTTGGTGGGAAGCATCGTTCCTGAAATAAAAATCCAACTTTCCGGTGTCAACACGTATTAGACAAAAATGTAAATAGAGTTGGAAATCGAAGATGATTGTTTTTGGTCTGAAGGACCTTAGGTGCGAATATGCCAAGATTTATGATGGGTCCTTGAAGCTATTGAGGGTACGCAGTGAGGGACCGTACATCTGGTTGCCGTCTCTCCCGCGGTGAGTGGCCTGGTTTAGGTAGAAAGTCGCCAGACGTAACAAAAACCATGTAAAATTGAATGTACCGTATAAAAGGAAACATGTAATGGTGAATCCTGTAAAAAAGTACCCTGTATAGAAACCAATTTATATTGGTTTCGATAGTATCTATGTTTTCTTAATTTAGTTCTGAAATATTGCTGTAATTTTGATTGTAAGTTGTCTCGAAGAAAACAACAATATGTAATAATATATGTGAAATTCATTATCCTGTATTTTTAAGATCTTACCATTATTTTTACTATTTCATGTTTATGTAGATGGAATATTTTCGTTATTAACAGATTTTCAGTCATTTGTTTTCTTATAAAGAGCAATCTTTAAAACGCGGATCTATTATCATTGCAAAAAGTATCGTTTGCTTTCCTTAGTAATGACTTAAAACATTCCTACAGATAAAATTTTTATTTCCCGTCCTGTGAGATTAAAAATAAAATAGTAAAAATTATTCCTGCGTCAGATTACTATATAATGCCACTGATTGTTTCATTCTGTTCCTCTGTTATTACATTTACGAGTCCCTTATACATATATATAGGGGAAGTATAGTGAAATATACTGGGATAATGTCGAGTACATCTCTCCCATAATTATGATCGTATCTTTTTTTATCGATTCAAATACATTGACTACTAGACTAAATCCCATTCATCGTCGTTCAAATCTTTTGACATATTGTCATCGTACTGAATTAGTTTTGGAAGGGCATGTAACATAAACAATCTTTGAAGCACAGCATGTGTAAAATTCTATTGCCCCACTATTTTCTGTATAAGTTGTAAAGGTGCTGCATTTTGGTTTAGTAAGAATTATGCTTGTGTAAATCTTCCTTAGACAGTGGAAGGACGGGAAAAGGCCATTATTGTACTGCATTTCTTACGCAGTAATTCATACCACAGAAGTTCTTGTAATGTGGATTTAACTCCAAGTTGTGAGAAATGTACAAAACATAGAATACGCGTTCAATTTTTATTCACATTTATAGCTTTTACTAAGTTTCGTCGATTATCGGTTACGAAAAGAATTGTCTTGCTTCTGTTTAGATCCCAAGCGGTTAACAGATTCATTAAAACCTAATAGGTATGTGTACTTGTGTGGGCTGCTTGTAAATATTGCATATTTAATACATATCGACCAATTTCCTAATCCTTAAATACCGAAAGATGTCATTCCATTCGAAGATGCGAGAAATAATACAGGAAATCCACCACGAGTCAGAGAATCGAGAATATGTAAACAGAAATTTTTCTTTTTAGATTTTAAATGAATATAAGCTATCCCTACTTTTCATGAAACTGATCGCTTGAAACAATTTCCGGTGTTTCTTGTAATCTGTTTCAGCCATGATGAAATTAATGAATTGTTAAAATAAGAAAAATGAAGTTTTTCCATTTTTTTATTTCATTGTTATAATATTGTTTTATTTAAAGGCATTCATATGAGGGCACGAAGCACGAATTGTATGATGTCGCGTTAGGCAAAAATGGCACGATTTTATTACCATTCATATTCGCCAGATGGATTGTTTGTTAGAAATGCAAGATGGACTACGGTGTACATGTTCCTTATATTTCTGTATTTTCATATTATTTATTTTTTCCATTTCGATATCATTATTCTTACATTATTTAACGGATCCGTAAAACAAAATTTGGAAAGCGGAAATATGATCGCGGCAAAGGGATGGAAAGGAACTGGAAGTTAGAAATGGTGGATATCACAAACAACGACTGTAGAATGGTGATGGTTGAGAATTGCGAGGCAACAACGTTAGTTTTTTCGTGTACAGGGGCTGTTGCCGTCGGCAATGTCACGTCGGAGACACAATAAATCACGAAACCGATAGATCGCCGGTGATCTCCTCGCATCGCAGTTCGAACGTTTCACAAATAAGGTGATGAAATTGAACTTTATATATAATAACAGAATTTATTATGCAAATCCAACAGAGCGGCGGTTACAAAGTGTTACAAGAGACTGGGTCAAAATATTCTAACAGACTGATTCGAGCGCTTATTTTGAAGGTTCTTATACTGTGGTTGTGGTCCCTCTGGAGGGGTTGTCGTCTGGTGTGCGTCAGAGGCGCCTATTACGGTTTCTAAGCGCGTGGCCTTCTTGAGTGTGCGACAGCAGCATGATCCACACAGACTGTTTTCGAAGGTACGTGGGTCTCGTTGCAGAAGGGTTTATTTATAAAGCAATAATCACAGTGTGGAATTTGCAGATAAATAACGTTGACTTTGGTTATGTAATCGGTACATTGAAATTTGAATTAGATTTAGGTTACATTTATCTGGGGGGGCAGGCGGCTATGACCGTTAAGGTCCCGGATGGAAGACGATGCGTCGTGAGTTCGAATCCTCGCCCGGGTGGAAATATTTGCTCAAAAAGGATGGATGGAACCAAAAAAAATTGCGGGGGAGGCCCAGTGTTTGTCGCTTACCTGCAGTTCCTGGGCCTCCCGCGACCGCTACAGGGAAGGTCATCGTGGAGGTTTTAGTCGGTTGGAGTCCGACACTACCGCGTCGCTTCTCTTCCTCCACGTTACATTTATCTAACTGCAGCCAGTGATGGCACCCACACCCAAAAGCGCGCCACAGCGAAATATACGTTTCTCATCGCGCTCGGACAAGCAAACACCACTAAGTTGGTGTATTTTATTACATAATGTACGTTATAAAAGGAGAAAATGTCTACAATTAATTGGGAACAATTCCAGGTGAACAATAACTGATAATAAAAAAGGAAAACGCGTTGCTAAGGTCAAAATGGGAGATGTCCCCGATCGATCATGCATCGATTTACTTTAAAGTGGGGAGATCTCCCCATTCGGTTGGCTAAGTGTTAATTGGCAGCCGGCAAAGGGTTAAATGCGAGGCAAAGGTTGCTTTTATGATGATTCTACTGACCGCCTATGCGAATTTCTGTAGCAACATATTACAGAGCATATCAAATCGGCAGCATGCAATCTTTGATAAAAACAGAAGAAGAGCACATTTGAATGCTCATCTATGTCGTCCAATCAGAGTGTGGCTAGAAGCTAATATGGCTTGAGAGTAACCTGCAAAATATATTAAAAATGCACGATTTTATATACACATAACTTTTGAATCAGTGCAATCTGCACCTTAAAACTTGATTTTGTCGGGACACGTTGAAATAAGATTACAAAAAATAAAATGTCAATAATTTCGTACCCTCTAAAGTATAAATTTGTCCTAGAGACACGTTCGGTTTCTTGTCACTGTAACATTAACAACTTCCGTCGTTTGCTGACTATTCCGAACGGACTAAACCACAAGAGTTAAATTAATTTTTATTTTTTTAAAATGGTCTCTCGAAATATGAATTCTCTGAGATATCTTACTGTATCTTATTTGCTTTCTTTGTTCTTTATACTTATATTAGACGTATTCACAACAGAGTGATTGGAAAGCAAACAAAGAAACATCCTGTTGAGTGACTTCAACTACAATTGTCAATTGGATGCGGTCCATGATAAAATTCTTGAACTTTGCTAGACAAAGCTATTCTATTCACAAGTTTCAACTTTCTCTTCGCTGTACTATGCATCGAACCATCAGACAGTTTCCAATTACATCCTATTTTTTAAAACATACATGGCTGGCAATTCAAATTACGTGCTAAATGTACATGTAGACCTTTCTAGACTAAGACACTAAAGCTGTATTCAGGACAGATAATTAAGACTACGTTCACACGATAGTGTAATAGCATCGTATATATCTTTTAACGGGAAACGCTAAATACTATAAAATTAATAGATATACTAATACTTATATTCGCCAGCACATAGATAATTTTTTTCCTACTCTTTTACATAATGTAACAATCGTTGGCAAAAAGCTCAATTAAAGGCGCATGGTTTCGTTTCACCGATCTAAAGAAGACTGTTTCGAACCCCAGCAAAGACTTTCTTTTTTTATAATAAATACATTTGTAAAAGAAAGATATATAAAAAGTACACATGCAGAAAAAACATATTGTTTAATAATTGTTACGCCCTGAAGCTTACCATAGGCCGTCCCTTTGAACTACCTCTGTTATCATAATCGAAACACGGGAAAGTTTGATTCGCAGCGTCGATTATCAGAATCGTAGCGAGAATTTACGCCTCCCGCTGACGCGTTTCCTTCGGGATCGTATCTCTTCGCGGAATGTGGCGCCGCGGAGGTACAACTCGGAGAGATCGGTGCCTCCAGAGACGGTCTCGGGTCAGTCTGGGTGAAGTGCCCGGTGGCTGGAGCACGGAAACTAGCCCAGGCAGAGAAGGTTGCCCTTGGCTGGTCCATCGCGAGGGTCATAGCCATCCCGAAGAGGCCTCCGCAGTGCTACAGGTGCCTCGAGCTAGGACACGTACGGGCAACTTGCGTGTCCACGGTGGATCGAGGGCACCTGTGCTACAGGCGCGGCGGAAGCGGACATCGTGCCAGAGGCTGTCCCGCCTCTGCACCCAAGTGCCCCCTGTGCGAGTCGCTTGAGGCATCCGCCGACCACAGGATGGGCGGGGCGGCATGCGCTCCCCCGAAAGTCAAGAGGAGGCGACCCACCAACGAGCCAGCTGCGGAAAGGAACCAAGGGAGCACTGCAAAAGCAGTAGATGATTGGGAGGAGGCCATGGAGTTGGTAGAAAAATCTTCGAGCGCCTCTTCCAATGTAACCTCGGAAGATCAAGACGGGCTCAATATCTGCTCGTCCAGACCATCCGGCAGAACCGAGTCGCCCTTGCGGTGGTGGCTGAGCAGTACCGTGTCCCCGACGCCCCCAACTGGGCCGGAGACCTAGATGGATTAGCGGCCATAACGTGGACGTCGGCGCTGAGTGCCCTCGGCAACCTGCTTGACCGTAGCAACGGCTATGTCGCGGTCGAGTGGGCGGGAATGGTGGCGGTGAGCGTTTATGTTTCTCCTAACAGCGGCATAGCGACGTTCGAGGATTTCCTGGACGGGGTTGGCGAATGCGTCAGAAGATACCTTCCCCGCCAGATACTGGTCCTTGGAGATTTCAACGCCCACTCCTTGCAATGGGGAAACGCCAGAACGGACACTCGTGGAAGGATGCTGTCCGATTGGGCTGCGGGTCTTGGGCTCCTACTGGTAAATAGGGGCTCGGCGAGCACTTGCGTTGCGTGGAGAGGATCCTCCGTGGTTGACGTGACGTGGGCTACCTCCGGGCTGTACCGAAGGATCAGCAATTGGAGAGTGGCCGAGGGGGTAGAGACTCTGTCCGACCACCTCTACATACTGATGGAGGTGGCCCCTGAGATCACACCTGCGGGCTTGCAGCACCCGAGGAGCGAACCGATCTCGCCCACCACCAAGATGGCGACTCAAAGAGAGGGACAAGAATATGCTCCAGGCGGCAGTCTCGGTCGCTGCCTGGAGCTGGGACGCACAATCGACGCGGGGAAGCGTCGACGAGGAGGCGGAAAGCCTCCGAAAAGACATGAGCGCGACGGGCGACGCCTCGATGCCGCGCCCCGGTCCCGGTGGTCAACACAGCCAATGTGTATACTGGTGGACCCCTGAGATCGCGGAAACCCGAGCGAGCTGCGTTCGGGCCCGCAGAAGATTTCAAAGGGCGCGTCGTAGGCGGATACGCGATGAGGAAGAGATTTCCCGCTTCTACGAAGCACACAGAGAGATAAAGCGCGCTCTGCAGCGGGAAATCAAGATCGCGAAGGCCCGGTCCTGGATCCATCCATTGGTCGAATCAGTCGAGTCCGATCCGTGGGGGCGGCCTTATCGAGTAGTAACGAAGAAGGTGCGACCTCCAGCCCCCCCGCTGACCACAAACATGGACCCGGCTCTGCTTGCCAACGTCATCGGGACACTGTTCCCACGGCAAGACAGCGATGCGCGCCAGCCACGGCCACCCTCCCCCAGCGAGACGATGTGTTGGAGTGAAGAGCTACAAGTCATCCAGGAGGAGCTCTTCGAAGTGACAAAGTGGATGGCATCCCGCGACGTGGCACCGGGTCCGGATGGAATACCAGGCCGGATTTGGGTGGAGTCAATCAACACCTTGGTTCGCCGCCTACGACACCTGTTCACCGAATGCCTGAAGGAAGGTGTCTACCCCCGGATATGGCGGATGGCGAGATTAGTCCTATCACGGAAAGAGGGTCGTCTGGTGGACTCGCCGTCCGCGTATAGGCCGGTGTGCCTTCTGGACGAGGTGGGCAAGTTGCTCGAAAGGATAATCGCCGCCCGTCTGGAAGCCCATATGTCGGAAGAAGTGCCTGGATGGCACGATAGCCAGTATGGCTTTCGCCGGGGCCGCTCGACGGTGGACGCAGTGAAGCGAGTGAGGGCCATGGCGGAGGCCTTAGTTTCCGGAGGAGGGATGGCACTGGCAGTCTCCTTCGACGTCTCGAACGCCTTCAACGCCATTCCCTGGGACAGGATAGTGGGGGCCCTGGAACACTTTGAGGTGCCGTCGTATCTCGTTCGTGACATTCGGGCATATCTGAGAGACAGGTGGGTCATGTACACCGGCAAGAATGGGGGAGGAGAAGAGGCCGGTCGAGCGTGGTATCCCACAGGGTTGAGTGTTGAAACCCATCTTGTGGGTCGTGGCCTACGACTCGGTCCTTTGATGTCCCATGCCCCCGGGAGCAGGTATGGTGTACTACGCCGACGATACCTTGGTGATGGCCGGAGGACGTTGTTGTAACGACGCTCTGAGCCTCACCGAGGCCGCCGTGGCATGCGCGGTACGCGCCATCCAGACACTCGGCTTGAGCGTGTCGCCGGCCAAGATCGAGGCCGTGTGGTTCTTCGATTGTCGCCGGAGAGGAGCCCCTCCTCCTGGACTGTGCGTGAGCGTCAACGGAGAGCAGGTTTATTACCGAACACCGGCGGGGCAGGAGTTGGAGTCCGCCGACTCTACGAGGGAGTGATCCTGTCTCGAGTTCTTTACGGGGCTCCCGTATGGGCCGAAGACCTGATGGCGAGCCGTCGCAGCCTACTCTTGCTGATGAGGCTGCACAGGACAATCGCCATCCGCATAGTGAGGGAGTATAGGACCGCGTCCTACGCGTCGGCGTCTGTGCTGGCGGTGTCCCCTCCGTTCGAGTTGCAGGCCCTTGCGCTCCGACGATTGTACGAGCACCTGAGGGGTCGGTGCTCGAACGGGGGTACGCCGTCCGGCGGCCAGTCGGTCCAAGACGTCCGGGAGGAGGCGAAGCTGGAGATCTGGAAGTGGTAGTACGACCTTTCTCAATCAATGTAAAATGCGACACTGCGTTCTTTTTATGACAACCGTGTGTTCTTTTATGACGTACCGTTTCTATTGATTGATTGATTTTAATGGGTTCATTCCATTCGTTGGATCTGACGAACAATAATTTTTTCGATAACGTTTTCAGCAATGTTTGCATACATATGTATTATATTCGCCAAAATCAGAATGTCACTGAAAAAAGAATGTTAGTACAAACATATATCGGTGAAGTGGAGTTGATGCAAACATTGTCGAGAAAATCATAGTTCGACGAGTGGAACAGACACCGGCGTGTTTATGTTCTCGGCAACTTTGGTCGCTTCACCGTACACTGCACATACTATCTACACGTCTCATTATATAAAAAGAATATGTAATACTTGAATGAGAGACCACGATATTTCGAAGATAGAAATTCGTTATAAATGATATACAATTGAAACGTGTTGTTAAATAGGAAAGCTATGTACGTCAAAGACAGTAATTCTTTTTAACAGTGTTTCTCCGAGTTGATACGCATATCGAAGAGAGTTTTAGGCTGACGGGAAAGGAAAAATAATAAAATTTGGAAAATGTTTTGTTCAGAACATAACATCTGTAAAAGAAAACGTATTACGTTATTATAAGTCCAATTTTCAAGTTGCAAAGTAGTGAAAGATGCGAAAAAGCGGGCTTTTCTTATATTGTTATGAACAATTTTAGTTAAAATTATCATACAATATTAAGGTTCTGTAATAAGTACTAGTCATCTGAAAATATGGTATGGATTTTCAAATGATTCGTTTGTTATATTTTTCATGAGAATGTATTCATCGGTACGACAACGATGCACTAGGAGAAGTGTTTACAATAGTTTTAGACTAAGCAAAGAACGAATACGAAACGTACTGTAACACCGTTAAATTTTATTTAAACCAGAAATTAACAAATGAGACAATATACTGAACGAAACATTAATCTAATCTTACAAATCAGATAATTATGTAAGTCGAGCGCGGCTATTGTGACATCAACCGCATTTCGATCCGCATCAGAAACAAGACCACACACACCGGAAGACAGCAACCAGATGTTTACGGTTCCTCACTGCGTACCCTCAATAGCCTCAAGGACCCATCATAGATCTTGGTATTTTCATACCTAAGGTCTTTCAAACCAAAAACGATCATCTTCCATTTCGAGCGTTATTTATATTTTTGTCTACTACAGGATAATAAGGAAAAGTGGGTTTCCTCACGTTACTCTCTGGAAGGCGGCTAAGACCCTTCCTAGTCCACCAACCTTCTTATTAACCAATCAGAAACAATGTTTATTACCCTTACTTTCCTAGCAAAAGTATCCTTAACAAATCAGCTCGTCTCGTGTCCTTAGACACACCCATCACTAGCTTTCCTGTGCCACAGCATATTCTCTATCTACTTATTCTCTATCTTTAAAACAGTCAACGTCTTTACTAAGTTTCTACCCTTAGATTAGTCACGTTCTTAACTTATCAGTGTATATTCAAGTGTATATTACTGAGTTCATAATAAAAGTGATAAAAGGAAAGTTAATAGTTGTGTTACGGCTCAACCTTCTTGTCCTTTAAAACCTACGTCTCCAGTTTACGTGACACTGTAAAGGCTGATTACCGCGACTATGACGCAAGATCGCGAAAATGAGTGTACTCGAACCGAGTGCGGAACGAACAGCACCAGTGAGGCGAGCGCAGCTCACGGAGCGAGTTTGACAATGAGTAGATAGAAAGTACTGATGCTATGCACATATTTTTAGTTGACTGTTGCTTGCCGATTTATATCCCTGCGTGCTCTTCGCCCATTAGTTTCTTCCGATTTTCTGGGACACGTAGGGGTCTAAGTCGCGTCGGCAGTGGAAAGATAAAAATTCAATGGCAGACGTGTCAGCGTAGACAATTACCGTACATCGTTTATCGTTCTGCTAAGTTCACGACCTTTTGATGAACTATGACAGCCCGAAATTTACAGATCTGGCCGGAGCGGCGGCGCCAATGTTATCAGAAATTTCCGAACTAGACCATTGATTTTCAAGTGTTAGAAAAACAGACACGATGAACTATTCGACCGAGATATAGGAATTCCTTTTTATTATTTAATTTGTACTTTACAATTTGTCCAGCTAGACATTCGCTAAATTTTTCTAGCTTAATTGCTAAATAACATGCGGACGGCTACTCCCAGCGGGATACCATCTCCGAGTTTGTCTATTCCATTTCTTTAGGGAGGTCAGTGGGGTGTTTTCTCTTTAGCCTTCTCTTTATGTGGGTTTTGCTCGCATCAGCAGCCAGCTGGTTTGGATGTGTTGTTGTTCTTTTTTCGTATTTTCTGCGTACCTGCCGATTTCTTCTCTGACCGTTGGTATTTTCAAGTCTTTGCGTATATCCTCGTTTCTGACATACCATGGGACGTTGACTACTGTTCTCAATATCTTCGATTGTAGCGACTCTAGTTTATTTATGTGGCTCATTATTGCTGTCCCCCATAGTGGTACTCCGTACGTCCAAATTGTTTTTATTATCGTTTTATAGATTTTTAGTTTATTTTCCATGCTGAGTTTAGAGTTTCGACTAGTTAGCCAGTACACCTGTCTTCTTTTTATCCCGTATTTTGTCTATAATTGATTTAGTATGAGATACAGGAAATGAGGCAAAAATTACGGTCCTCGTCCTACTGCTAAAAACATTCTAAAAAGGAAACTTTTGTGCGTTTTTTGTTCTTAACAGTATGAGAGAGCTATATTTTAATATGCAACTGTTAAAAAAATTATTTAATCTTATATCTCTTTCAATATTATGTGTAATCCATTCAATCCAATCCGTTCAGCACCAAATTACTAAATTTCATATAAATGTATAAAACTCCGAAGTATATACATATAATTACTAATTGCAATATAGATATATATACAAAACCGAAATGCCATAATTATTTCCAACCATTTATGATACATTTAAAGTTTATACCTAAAAGTTGTTTCAAATAACGTTATATATGTTAGATAAGATTATTCTAGATATCTATAATAGTTTACGAAAAAATTGTGCAGGAATTGTAAATTTTATAGATTTTACATTATAGGAAAATCTGTTCAGTGGTCAATACTTTTATTTGTTACGGAATGCCTATCTTTAAATCAATTTTCCTGCTATAAAATGCAGAAAATTTGGTAAAATTGGAAAGAAGTAAGAATAGTTTATCGACAACTAAACAATAGTTTATCGTAACAAATGCCTCAAATTGTTTACTGTTTAATGCTATAGTTTCTAAAACTTTTTTTAGTCACGGCGCAATTTAGGAAACGTACAGATATTTTGGCGCATTTCCTGTACAAATGCTAAAATTTACAATAGCAAGATTGAAGAAGAAGAAGAAGAAGAAGAGAAAAAGAACATTGGTCTTTTACGGCGGCGTACTTAGTTTTATTCCGGAGCGCACTCTTTGAGAACCACTGGCTTAATGTTTACATCCACTACAAAAAATGTGTAAATACATAGCATAACAGTTTCTTAAAGATAGTTTTTTCTGCATATTTATAGAATGTAGTTCTGGCTGTGACAAAGCTAAATATTTACAGAAACAAATTCTCGTTGCTAAGCAAAGTGATTCATTTTTTACCACCTCTATTTACATTAATCGTTTTCATAAAAATATAAACAAAGTTCTTAATAATTGTTCTACAATATATTAACAAATTTATACAATAATTTATACAATATATTAAGAAATTTAAAGTGTGAAATTACGAAAAACTGTGCAGAACATAATTGGTGATGGGAATATCGTTTTTCAAGAAGGTCGAGGACCTAAGTATATAGTAAAATGTTGTACCTAGCAATAATGGTTGTAATTGCACGAATTTCAAGTTTTGAATTGGTTAGCCCAAAGTTCAAACTTGAATCCGATTGAACATCTATGGACGATATTGTATAAAAACAGTTACAAGATGCATATGATTCTTAATTATGTATTCTCGATGAATTATAGGAAACAGTTGAAGAACAAAGATATAAAATTCTCCAAGCAGTATAGACAAAGTTAATTCGAAGCATGCCAACATGGATTGCAGTGACGGATTGCTATTTACAAAATATTAAATTCGTTCAAAGCTGCTATTCTGTATCTCCGTTTTACGCGCGTATCTATATAATTAACAAACTAAATCGAATACGATAAAATTTTTATATGTTTAGTATAGTAGAATAAGTGTAAATTAATGTGTGCCAAGTTTCGTTTATTCCCTATCATGATATGTAAATAAAGTATTTTCAGCAAAAAACACTGTATTGGTTCAATTGAGCTTCTCACTGTATTTTCTACATTTTGAAATATGATATTTATATAAAAATTCGCAGTATAAAAATGATAATTACCAGGATATTAAAATCGTTATAAAATATTTATTTAGAATAATTAATCTTAAAATCGAAATATTTGAGGCACAGATGTTTATGCATTGGTTGCGTGCAGGATCCGCTTATAATCCTGAAGCGTAGTCAATCAACGAACAGTACTAGTCCAGTGTCATAAGGTTAAGTGTGCCTTTCGTATTTCTACTCGAAACGCGGTACAGTGTACGTGGCATGTAGTTATGTCTACTAAGAATTAATTATTATTAGTTATAAGTGGTAAGTGAAGAATAAAATTTGATTATTAGAAATTGGACTTACGAAGTTTCTTTTGCGTGAATTATTCTAATCGAAAACCTTTGCTCTCTCTGTATGATGCATATAAAAGTAAGTTATAAAAACGAATTCAGTTTTCTTATTTTGTCTTATTACTTTCGTTATATTCTGGTCTTTGGAGAATTTGCATAAATTACAAAATTTCGCAATTACTTTTCTTAATGATATTTTCTATGGTTTTTTATACATTTATATTCATGTAAAAGTGGTGATAGTTATATTTATGCTCTAAGTTCAGTTAATTAGTTCTAATTAAATGTTATAGCCTTCTTTATATAAAAGTTATATCGTTCTCCCCGTGAATTAGTTTTCTTCTGTAGAGAAATGTTTTTATCTCTAAATGATATGTATTCGAAAAGCAAATTGTGTTATTGATAATGTTTGCTAATAACTGAACAAAATAATTTACAATACTTACTCATAACCAGAACACTTAAAAATCAATATTTTCAAATAAAAGTAACATAATCATATTTTCTTTTTATAGGTTGCTTTTTGCCTTTTATTTTATTTAGGAAAAAATGGAACAAAACTTTATTTATTGGATCAGTGATACATGTGTTAAAAATATACTATATGTAGAATATTTTTATATTTAAATTCTATGTTTTATAAAATAATCATTTGTCCGTTAATAGTAATTGCTTTTTGGTCCTTTTATTTCATTTATCTGATCGACTATAATTTTTCAGGAAACTTTCTCAAAAGTCTTCGTTGCCAGAAAATGATACATGCATTTTGTGATTTTGAAGAAAACTTATTACTCGGTAAAACAAATGTTCATAATTCTTTTCTATGCTCCTATAGTAAGTCTGTCTCTGTAATTATGTGTTATTAATTGCCATAATGTCTCATGACTTGTCTGTTTTTAGTTGTGAGATGCATTACGTCATGTAAAAGAAGTAAAAAATCCATTTATTTGTTATTTTTTCTATCTGTTATCCAAAATTTATGAATGAGAAGGATAAGACGTTATTTTTATTTAGTTTTCTACACACTTATGTCAGTATTTATGAAGATTAGTTAGATTTTATTGTAAGTTTATTGTAAGTCATAATTGATGATTTAAATAATATACCACGTTCTGTAATTACAAAATTATGAAAAATTTTCAATTTTTGTACGTTGTCCTTTATATATTTTTATATATTAACATAAAAATGTATAATATGTTGACATAAAATATGTTATGCTTGAAATCATATTGAGAAATGATTTATCTTTCTCATCCTCCTATAGATTAGATGTTCTCCGAGGAAATTGGTTTTCCAATGTTTTCTGAGGAAAAAGGAAGTGATAGAAAACTAGCTTATTTTTATTTCTAGCTATTGTAGTTTAATAATATTTCATTATACACAAAGGCTTATGAACTCAAGATGTAATAGCATGAAATTGTAACAGTAACTTTTATAACAATTATTAAATTTACAGCAAGCACATATCAAATTAATTTCTATTTGCTGTGAATATGCAAAGTATATACAGGATGTGTACGAAATGATGCAGAGAAAGTACACTAAATATCCACTTAGGAATGAATAAAATAATTCATACAATTATGTTTAGTCATATTTGTGATAGCTGCTGATCACATAAGATCTGTATTAATGTTTAATGCAATGGTGAAAACAAATCAAACGATTTTGAAGTATGTTGTCACAGTCTACATTCTTAACAATTATTTATCCTGTATAATGGCTCACAAAGGTATTCATACACTTATCGTATATAACTTTCCTATGTACATGCATTGTGTGTGTTGTAAGAAACATTTTAAAATTTCATTAGCACTACAATAAAATGCGTCTGTTACAATTATACTGACAAAATTTGAACCCAGTCTGAGAATATATATAGCAATTATAAGTTATTAAATGCAAACTTATATTTAGTAGAAATTAGTATACACTATAGGTAGTCATCATGAGGATGTAGCGGCACATGAGTCAGAGGACAATTCGAGTCATGTTGTTGTCTCGCCTCGGAGTATCAAGACCGTTAGGACACATGTAACGTAAGAATAATAAACTCGGGGTAGAACAATGTCGTCGCTACGAGCAACCGTCGACCAGAGACGAATTCGGATCTTCTGACTCTCCCCCGATCAGTATACATAAACCGATAGTGAGCGAGTAGTTATCAACGCCTATTCACGAGTTACATCAGCGATCTATCGAGTGTCTATTAGTTACCAGCGAGTACTTAGAGTATACCGAGTTATCCGCCAGCGATTACACTCCACCTTTGCGAATACGCTTTGACGAGTGGCTTAATTATTATTTAATTTATTCAAATACATTTTCGACGGCTTGCATAAGCATTCGCAAGTGTTTATCATTCAACATTAATATCACCATTCCTCTACAAGGATATACATAATAAGTGTTGAAGATAGTCCCATTGAATACTACGACTTATTAATACTATTGTAGATAAATGCCTGTTTAAACGATTTTGTGATATTTGCAAAATATGTATATATTCTACTGAATATTTTACAATTTCTATACAGATTTTCAGACTTGTTTGAAATTTTACCAATATAATAGATTACCGATATAATGGATAGTTAGATATCATTATAGCGTTAATGAAACTTCAAAATGTCGTGTAACAAGAGTTCGTATAACATAAAGGTTACTGTTTCGATCGTCCGCAGAGAGACGCGATCGCGAGGAAGCGCGTCAACGGGAGTCGTAAATTCCCGTTACGATTAGAATAATCCACGTCACGAACAGATCGATCCCCTATTTCGAGTAGGATAATGGAGGTGGTTCAATGAGTATAACACTGAGGTTAACAGGTTATCATATTATATATTTCCAACAACTGAATAACTTTAATATTCGATACAATAGCGAATATGTCGACAGCCAAACTGCAAGTGAATACAGACTGCGAGGCACAGGTAAATACGGTGACTGATCAGAGTACAGATTGAACTAAGACAAAGTCCTCCTGTTCTGCGACGGAGGTATTAATACCAAAAAAGGGCGTCGTCGCTGGCCGCACCACCATAGGTTCTTTACGAGTGGAGATCCTAAGAAAAATGGAAAAACCCAGGTTTTCCCACTTTTATCAGCCAGAGCAATAGTCCAAAGGAATATCTCGATTTAACCTTTTATTGCAGCAAATGAGGGCCTTAAAGTTAAACTAAAAATCAGTACTTCGTTTATGACAATGCCTTAGGATTATGGCGGTCCGGCATGTGATGTTTGCCCAGCTAGTGATCGTCCCGACCGAGGGACGGCAGTAACAGTTACAATGATAGAAGATAGATAGGAAGTCTGCGCAATGTTCTTTCAGGTACAAAATCACCAGTATGTTATATTTGTGATGTCACGCTGATGTGAATAAAGCTACTGTTTCTAATGACACCTACGTAACAGTATCTCGCTTCCTGTCTCGTCGTCAGGAGGCATCCCTCGACGTTCATCTCGATTACCTCGGGGGTCCGTTTGCCCGACAAGAATATCACCTCAGCCTTGTCACGAGCAATTCTTAATCCACAATCGGCACACCACCGCAAAAACACGCCCATCGCATCGGATAACTTCCTGGTCGCCTCTTCCTGCTCAGCCGCGTCAAGTATGACCGCTAGGTCGTCGGTAAATGCCACCGCGTTCAGGTGAGGAATCGCTTTTAACTCCTTTAATAGCCCGTCGTACACCAGGTGTCAAAGCAGCGGTCCCAGTATTGAGCCCTGAGGGACACCCGCGTACACGATCTTCATAACTGTTCCTCCCGTCGTTCTGACTATAATCGTTCCGCCTCCGAAATAATTTTCGAAGAGCGTCAACAGTTTCTTGGGTATCTCTTTAACATCCACTTCTCTCAAAATTACGCTCCAACTGATGGTATTAAACGCGTTCTTCACATCAACTGCTACCAACACAGTTACCCTGTTCTTTGTTGTGGCCCAGTCGGCGAGATCAATCACACGGCGTAAGGCGTCCACAGCACGCCTCCTCCTTCTGAACCCATATTGGTCTTCATGAAATAGGTCCAACCCCAGACTTTTCTCGGTCAGACCCTTACACGTGTGCTCGCAGACTTTACTCAGTGCTGGGAGCACGCTGATCGACCGGAACGATGTTAGTGCTGGGTCCCTACCCGGTTTGGGAATGAGGACCACCCTCTCCTCCTTCCATTTGGCCGGAATCTTGCCGTCCATCGCATGCAATACCCTCAGTACTTCCTCCGCTCTTTCTTCTATTAATATTCTGACTGTCGTATCTGGTATACCATCTACACCGACCGCCTTCTTCGGATTAATCTTCTTGCCTGCGCTCCACAATTCTTTCACCATAATCCTGCAGCCATCGTCATTCACATCACCGCCTTCGTTCAGATTCCTAGACCTAGCGTCATTACTTCCCGTCGGCCTCGTCAGGAAGAGCTCGTCAACTATGTCACGGGGCCTATCCACGTGGAGACCTTCCATCCTCGTTCTGTTAGCCATCCTGGACATGATAGCCCTGTACGGCCTCCACTATAGATCCCGATCCAGCGTCGCACAGAATTCCTTCCAACACATTTGCTTAGCGTTCTTAATCATCTTCGCCAACTTCTTCTTTTTGGCCTTAAATTCTTCGTTTGCGCCTCTCATCCAGGCTCTCTGCACCTTCCTCCTGCTCTTTATCGTCATTCTTCTAAAATTGCCGATTTCGTCACTCCTCTAATAGTTGATGCATCTCTTCTCTATCAGCGGATAAACTTTTCTCAATTCCGAGACACATGTTATCTCCAGTGCCTTTTGCAAACGATCACCATGTGCCTCCTCATCCCCCTTATTGTCTTCCAATTAATTATTATAATTAACGTCAAATGCTAAAAGAAATTTCTTCATGTCCGTGTCCTTTGCTGAGTAATTAAGGTTCTCGACGATACGCCTCGTCCTTGTGGTCTTAAAAATATGTAGAACGTAGCGGGGGTTTCCACCGACGTACCTCCTCGCCAGTCCCTTGCTCACGCTAATTACGTCAACGAAACTTGTTCCTCCGTTTCTAGAGAACGTGTAATCCGCGCACGTCCTCCTAATTGGTACAATTCTATTCTTCATTATCATATCCAGGCGGCAAGTTCATTCACCCTGCGGTCATTCACCCTGTCTCCCCACGCGGTAGCCTTTGAGGTGAAGTAGCCGGCGATCTTCATCGTTGGGTAACCCCTCTTAGATATTCATATCGATTTGTCCAGTTCGTAGACGTAGGAACTGAACTGTTCCAAAGTCACATTGGGGGAGCAATAACCCCTAATGCAGAAGACATCGCCCATATTGATACTGCCGATACGGCATCTTTAGCGACTAATGTAGTGCCGTTATCTTGTTTTCCCTTGAAGAGGGTCACCTGTAGTGACGCGTCGCCCTTGTCATCCTTGTACCAGTATGTCTGCTGCCGATATGGCTCCGTGATGAACACTATGTCGACTCTGGCTTCGCAGGCATACTGGTACATTGATTCTTGTGCAAGTCTGCACCTGTTCAAATGAATTATTAGTACTTTTACCTTGCACGTAATATGTCGTTCCTCCTTCTATCCTTCACGGCCGGACATGCCAAGGATACGGTGACATGCCTCAAGTTATTTCTATTTTCATTGGCACAAATAGCGCATCCAGGTTATTTGGTGCAACGATTAATGGTGGGGTCCTTATCACGACACCGCCTGCACAGCCCCTTGCCCGGGCTCACCGCCGTACAGCTGGCAGCATCATGTCCAAACATGTGACATGTATAACATCTCACTATGTTTGGCAAAATCCCAGCAGTCGCTACTGTCAGCCCTGTTTTAATTCTGATCGGCTTATCTTTCGGTACGGTCGGCACAACTACCACCTGCTGCGTTTCTCATGGCGTTATCTTTACGGACTTCACTCATCTCCGTACCCTGGCGTATTTCTTTCTTGAAGCTGTCAGTGACCTCGCCAGCCGTTACTTTACTGGTGAGCTCGATCAGGATATGCCCGACTCTGGTTCTCCTCACTGCTGTCGTTTCTTTAAAGGTGCTCTTTGCTCTGTAGGAGTCGATCCAATTAGCGCCCTGTCTGACGTCAACGAGGAACGTGTCGCGTAATAATTTAGCAAGTGATTTAAAAAAAATGTCGATCTCCATACAGGAGGTCGAATTCTTTATCTCAATACAATTTTTCTTTTACAATAGTTATATGTAGTCGCTTTGCGATTCGTCACGATAGGTTTTTTTAATGTTCAGGGTTGTTCGGAATTATTCAGACTGACTCGGATAATTTTTAGGAGGAGTATTTATATCGTTTATTAGTTGGGGTGGGAGAAGACATTGTTCATATATCTCTGGGAAGGGGTGAAGTGATCGGATGCCACCCAGGTGGTCGCTCGTGACAAGACATTTGGAATCTTATCGCGTAATTAGTTGAATTTCACCTGTGACAAACGCCTCGCTCCTTCTTCTCAGCTACTCTTACCAGCCAAGCTACACCTGCCAATAAACCTCTCCGCGCCCGTCGTGCTGTCTATTCGGCTTCGAACTTTCCTTCGTCCCTCGACGCGCGTCCATTCAGATTCTTTGTCTCTTAGCACTTTCGCATACGTCATCTCGTCCAACTTCTTAGGTTTTCTGTTATAGTTCGCCTTTTTCTCGTCCAAGGAGGATATCCACTTACGCTTAGCCAGTCCCCTGGACTGGAATCCCCTAGACCGTAATTTTCTAACTTTTATAACCTATATTCATATTAATTATTGATTGACTTGGTCCACTGTCCTTGCCCTGATCCACATTAGCCGCTCTGTCATTTCCATAATCTATAACGTCGCCTAGTTCGTGATAAGTTGGTCGTCCCATCTCCATTCACCCAGTCTTTACCAGAGTCGTTAACACCGTTTATATGTACCTATGTTTCTCCTATCCCAAGGGATTCCTTCTTTACTCACCCTATTATTCGCTATTTTTGATTCCATGTGCTGTATGCACTATATATGTTTTAATGTTACATTTTAATCTCCCTTGTATTTAGCGTTGATGTGCCTTTCTTATGCGTGTGTGTACTTTATGATCACATTACGTCCCTTTTATTAACATTACAGTTTCTTGTTATTTCTGTTTCCAGATCGTTATCGCTTTCAATTCGCTTACCAGTTCGCTTATCACTTCATTTATCAGTTCATTTATTATCAGCTTAGTTCAATTTAGTTCGCTTTGGCTATACGCTATTACTCTCTATAATACTAACATCCTTACTATTCATGATCCTATAATTTATTGTTCAATTTTCCCCAATTAACTTCATGGCCTCACATGCCCTTAATGTCAAATTTTCGTTCTTCCATTAGTTATTCTTTAGTAATTATTCTTCGCTTCGTATGATCTATTGTATGCTACGTTGATAAATACCAACCATCAATCATAATAATATCATAATGCTTCCTAAATATTACTTGCAAGAATAATAATCAATTTATTTTTAGGAAGAAACACAAAATTGATGATTCTTCTATGGACATGATTATTTCATATTAATTATTTTATAAATAAATATACGTGTGTATATATATATATATATATTTGTCATTTCTTAGTATGTTGTATATATTAATTTATTACTTTTGGAACTATCTAATGTTTCTAATTAATTTAATTTAATTTTAGGTTTGAAAATCAATTATGTATACTACTACCGCAAGTATTATTATTAATACTTCTCTTTAACTTTTTCTTCTGTTTTTCATCATAGATGGACTTTCTCTGATGAGTCATTATAGTTTCAAACATTTTTATCCTAGGCTGTTGTAATTACATTAATTAAGATTGAAAATAACTTTCTTCTTAAAACTTCATATTTATACAGTTCTTCAATTATACCACATAGAATACTCCTTCATTGTATCACCGCACTTTATTGTATTTTATTTAATTTTGGTTTTATCTAATTCAATTCATAATTTTATTTTCTTTTAAAAACTTAATTCAAAGCTTCCAAAAAGTTTTGTCATTTAAATTCAAATACATAATTGCATTTTCTATAAATATTCGTCTTTACCAATTCCTATTCATATTTTACTTCAATAATTTAATGCTTATAGTTATGTTCTTTGTTATTTAAACTTGAAACTTATAATTAATTTATCTACAAATGATTAATATTGATCTTTCTTCCTTTGACTAATGAGGCATTATTAAGGAACCATTACCAACGTAATCAGCATAGCTATTGTTCATTTATGGCTCATGGTGGAGCCTACGGGAGAACCGACGATCCTCCTTTTCTTTCCATGGGTCACTTGGGCGACGGAGGTTTCCTCTTCCTCTGACGTCTCGCCGGTGTGCAGACTCCCTACGCTTATTAGGAAGCGGAAGAGCTCCACCTTGGTCGGAGCCCCTCTCTTCATGCGTTTAACGCCTGCTTGCGCAGGCACAGGAGCTGACTCCTCTTTGTCCCTTCCTTTCGTCACTTCCTCCGCCCTCTTCTCTTCATTTTGGGTTTTGGTTTTGTTTTTTGTGAGGTTCTTATCACCCGGTTCGTACGGCACCCATCCACCGAGGCATCTGGGTGCCACCAATTCCTGCGGAAAGGATGTCGGCCTCTGCAGAGCCGCTTACCTGGAGAAGGCTGATACCACCGGGGAGTCGCCAGGTACCTCCGGATTGGCAGCTAATGATTGATGCGTCCATTAGCCACCTCACAGTGCCCTCGATTGTGAGATACCCCGTCGCCCTAAAGCCCTTCAAACGGACAAACAGCCTTTGTCCTAATTATGGAAAGATACGGGAAATTTGCCTTTCTCAGGAACGACGCTTCCCGCTAACAACTATTTCTCAAGGGCGGCTAGCATCCTTTTCTAACCAGAATTAGCAACCAACATAGAAATTAGCCAATCAACGGCAACGTCCATTTCCCTCACTTTCCGAACGAAGACTTTTCTCGACGAATCCGATGATCTCGTGTCCTTAGAAACTCTCCATCATAGCTCTCCTCTGCAGCATCATTGCGACGGAAGGATTCATTCTTGTACGATCTCATCAACGAGTTATACAGCGTCCTGCGACCGAGTTAATACTCCACGTTTTAACAGAGAGTCCGACTTGGACATTAGAAGAAAGTACATTTGTCATCCCGTTGACCGCGGATTCGTTATCGAACCTAAGACCATCGTCGTTAATGTCTAATCACCGTGGTTACTTATCAATGCCGTAGTACCCATACTTGTACCAATGGACATTATCCCTATCGCAACATCGATGGCTAACTCAAGTGAAGACTGGTTACACGCCCCTACTCTTAATCCTAACGTGAACCCGACGTATATTATTATATTAATTTAACTATTGATTCATTTAATATGACTATTTGATTAATTAAATTTTATGCCATCTTCAGTTTCTATTGTTTACAGCACTATTAGTTTACTTCCTTGTTGAAATCCAATAATATTCTATAATTATAGCTTGAAAATATCTGTGAATAGGAAGAGGAGGAAGATAAATAGATTAACGATATGACTTGTTTTCGCTAGAATGTCAATCTGTACGCGATGTTTGTGTAAAATCGGTCAAACAAATTCTAAAACTTTTGCGAACGGGGCCACTCTCTATGGTGGAACATCCTCTAAAAAATGTAAAATACGTAAAAATAGCTTAAGGGAATTCTTTTTGCAATAATAATAATTTGCAATAAAGAAATCCAAAAATGTCCGAACGGATTGAAGGAGCATCCTCTACGTAATTAAAATGACTAAAAAATATTTCACTTATTTTGATATAATTCACATTTTACAAGGCTGAATATGATATTAATTTTTACTTTTTAGCAATCATTATCTTTCTCGAACGATTACAGTTGATGAATCAAGAAATTGGAAGATGAGAACGAATCCGCAAACGCGAACATCTCAGAATTAACGAAACCATTTGACCCTTTCGGTTAGTCAAATTATTGTGAAGAATATAAAACTAACGAACGGTTCTATGCTCGTACTATGGATGATACATTTAACAAAGTAGGATAATCAATGTTTATGCCCCAATTATCTTCAACCGTAATAACATTTTACAACATATGTGCATTTTTACAAATATCAGACCTAAATCGGATGAAACACTCTTAATGGGCAAGATTACAAGAATTGGAAGTCCACCAACAAACAACTTCGAAAGCACATTTCACTTTTTTGAAGCGAGCGACTCAGTGTCATGTTCCAGTGGCGTCTTTTCAACACCTACAGAGACCATGCTACAGCAAAGTTGTGACGATATCATGTAAGAATATCAAGTAGGTACGAGAGTTAGTTTTTACATTTTTATTAAGCGTATTATTATTTTCTTCTTTTGTTTTTTAAACAATTCGTTCAAAAAGGAGGACATTTATTTTAATTTGAATGCGCTTGTAGGGATTCGTGTGTCTATTGAACAATAATTTTCTAGATTCTGTTTTCCAAATTCTATAATTTCTATTTCTATTTGTTTTTTAAACAATTAAATAGATAAAGTAGCCCATAAAGTAGTTCACGTTTCTAATGAACTATAATTGACAAAATAAGTATATACTTGAACTTACGTTATCGTTTAATAATCGATCTTTTGAAAGTTTCTTTTATTGTATAAATTAAATGCATAATTAAAATGTTCCATACTGAACATGGAATAAAAACTGACTGATATTTTAATTATTTTCTAGAATTATACTAAAGTTGAAAATTGTGTCAAATTAAATTATATTAAAACATAAATTTGAAATTTGTATCTATTTCAGAATTCGCAATACTGTCTATTCGTAAATTACTCAAGCATTGATGGGCCCTACCAAATCGAGGTATTCGCCAGATTTAATGATTGAAGGTGATGCGGCTATTACAACTATGAGACCATTCCAAGACACGTTGAAAATCATCGAATCTATGATTAATTTATCGAGTGATGAAAATAGATAATATGGCTAATGGTAACAGGCTAGTTTAGAAAGAAGGCTGCTAAAGCCTTTCGCCGATAGAAGTTGTCATAACTGTAAAATACTACATATTTCTTTCATTCCTTTTTTATCGTTACAATTTAATTCGAAAACAGTATTGTAACATTGTATCGTAATAACTATAGATTGATACAATTGCATAAAAATTTTTACGAATCTTATAACATTTCATGGAAACTAAAATTAAGTTCAGTTCGATTAAATATCTTCAATTCTTTGTTATATGTTTCTACAAATAAAATCTATTGTTTACTAGACCTAGGTGAAGTAGAAGCTTTGAAGCAAAAGAAAATGAAGCGTTAAAGAAAGGGTTAAGATAAACGAGGAGGGTGTCACGTCGGGGACACAATAAATCGCGAAAACCGATAGATCGCTGGTGATCTTGTCACGTAAAAAATAACTCTCGTGGTGATATACATAAAAACTTTATTTCTCAAGAGTCGAAGGCCCTTGAGTACCAATATTACAATGCTCCAGCATCGGCTTATAATTCAGACTGGCTCGGCCGTTATTATTCGGAGTCTAAATACTAAGCGAGAACAATGAAAATGATGGAGGGGATATTATTCTTGGAAGTTCCTTATCAGGATGGCGAGGTGTTAACTGACAGGAGGATATCTAGAGGTGTCAACTGTCCGGAGGATATTTAGAGGTATCAATCGTCCGGAGAATATGTAGAGGTGGTCGCCTAAGGTGACATCAGGGTAAAAGAATTTCGAGTTACAATCTCCTCGCGTCGCAGTTCGAACGTTTCACGAATGAGGAGAAAAAATTGAACTTTATATGTAATAACAGAATTTATTATGCAAATCCAACAGAGCGGCGGTTACAAAGTGTTACAAGAAACTGGGTCAAAATATTTTAACAGACTGATTCGAGCGCGTATTTTGGAGGGTTCTTATATTGTGGTTTTGGTCCCTCTGGAGGAGTTGTCGTTTGGTGTGTGTTAGAGGCGCCCATTCCGTTACTATTTGTTAACTCTGGTATGCAGGATGTTTAGCCTATCCTATTACGGTTTCTAAGCGCGTGGCCTTCTTCAGCGTGTGACAAGGGCATTTCGAAACCCGGAGGACATTTTCGTGCTTCATCTTCTGCTTCAAATAAAAACAAAGAAGGCTGTCGCTAAGGCGATAACGTAACAATTGCAAATAACTAAGAGCATGTTGAAGAAAACCAAAATGTACAGAAGAATTTGGACAAAGGAGACTTTGGATAAAGAAATATTTCATACAATTGTCAATTAACGAATTATATTCATATAAATTAACCAAGGGCGGCGAAGTTGTTAAAAAAGTGTTAAAGGCTATTTTTGTACATTCGTAAAACATTGCCCGAAAGAAACAGACAATGTAAACATTAATGTTAAAGACAAAAGGACGACAAGAGAAAAAGGAAGAAAACCTCATGGAAAAGACGAAGTATGTGTGAGGTTTGTGTATAACTGTGAAAGTTTATTAGAGTTCTTTTGTAGAGTTCTTCTGCCCTCCAAATGTAATTGGAAACTCATCATCGACTCGAAAACAGTTTACATATTTTGTCGTATTACGTGTTCTCGACATTGAAAGTCTTGCCCGTGTAAATACATACTTACATATGAATATCGAGAATATCGTTACACAAGATCTATACATGGTCCTCGTAAATAAAGTGCCACTGATATTTAAAAGGAAAGAATGATACCAAAGTTAGAAGAAAGAATCATTTCCTACTCCTAATCCTAATTAACACTTTCGTTTATGCTTTCTTTTCTATCCTATGTTGTATGCCTTTATCGGATTCAAATTTTAAAAGACACTATTTTCCATTTACTATCAAATACATATACAATTATGGTGGTGGTAAAAATAATTTTAAATAAATGAGAAATATAAACACACAATAAATCTTGGTTCTTTAGAATTTTTATTCCTTTCATGTCTGTTGAAAATGGAAATATTCTATGAAGAATGACTCCAATTCTTAATTCTTTAAACTAAATAGAAGTTTACTGAGAAGTACATTTTTTACATCTGTTAGGAAATGTTGAAAGATATGATAATAGCAAAATATATGATAAAACAGAATAAGCAATGAACCTGGTGAAAACTAAAATTAATAGAATGACTCTAAGAAGAATAAATAAATTTCGCTTAAGAATGCTCGTTATTTTGTTGAAATTAAGGAAACAAAGTTTCTGTTACTTATACTTTGTTTTAAATCATATACTTTATAAATTTTTATAAACTAAGGATTTTATAATAATTTAGAGAGGACTCCGGGGCACGCCTTGCGAAATTATGAGAGCATTGAATGAAAAATTCCCCTACATATCCATTTTCTGCGATAAACTTCTTTATGTAATAAATTTATTTAAATAACTTGATTTTTTTAGGTTTAATTACGTAACCACTATTCGCACATCTGTTCAAATGTATGTTATTTCAGACAAAAGAAGCGTTTCATTTTTATATAGTATCTTTGGAATTTCTTAAGTTGGCAATATCTTCATGCATTTAACTAAATTGAAAGTTTAAAAGATATATTAAAATTTGTATTATATTTTAAAAATTAATTAAAATTATTCTTTGTTTATATCCCGTTTTATTTAAAAAATTCAGATAGAAATAAGCCAAAATAATTTTTAGAATCGTTCTTTCCTCTTAAGCTACTTTGCTATTGGGTAGTATTGCGCACGTAATAAACCTGCGCAATGGAATAGGAGCCCAGACGGTAATGTTAGTAGATCTCGATCTCATTAATCGACATAACGGTTGAGTCGATAGTTGCGCGAGTCGTTCTTCAGCAGGACCTGCTGGTAAGATATTATTGTAACTTACTTTTCTCTTCCACTAGTGTTTCTTTATTTTCCATTGTAATATGTATTATTACATCGCACAATAAATATAATATTTACAATATATCATATTTGTTACGTTACTTTTAATATACGTTAAATGTATTAATAAAAATATGCATTCTTCAGATGACTGAAACCATCATGGACAGATGCCATTGTTGTTTCAAGAAATCTATCTATTACAACAAATGACGACAAACTAGGAGACCAGCATTGTATATTACAAAGGTAAACATTCTTTGACTTTATGAATTAGATATTTATTTACCATATGGACACCTTTTATAATTTTTTCGTTCTTCTTTGTTTCTTTATCTAAAAGAAAAATTATAATTCACATGAAAAATTCCGCGAAAAGAAATTCAGAAGTATATTTCCCTATATAAAAAAGAATCTACCTTGTCAATTTACCACACATGAATATATAAACAAGAATTATAATTTCTACTTTAGATAATATAATACAAAAGAATGTAAAAAGATAGAGAATTCTGGAAAGAATTATGGTAGAATTATAAGAAAATTATAAAGAGGATATTTCGCTAAAAAATTACAAATATTTATGAAATACTTAATAATAATTGACAATTGTGTCAGTCTATATTATATGTACAATAATCTTTAAATATTATAAAAAAATAGCAAAGAAATAATTCTGAAGACTTGTATAGAGTTATAGGCGTAGATTTTTAAATAAACCGAATTTATCGAACATATAACAGTCGTTTCGGTCGTTCAGTGTAAACATCGCATATCTCTAACAATGAGCGTTTACATACTTTTTGTTACGATACAACCTTGAGTCAAGTACGTACGTATATTGTACCTACAGTGTCTCTTGAATTTTTTACCATTATAATTTGAAATGTTTCAGTCTAAAAATAGAATTTCACATATGATATACAAATGTTATGAAATTTTTATTAAATACTTACTCTGTAACAATTAATAATTGTGCTTTTATGCCACCTACATGATGCATAACGTACAATAAATCTGAATATTTAAAAAGTAACATTAATTTTCCATAATTATTTCTAAAACGTTTAATTTATAACTTATTCATAAATATAATTGATTATAATGATATGATTGAGTATCAATTTATTATTTATAAATATTTTCCAGAATTATGTTTTATAGTTTATATTAATTTGTTATAGAGACTGAAAGTAGCAAGTCATTTTTAAAACGTCTAATGCACAAGTTATTTATAAATATAATTGCTTATAATGAAATTGATAAATGTGATATCGTGAACTATTTGCTTGAAAAGCACTCTGCTCTTTTCACATTATTTAAGCTATCTCATACTTGGTCAATATTAAGAAAACTTGATGTACTGAATATTAAATTTGTCATGTATTAAGAAAATCATGCCTGTAAAAATTGGTGCATACAGCTGGTGACGAATCAAAGAATGTATCTTTATTGCGTCTTATCTGGTTGATAATTCCTGGCCAGTTTGTAAAGCTACAGTTGAAGTTGAAAGAATTTTATAATTTTTTTTATAAAATTCTTTATATGGTGAAAGAAGTAAACGTCACAGAGTTGATATATATTCGTGACACTAAGCGACCGGCGATTTTATTCCTTTAAATCTCTCGATGCATTCCGATTGAGTCTTCAAATGATACTGACTGCTCTTCGATTCTTTGTTTTGTCTTCTCTTGGAGACGACCCCCACCACGCTAGGATCACGCCACCGTTCGCGCCTATGATCACATATGCCACCTTCTTTGTATAAGCGAATAACGGCCGGTTCGAAGTTTCTAGAACTCGCTGCTTCACTGATTAAGCGTTCGTCGCGACTTTGTATAGATTCTGCCGCTCATGTCAAGCGATCTGTCGGCGATACTATAGTGCCCAGAGAGACGGTTGGAAACACGGCCTATGGTAAGCCTCAGGACGTAACATAAATAAAATATACTATTAAAAATATGTTCATTTTAATGCTGTACGTTATTTGTGTTTGTTAGAAATTCTCTTATTTAAAAACATTTCATGAAATGCAAGCAAACAATATATAACAGTATATATATATATTATTATATATATATATTAGTATAGTATATATAGTATATATATATATTATATATAACAGTATAATAATATATATATATGATTTATAATTTAATATTACCCTTTTACAAAATAATCATGTTTCAATTATGATATTTTCACTTAGTTTTTCTAATTTTTTATAATTTCTCGGGGCTTCCAAAGTCTGGATCTTCTAAAATTTGTGCACGAAACCTGCAACGTCGAAGTAAATATATTCCTCACTGAAGCATATCATCCTTCATCTTCTCTTATGCTGATATGGTGAGTCCCATTTTATTATTTTTATTACAGAATGCATATAATCATGCGTTCCCTTTTTTATCCGTGCGGATCTATTAAATGATGTAGGTCTGTGCATCTTTACAAATGAATCGCAAATTGATAACGCTGGATGCGGTGCTCGCTGCATTAAAAATATAATCGGAATAATCGGGGTGAGATCTATATGTATACGCGTAGTGTGCGTGTAAGAAAGGATAAAGGTCACAGCGACCTTGTAGGGCGAGTAATTAGTCATTTGAAATATTTTGGTCGATCACGATCGACCATTCATCGTGCCACTGCGTTTTGAAAATGTTTCCCTTTCTTTCTTCTAAATCCTGTTTTCGTGTTCTTTTATATAATCATCACCTGAACGCGACTGGTAGACAAGAAATAGATTAATATTATCGTGCCTTTGAATATGAATGCTGTTCGGATTATAAAGAATGCGGTTCGGTAGTAAAGAACTGAGGTTCACCGGATGTGGGACAATTTAGCGAGCAGATTTTTATTACTGTCTCTTATATTTTTCACTTAGAGTTACACGATACGGTATATCAACATGGTTCTATGGTCTTTCCGCTCAAAGACAGGAAGTTGAGTATAGTTTCGCGAATATCTTGACACCGCGTTAGATAAAGAAAATGTCGCGTTCTTATAAACAAATGATATGTATTATATATTATGTACAATATGAATAACAAATATGTATATTAGAATAAATTGAAATGAAAGTAATTCGTGTAATACACACATGGATGATATGTAAGTTGGTATGATATAGTGGCAGTATGGTAATTTTAAAATCTTAATAATAATCATTTTCATCATTGAATGTTGGTGCATTATGTATTGCAATACAATATATGTAGTGGATTCTTCCTTCTGTATATTCAAATATTTCATCAAGTGTATTTTATTTATTTCGAATCTTACGCTATCTAAAATTTCTTCCATGTATTTACTTTATTGTCAAATGTATAATTACTGTTAATCCAAAGTTTTTGGATAAAAATGATTTATTAGGCCCATGAGAAAGCACCACGCCGTAGGTATTGTTCGAGCCCGGGTCAAATTCAAAAATCAATTCCGCTAGGCAATAAATTATAAATAATTATAGGTACAAAGAAACAGTTTGTAATAATCCTGGACGTAGTAAATAGAAAAAGGTTATTGTTGGACATCAATGATAGGTCTATCTGCAGACAAATTGAAATAAATCTCTTAATTGGTATACAAAATTTGACAACTGAAGCTTCAAGAAGAATTTCAAAATATCTGAGGGGGCAATCTGAAGAATCTTAGAGAAAGAAGAGTATCATGATAGAGTGGCCAAGATCTATACGGAAAAAACCTTACGTCTCAAAGTCAATAAAGAAAAACGTCTAGAGATTGCACTAGATAAATTTACTTTCGTATCATTGGAGAATGTGACACTTTTCCAAAAATTTGTATCATGATTTAAAAGGTTCTGACGAACTCTAAACAGTTTTCTCTATTAGTTTTAGCATATTTCATTATTAGAATAAGATCGAACGACATTAATAGGCGATAAAAAAGATCTTTATTTGAATGTAACAAAGATTTTTTCTGTATATAGTCCTTTCGGTATTTCCTTATATTTTTCTTGCGGTATTCTCAGACCACCTCTCGAAACCTACTAATTGAAAGCGTAAAATTTTTTACTATTTGTGGTCCATAAATTAAAATTTAATGTAGAGTTACTTACAAGTAAATTACCTGTTATTACCAATTATAATGTTCCACATATAGTTCGGCTGTCTTTTTGAATGGTAGCTATTAATAACATCTAATATTACAAAGAACCGGGTAATAAGTTCCTCATTAACTTGGGTTGTATTTGCGGTTAAATGCGACTTGTTAAATGTGCATCTGGCACTATTTTGGTTTCCTATACGATCGTCTGACACGGTTATCTATTAATCCCATTTCCGTCAAACACTTCTCGTGTTCAAATTATTTTCTTTTTGCGTTTTCTTAACAAATTATAGTTTGTTCTTCTTTGTTGTATCCCATGAACAAAAGTTTAATCTGTAGAACACATTTCAAAAATCATATCTAGCAATGCAGATTTGATAATCCAAATGTCAAATATCTGTCACAAATTACTTTTTTTTTATACGTAGGGAAATCCTCATGGACGCCCTCTCTCGCTGCTCTTGAAAGCGGCAGGGTAGTGTCGGACTATACCGACTAAAACCCCATGGTGAACCGCGCGACGCTCAGCTGGGATGCCCCGGGGACTAGTTAGTATTACTGCCGAAGCGCCCCTGCGTCTTCTCCTGTCTGAGGGAGTCGTTCCTTGTTAATTCGGGCATTGGGAGGGACCACTCCTCTCAACGCTATCCAATGGGCCGTTGTACAAGTCTGAGGAGATCCAGATCCTGCTCGGCGAGTCGGCCTCTATGACCGCCTAGGACGACGTAGGACCGTCCTTCGACGCGGAACCCTGCAAGGGTGGGATGTTCTTACGCTCTCCCGCTCTACTCGTTCCTTCACAAGCATTACGTTCTCGCAGTATTGATGAATTTCTAGGAACTCTTGTCGCTTCCTCAGCATCGCTTTCATAACTGACGAGGGGTCTAACCTTTAGTCAATTGCCAGCCATAGAATACGACGTGGGGCCTCCACACCGGACAAAATTCCAACGTGTGCTGGACCATGTCCTCGCCCTCACCGCAGTGGTGACAGGTGTTCTTCGCCTCTCTCCCAATTTGTTGTAGGTATTCTCCGAATATTTCGTGTCCTGTGAGCATTTCTGTCATCCGGAAGGACAGTGGGAGTCCTCCGCGGTCTCTCCAAGCCTCCCAGTTTGGCAGGACCGATCTAACGGCCCGATGGCCACGGGCCTGGTCTTCGGCGAGTAGGTCGGAGCGCCACCGCTCCCATACCTCTCGTCTGGCTTCTCCTCGAACGTCCCGGGCCGCCTGCTCGGCGGGGAGAGAGTCCCCGCCTGAGCTTAGGCTCCTCTGGTCTTCGTACACTCGTCGGAGCGATCTGTCGCAAATTACTGGGTTATGTTCATCTAATTCTTCTTCGCTAATTTTTTTAAAAAGAACTTGCTAACAGAGGGTCTATCTAAATATCTAAAATATCAACTTCATTTTTCGTTGAATTATAAAGATGAATCATATCCGGATTGAAACTTTCCCGTGTTGAAGAGGTATTATGTTCGTGGAATAGTGTGGAAAGTAGAATTACAGATTTTCGAGGTTTGGGGTTTTATGAAACTAACGTTAACTTATCTGTGAATAAAAATTGCCATGAATATTTTCACACGTACTATCGGATTGATATCGGAAAATTGCAGAGGTATTTTCATAACACGCAATGTTTTATACAATCCTGTTGAAAATATTAACAATCTGATGTACGAAATTTTTCAACAATCTTCATCTAATTTGTGTACGATTCTGTCTGTTGAATACCAATATCCGGTGCAAACTACCAAGACGTAGTTTTCTGTTGAGCATGACCTCCAGACTTTTTAGCTATGTACCCTCTCCACGTAATTAGTTCGTTTAAAAGCACTCATCTCTTTTCCGTAAAATATTTATCCAACTTTAATTTAAAAAAAATTTAGTTCGTTACAGTTGCGTGAACCAGCTTGTATATAATACATACATAAATTTTAGTGGGTAAATTCTTATCCGTTTAAGAGTGAAAGGAAATGTCCACCTTTACCTTCTTTTTTACCTTGTCACAGATAACGCATCGAATTGCAGAAGCAGAGGCACTCATATTTTTTGCATTTAATGACAGAACCAAAAAATTCCTCGTTTTAGTTGTTTTAATGTTTGGTGGTCCTGATAGGATACGATGATTTAATATCACTGCAGAAAATAGTTTTACATCAAATTGAAAATGTCTTTTTCATTTATACATTTTTAAATTCCATTTATTATATTTTTTAGACACTGCCAACATTTCTTCAGTTGTCTCTGATATCTCTACCTAGCTTCCAATGTTCTTCGTCATCTCGCTGATGAAACGGTTTTATATCGAACACGTCGTCATTCAGCATCCTTCAAAGAAAGGAATCCGTTGAATCTTTCTCACCACAGTGGCTTCTCCAATCGTGTTTTTCACAGCCATTATTTTCCTGTACACATCGATCCACTCTCTTCCTTCTTCCACCTTAATGAGGATGGCTTCCTTTCTCCTCCTCATGCTCGGTGCTCCCATATCTCGCATCTTCTCCCGCCTGTTGTTACCTAAACGCCCTCCCCCCGCGGATATCAGTCCCTGGGGGCCCCTTCTCTTCCTTCCTCTTCTCTCCACAGTCATCGACTCTTCCGACTCTTCGCTATTCTCCTTGTCCGACCCCTTCCTAGTCTCCTTCTCACACGCCTCCGCGTACGTAGTACGCACCATCTTTCTCTTCGGGTAGTCAGCCACAAACCTTGTTTTGCCGCCTCCCTTACCACCTCCGTCGTTGTGGCTCGCCTCGCTGTATTTAGCCGAGCCATTGCTCTAACGACGATACAATTCCCTTTATCAGGTTACCAATTTTTCTGATGCCCTTATTCTTGTCCTTATCCAACTTAAATTTCTTCACCAGGACATTCAGCATCTGGACCGCCCCCACCAGAGCTCGCGTAAATCCTCTTAATTCTCCCATCGTGATCATCATTTGCTCCTCTTCAACCTCGCTAGCCTGGGTTTCGAAGTCCTCCCTCGCACCGTCATCCGCCTCGCTACCTACAGGTATCAACCTCCCCTGCCTGTCACTAGCACTTCTCTCCACTGCCCTCCTGGCCAGGTGCCTTCCGCCTACTCCACTTCTTCCACCTATAGGCGTACTATGATCACTGTCCCCAACTCCAAACGAGCCCTCCGATTCCTCTCCAGCTTCTATTTCCACCTTCCAACTCGCCACCGGGCTCCTTCGCAGCTTCCTACTCGGTTTAAACGGACTGAACTCATCACCGTCCTCTCCTCCTTTATGACTCGGAATAACCGAGATAGTCACATTGTCATTCAATCTAATGTCCGATATCACCCTCGTCCTATCCCTCGTCGACTCCTTTCTCACCTCCACTGGTCCATCTTCCTCTGCCACAAGGCTACTTCGCCCCCTACTGTCCACTACTTTCTGTCCAGTCGCCTTTACCGAACCAGGGGGTACCTGGGGATCTACCTCCCCCCCTCGCCATTCAAAAGTCTTGCAACATTTCTCTTGCTGTCCACGTCTTACTGTATTCAGTTATATTTTTTCAAGCATCGAAATAAATTACCGAATTTCCTGGTACACTTTTGTCGTTACGACATATTTAAAAAAGAATTGGTTTAATTATATCTCTCCGTGGTATAGCGCATTGTACGAGTATACTAATTTTAACCAAATGTAGTGGCAAAGCTCCCGAGGATTGAAAGTGGGTCATTTTTTATTATACTGACATGACCATCTGTGTAAAAAATTCAACTTCAAAATTAAATGTTCAAAATTTAATTTCATTTAATGGTTATAAAAATCCTTTAGTGTACAAACAGTTTACGATCTGCTTGAAATCAAGGCATATGTTTTATTCGCAAAATTGACTATAATTTTAGATGAATTCTAATAAAACCTAACAAGGGTAAGAAAGACTTTCTTTAAAATTTTCTGTAATACCGACGGAATGTTGAATTGTCAAGTATACAGAATACACGTACAGAACTTAACCAAGAATAATTGGACGATTCACTGAAGAATACTCAGCAACAAGATTCGTGGCTCTTATTTTCGCGTTCGTCCGAGTACGGTATTTACTCCATAATTGATCGAAATGCGGTAGCACGATACATGATTATTATGATTATATTATTCATATTTTATATTTAATTTCTAATAAATGTTACATAATATTTCATTATTAAAAGCCTTTGTAACATCTAAAATTATATTATAATTTTGCTTTTCCAATAGAGATTTGAATAACGTTGAAACATTTCAATCATGAATAATATTTTAGACATTGCAATGTTGCTAATCTTTTTTGTCAGAAATAATATTACGTATCTAATAATGGTTCGTAATTAATATTCATATAAACAGTACTTTTTTGTATCAAATGAAGTATTGTATATATACTTACTTCGATGAAATTTATGAAAAGTAGTTCACGATAGCCGTTGGAGCCCCGGGTATAATACTGTTAATCCTCCTGTTGGTCTCCACCGAAGTTGTTCTTTTCGCTTCATTGAGGATTTTTTCTCCTTGGTCTACCGCTCCTGATCGCCCCTTGGAAATAACCAACTTCATTCTCGAGGTAACGCACTCTCTCCCTCAGGCGTGCGTTCTCCCTCTCTCTTTCTTTCTTCTGCCTCTCTCTACTTCTCGGCCGCTGGCTGGAGCCCCGAAGGTGGTGGTTGTACGCTGCTGAAGCTCAGCGCCAACGGCACTGGCCTTACGGACCGCCTGGCACAGTCTTCTCACATATGTTCCTTTCAGGTTTCTCGAGGTGGACGCAATACGTTCCATCTGCTCCATCTCGCGCAACAATTCCGCGCCAAGGTCGGCAATTATTCGGCCGACCATCCCCTCTCAATATTCCGCCACCGATGATACTAGTCAGGCGACGCTTCTCCTCGTTTTTCCCGGAGCCGTCGCAGATTCTTCACTTTCGAACTCGAATTCCAGCTCCTCCTTCTCCTCCGCGCCTGTTACGGTCTTCGGCTCTCCGTGTGTACGAATGTTTCCATCGTGTACACCAGGGATTCGCCGGTATAAGCGCTTCCCCAATGCAGCCGTGTTAAGTAGACGATAAAGTAAGACGAGAGAAACACAGAGTAGGTCGACGATATTGTAACGACCATACCCTAATCCACGTCATACTACCTGGCAATGACCCATTAGGTTTTGACCTGACACCTTGCGCCTCCACTCCTACAAACGCAGGATATAAAAGCGGATATAAAGGTAAAGCTTGATTCTTTCAGAACCAACACTCAGGCGAAGTAGCAATTGTTGAGAAAAAAAAGAGCAGAAAAGAAAAAATGTCTAAAGTATCAGGTAAAGACAGCGAAATTAGTCGAAAGCAAATACTAGACGCGGTTCAAAAAAACCAAATAGCAACTAGACAAGCGAGCGAAGAGAATTAACGCCGCGATAAAGAAATCGAACTGATAAACAAAACAGTTGCCGAATTGAAGCTAAGCATTGAAACAATTCAAGAAGTAGAGATCGTGTACCTGTAGCGAGATCAGCCGAAACGATATTTGACCCTGAAAGCGATAACGATGACGAATGCCAAGGCTTCAATGAACCACGACACCAGACTATGTTGTCAGCAAAAGACGCAATAAGATACATTTCAATTCTAAACGGTGACGATGATGTTGGAATAGAAGATTTCATAAAGGAAGTACGGACTATGCGAATACGCTGTTCACAAAAAGATTTATTGTTGAAAGCCATTAAATTCGATAAAATAGTTGGCAAAGCAATGTATTCGGAACATACCCATTGAAAGTTATGCAGATTTACATGACGCTTTGAGATCCAACGTAGCAGTTCAAGTAAAATCTGACGAATATGGCGAACAATCAGGCGAATTAAAACAAGCACGCGACGAATCTGTTCAAAGCTACAATATCCGATTCCGCCGCTTATTAAATAAACATATTTATGCATTAACTAACGAAAGTCCACAACTAATTACACGACGAATAATGATCGAAGCCGCCATGAGAAAAGTAAGTCGACTTTATTTGAAAAGACTTATACATAGGACGCATACTGTTAGCAAACGAACCATGTTCATTGAGCGAAACAGACAAGAAAGCCGCCGACATTGAAAGATACCTGCGAGAAGAACAAAAGAAATGAAGAAGGTCAGGTACTCGACCACTAGCAACGTATAACCGGCTTAGTAACAGACCGATGCAGACAAGCAACCAACTACCTGCCACACGTAATAATCCGATCAACAAAAATGTTTCATCATATTCTAAAACGGAACGTATACCATTTGCTGAGCGACAACAAGTAAAACATTTTATTTGTTTATTTACTTTGAAACATTTCAAATGTGTTAAATTAGGACACGTTGCACCGCAATGTCAAAATTTTCAATTGGCCAGCCAAAGAAACTGACCACCTCCACCAGTAAACCAGATCAGAGCAGACGAGGATCAACTGCAAAAGGGAGAAACGACAACGGAAAATCAAGAATATCAAGGGTTAACACAACAATTGGACGACTACTGACAATACCATTCAGAGGAATTGCAGGAGAACGAGTTCATCTAATCGATACCGGAGCAGGGATAACATTAATCAAGAAAAATAAATCGGACACTAAGATATTCAAATCAGACGAACCTCAAACTTTTTATATGGGACGAGACAAATATTTCACTGATAGATTTGTTAGAAAGATTATATTTGGTAAACCTGAAAAATTTTACGCAGTACCTAACGATTTTCCTTTGATTGAAGATGGAATCATTGGATTACCATGTCTTGAACAATATCAATACGAAATTTCAAATGACATCTGGTATTTGCAGAAACCTAGAGTTGTTCAATCAGGAGAAAAGAGAGTTCAAAGCATCTACCTCGAAGGCGAACCGACGCGAGTATGCTTCTTCAACTTTAGTAAGACAAAGCAGCTAATCTCTCACGAAATCGATAATAGAAAAGACATGGAACAAAAACTGAGAATCATAGTGAGATCAGATCATATAGAACCCGAAAATCTTACACCGATTGAAAAGATTTTGATTCGCTATATCGATATATTCAATTTAAAGACTGATCTTTTACTCTGTACAAATTTGACTCAACACACGATAACTTTGAAACAGGACAAAGTCATAAGTACCAAATCGTATAAACTTCCGGAATGTCATAAAGCTGAAATCGAGAAACAATTGAAAGAAATGCTAATTAAAAATATTATTGAGGAATCAGATTCGCCTTACAATACACCTGTTTGGGTAGTACCTAAGAAATCAGACGCTTCAGGTAAACAGAAATGGAGAATATTGGTAGATTTCAGAAGACTAAATGAACTAATCGATCATGACGCGTATCCTTTACCAGGTATCGAAGACATTCTTAGTCAGTTAGGAAACGCGAAATTCTTCTCGGTGTTAGATTTGTCATCAGGATTCCACCAAATTCCAATGAATTCCAGCTCAAAAAAATACACTGCATTCTCCACATCACAAGGCCACTTCCGTTATAACCGCATGCCATTCGGATTGAAAAACGCACCTGCAGCTTTTCAACGAATGACGGATACAGCATTGAGAGGGTTAGTCAATGTTAATTGTTTCGTATATTTCGATGACATTATAATTTTCGGTGTACAGGATGTGGTTGTAGGTAAATGTTAAATAGGCAAGACTCGAGAGCGAGACTTGATTTGAAATCAAACGACAATTCCTTTTACCAATTGACCAAAGACGAGTTAGATGAATATAATGAAACAATTTGGCTTAGAAAAATCCATTGGATTATTCAAAATCATACCAAATTTGGAATAGGTGACAACACATTTTCTGAACTAGAAAATATTTAGTTGAGACTGATAATTCTATATTTCAATGATTAATTTGAAATAAAAATTAATTTTTGCATGGAAACCGCTAAAAGAGTTAACGGAAGAGGAAGTAGATACAATTCTACGTGAGAATCATAACGAAATTATAGGACACCTAGGAGTACAAAAAAACATATCAAAGAATTAAAGAAAAATATAAAATACCAGGTCTAATGGAGAAGGTAGAGACTTTTATCAAAAATTGCGATGCATGTGATAAGAAAAAGCTAACGCGAATTCGACCCATGGAAATCCCAGTTATTTCTGATACACCATTACAACCAAACGATAAAATATCAGTGGATATCATTGGACCAATGACGAAAACAAAACGAGGAAATCAGTTCATACTTTTGATTCACGACGAACTGACGAAATATTTAATATTAGTACCTTTAAAGAACCAACAGACAGAGTCAATTATTAACGCTCTTTTGGAACGCTACAATTATATTTTCTCAGCGCCAAGGACAATTTTGGCGGATCAAGGACAGAATTTTGTTAGCGAACTGATGTCTAACTTTGATGAAGCTTTTGAAATCAAACATATTAAAACCACATCCTTCCATCCTGAATCCAACGGATCCTTAGAAAGAACACATGCTGTAGTGAAAGATTTGATAGGAACTATGTTTCGACCAGTCGCGGGGAGACGCGTTCGCGAGATATCACGTCAATGGGAGTCGTAAATTCCCGTTACGATTATATTATTCGACACCGCGAATTGATCGACTCCCTATTCCTTTTACGATAATATTTCCGATATCTTTATGCAGTAAATAGTTACGCCGTGGTGTAAGATGTAAGTGACTTAGACGACTGATTCAATACAGTTTACACTACGACTACGATTTAGATTGAAATTCAAGCTGAGATATAATTTTGACTGTTGTCGTGTTGAGATCTTACTCTTTACTACTAGAAATTAGTCTGTTTTCTGCCTGTCCGCTCTTATGTCATTTCGGAGGAAAGCTCGGTGTGGGTGTGCCTTCTGAACTAAGAAAGCGGATTCGTTGCTCACACTTTTCGTTAGGAAAGTGAGGGTAACGTTCTAGGATGCTCATTGGTTATGACAAGTGTTAATGATTGAAGATGACATTGTTCATGGGAAAAACCAGTTATTTCCGTTATGTAAATATCCACTTTTTCCGTGAGACAACTGCTAGCTTGTTCCGTAATTTTTAAGAGTGCATAATAAACCTAAGGACGGTTGTAGGAACCATCCATAAACCGAAAACATTTACAAGATAAGCGATTCTTTCACGTTTGAAAGATTAACTTTAAAGCCTGCCTTAAAACACTTAATCTAAAGAGTTTGTGTTTATGGTGGGTCCTTAGGTTTACTGAGGGTCCGAATAACAGTGCGTGGGCCTTTGGCGGCCACACATCGAAGGATGGCGTGCGGATAGTCCCATGCGAAGTAAGATCCTCCCCCCGTTGGGAGGGCACCGATCAAAATTCTGTACATGGGGTCTGGTGCGTCTTTTATCCACATTCTTCTCTATTAATGGTTGTCCGGATTCATCTGGATAGGGTTGACATAGTAGGGGGACCAATCGTTTGACGCCACGATCCAGGATATTTGTTGTCATTTGTACAGCTTTTGCCCGTATTATTCCATCGGCTCTTGGATGGATCTTAATTATGAGGCTCAAGGACCATTGCATCTATGGAACGTTATCCTCCCGGAGGATTACGACGGTGAATGTCCTTGTTCCACTTGTTAAAGCTGGTCAACTCGCTGAGATATTCTCGGTACCATCGGCTCCAGAACTGTTGTTTGATTTGGTGGATACGCTGCCAACTGGATAACCGGTTTGATGGAGTCGTCCTGAAATCTCTCTCCCGTAAACTCGTTAAAGTGTCGCCTATTAGGAAGTGGCCGGCAATGAGGACAGGAAGATCATTCGGATCGGATGATATTGTAGTCAATGGGCGTGAGTTGATTATGGCTTCGATCTCAATAACAAGGATGTCGAGGTGTTCAAAGGTCAAGAGCTCCGTGCCGACGACGCGGGTGAGATGGCGTTTGAATGATTTCACTCCGTGGCTTCCCATAAGCCGCCAAAGTGTGGTAAATTTGGATGATTAAAGCGCCATTGTATCTGCCGGTCGGCGAGAAAACTCTGCACCCTTTCTTTGTGGTCCACGGACTGTAGTAGGATCCGAAGTTCTCGCATATCCCTGTTAGGCCCGACGAAGTTGGTGCCATTGTCCGTAGGAATTGTAGCTGAGAGATGAATCGGCGTAGAGCGACCAGGAATGCGTTGGTTGCTAGACCACTGACGAACTCGATATGGACAGCCTTGGTTGCCAGACAGACGAACATGGCATGGCGTCGTAAACCTTGACTGTGCGGCAGTGGCGATCCCTTCTCTCCTTGATATAGGATGGGTCGCAGTAACCGAACCCGACGTTCGCAAAGGGACGCGACTCGGTAATACCCGCCTCTGGCAAATCCCCCATCAGGTATTCTACCGGTGGTGGGTTGGTTCGGCAACGACGGACGCACTTCTTGATCGTGCGCCACACTTGGTTACGGCCGTCGACAGGCCAGTAGCGTCGTCTCACCGCATATAGCGTCGCTTGTGTCCTTGAATGGTGGTTCTTGCGATGTTCTTGCTCTATGATGAACTCTGTTACAGACGATTTCGGCAAAATGATCGAATGCTTTTGATTGAAGGGCATAGTTGAGTTGCTGAGTCGTCTCCTGAATCGTAATATCCCTTCCTTGTCAAGGATGGAATTTAGGCGTTGGAGCTTCCCTCCAACAGCCGTGCCCCGATCCTTCTGGAGAGTACGAATCTCATTCGAGAAATGAATGTTTTGTAATATTCGTATCAGTTTATTGTGCGCCGAAGTGATTTCGTCTACGGTTAGAGGTGTCGCTCGGTTTTGCTTGTGTCTCCATCGAAGACAACGAGTGACGATTCTCGTTAGTTTCAGACGATTTCGGCAAAATGATCGAATGCTTTTGATTGAAGGGCATAGTTGAGTCGCTGAGTCGTCTCCCGACTCGTAATATCCATTCCTTGTCGAGGAAGGCATTCAAGCGCTGGAGCTTCCCTCTAACGGCCGTGACCCGATCCCTCCCGAGCATTCGAATTTCATTCGAAAAACGATTTCTTTGAAGTAATCGAATTACTATTTTGTGTGCCGAGGTTAAATCGTCTGCGGTTAGTGAAGCGGCTCGGTTTTGCTTTTGTCTTCACCGAAGACAGCGAGCGATGATTCTGATTAACTTGGGCCACGAAGAATACAGTTCCAGTAGACTATGGTCGATGTGGTTCGTGGCCAGACAGGTCGCCCGTTTCTGCTCAGGGACTTCGACCAACGGTGTTGGGCTCCAGGTCGACCAACGTTCCTCGTTCTCCTGGAGCAACTCTGGTCCGTTTCTCCAGATGGACGGGCACAGGAATTCCTTGGGCGTTTGACCTCGAAAGATGAGATCCGCTGGGTTATCGATGGTAGGTGCATGACGCCAGTCGGGGATGTTGGTCTTTGTCTGTATATCGGCCACGCGGTTCACAACGAAGGTTGTTAGCGTGTGCGCTATTCTGGAAGACTTGATCGGTTGGGCCTTTTGTATATCGGAGATTAAGGAAGCAAGAAGAAGGGCTCTGCTTAATTCGAGTCGTGGAATGGTCTGAAATTTGAGTAGCGCCACCTTTGACTTCGCCGTGAGTAATCGTGTCTGGATGTTTCCGTCAGAACTAATCGTACGAAGATAGACACATTCCATTCGCTCTCTCGCTGGCGTCACAGAAGTTCCGTATCGATAGCTGCGTTTATTGTTGTTCTGCGGGGGAACCGACTATCATTAGGTAATGGTAATTGGTTGTAGTATCGATTCCATTTTGTTTACACGTGTAAGGGAAGGGACTCATCCCAGACGACCTTTAATGCCCAGACTCGTTGAAATAAAATTTGTGCTCGAACGATTACTGGCGCGAGCAGTCCCAGTGAATCGTAGATTCTGGCAATCGCAGAACTAATTGATCGCTTTGTAACCCGGGAAGTGCTAGCTTTGGCCTCGATCGAGTAAATAATTGCATCGTCGTGGGAATCCCAAAAGATGCAGAGTGTTTTTAGGGTTTGAGACTCAACCGATTGTAACTTTCGGCTTTTGTCTTGTTCGGATAGCCCTTGAAGTATGCCTTGGTTGCTGGAAGCCCATTCTCGGATGTTTAAGCCGGCTGATCGGAGAAGTTTGGTAAGTTCCTTTCTGATCGACAGTAGCTCTTCCTTCGTATCAGCTCCGGTGAGGGCGTCATCGACGTAAAAGTCGCGCTGCAAAACCGATGTTGCTCGCGGGAATCGATGTCCCTCGTCGTCTGCCAACTGTTTAGGGCACTGTAGGGCTAGGTATGGGGCTGCTGATAACCCGAACGTCACACTGTTGAGCTGGTATGTTTCGACCTCCCTGTTGAATCGCGCCACAGAATTTGTTGATATTTCCTATCTTCTGGTACTAGACTTTGTCGATACATCTTCTCAATATCACCAGTTAGGACGTGCTGGCGAGAGCGGAATCTCAGTGGTATATTGAACAAGTCTTCTTGTAACTTGGTCCCTGTATAAGGAGTATCGTTAAACGATACTCCAGTGTTGCTCGTTGCCGATCCGTCGAATACGACACGGGTTTTGGTGGTTTGACTCGATTCCTTGATAGTTATATGGCCCAATTCCAAATATTCCTGAATGACCGCCCGATACTCTGTCTCAAATTGATGATCTCGTTAGAATCGTTTGGTTGAGGGATGCGAGTCCTTTCATCGCCAATGTTTTGGATGATCCGAGTGAAGGAAGTTTTTCGTTATATGAGAGTGCGACGATGTCTCGCCCGTCGCTGGTGCGTTGGGCGTGATTTTGAAAACGTTCCTCACATCGTCGATCCGCATCTGATATATATTTTGATCCCACGTCGAGTTCCCAAAAGCAGAAGTGGTCCGTTTCTAGATCCGTGGTTAATAGATGGTTGGATAATATATTGGAGGAAGTTGTGGTCCGTGAGTGAGTCTTCCTTGTCGCGTCTGCCCGTCGTCGTCACTGTTTGCTCTGCCGTTGAGGATTGGATGATGTACTAGGACATGATTGTGTTCGTGGTGTATCGTATGGGTGTTTTAATGGGGTTTTCCTTCTGCCAGGATATGTCGTCGGAGATGTCCGATTGCCAGCAATGTTCCGATCCTTAATTCGAAGCTCGGCTCTGTGTAAAAGCGTGTGATGGCGTTGTCCACATATGCGACAGTATCCGCCGTTGCAATGTTAAAGCGCGTGTCCTGTCATCAGACAATTGGTACACGTTAAAATTTCTTCGATGGCTAAAAGACGTTCTTCGATGATTCTCCTCTTGAAGGTATTGCAGTTCCAAATTTTGTGTGGTCCACGGCAAATTGGACAGGGTGACGGAGATTGCGACGTGATAAATGCATGTCCTCGCGGTTGACGCGTCGTTCTTGTAGATTCTATGACCTGACAGCGACTGTTTAAAAACTTCAGGAATTCCTTGAACGTCGAGAATGGAGTAGATTGTGTTTTGTCGTTCCAAGTTAACTCAGTTTCCCGATCCAACTTAGAAATGCATAGATACGGTTGTCCGAGGGATTTCAGGGCCTTATAATGTGATTCTAGCTTGGCTGTATAGGACTGTAAATTTCGATGTGATGTCCGTGATAAGGGGGCCGCGTCAATTATCTCCTTCAAATTCATAGATTTTTTTCTATGATTTTAGCTGGTCTGTTATACCTTTGTTCCAATATTTCCCAAGCGGCTGAGTAATTGATTGCTACGTTATTTAACGATGATATAGCGAGAGCCGCTTCATGTGTTAAATAAGAGCGGAGATACATTAATCGTTTACAGTCGTCAATACGAGAGTTATCGTGAACGGTGGAACGAAATTGATCCGCGAAACCTGGCCAATCTTCGTAAGGTCCCGAAAGTGTAGGTAGTTGAATTTTCGGTATATCGATGGAATCTGTCCCTCCTGTACACGGTGAGTTAGTTGTATTCCCTTCCGTTATCGGTTCTGATCGCGGTTTTGTCTTGTCGATGATATCTGCTGCGCGTTCCGACAGGTCGTAAAACATTTATTTTATATCAACGCGGTCATTTAATGGTATATTTTCATCCATATCGTCGAGTTTATTTTGATTTTTCTTAAAGGCTGCGTAATCTATCTCTAAATCTTTCAAATAACGTTGAATGGTGGTTTCGGACTTCCCTTCCTCATATTTATCGAGAACCGCTTGAAATTTCCCGCGTAATAAAGGAATGAATGATATACTTATATCCATATCTAATATCGGTAAAGATTTCCGTATGTGAAACATATTTAGATCTTACATTCTGGAACCTCGAACGGTCTTAACAGTAAAGCTCTTTACCGATTTATCTCAAACAAAATATCGTAAACAAAAGATCACAAAATTTTTATCGTTGTACGTAGTCAAAAATTGATACGATCTCTGATATATCGTTACATGATAATACGGACGTACGAAGATTACAAGGAAAAATACAAGATAAGTCTTCGTATTGAAGCATGTTTCTTATGTTCAAGCACTCGATAGAAATTACAAAGCAACGAATAGAAGCTTCCAACGTGTCTCACTGATCATCCTCGAATTATCCTCTAACTTGTTTCGTCCCGCAGCGAGCGATCAATTGCAGCGTCTTCTCCGAAGACAAACATATTCGACAATTAAAGACAGAATTTACTGTGGAGGTACCGATAGCTTTTGCGAATATCTCGGAAACTATAATTGAACGGGTGTCATATATACAAGGAAAAGTTGTTCAAAATGTAGATACCTTAACATGTTCAACATATCCAAAAATCGTTACCAACTCTTTTTTACATTCTTATTAGATTTAAGAGATTACAACGCTAGTGAAATTTTTATAAATGTAACTGAATCTTTCTTTCATACACTATTCAATGTATCTTTCAATTTTCTACAAACTAGCATTAAGAGATTTGGGTCGAAAGAGGACTAGTTTGAATAATATTTTAAACTACGCTATGACAACTGCAAAAACAGCGCAGTGCTTTTATATCTATGTTTTCATAGAATATAATTTCATAGACGTGTTCCGAATCGATCCGAAACTGTCGCCATCGAAAGAGCGTCGGACTACTCGTAAATTGGCCAAAGTATCAGGCAACACGAGTATTTATGACTGTTATAGGTACCCACGATTTCGGAGTGGCATAACCCCATCGAAATTCAAATGGTGAAACAACGTTAATGCAACGGTGAAACCATTTTTAATTTAACTTTTACGAATGTAATTAAGAGATTCTCCTGATTCAGATAAGACTGAGGTGGTAAGGACGTGTTGGGTGATGCCCAATTGCTCCGGTGTAGAGTTTTAACCATGTTGTCGTTATAACGTAGATCGCGAGTGTTCATCATGGCAAACTGTAACGAGGGAATGCGTTCAACAAACGTCACAAAATCAAACACGGCAATTATTTAGAAAGTGGCTGTCATTTTCGATTTTGGTGATTTTGAAATATGTTGCAAGCTCAATATTTGGAATTATCACCATTATATTACCATTATAATCCAATCTTCTCTTGGATTCGTTTTTGTCTTCCTTTTACCGTGTATGAATACAATTCCCCAATATATTGCGTTATATATTTCTTAAATGAACCGGAAAGTTCAAATGTTTTATTATGTAATTTATTTCGTGAATTGCATTTTCGTTGATATCAACGGGAAGCAAATACAGTTTTACAATCGGTCGCTTGAATTGGCAGTCTTAACCGTAACCACTCGGCTAAAGTTATCTTCTCCGGGATCACATTTGATTATCCGCGCGAGGTTATTCACATTTACACGGAGGTGCAACGGCGTTTCGGAGAAGAACGATACGACCAAGCAGGTGATTCGTAATGCGCCATTCTGTGCGTTGTTGCAACGACTGAATATAGTCATTGGATCACGTTTTCCACATACTTTCGTATCATTTTTTCAAGAGTTGCCAACGAGTAAATCGCGAATCGCGAATCTCGAGAAGAGTCGCTGACGGAACTGTAGTGATAGCCGTGTCGATAAGAAAATGACCCGCCGCCAGTGCTGTATAACGATCGATGTTATCCGAAAACGGGGCAATCGGATGGGAATTTATGCGTGATTTGGCCTGGTACAAGACGATAGTCGTTTTAAATGCTTCGAATTCCGGCTTCCCACAGCCCGCCGAAATGAGAAGCCGAGACAGGAACGAAGTTTCATGTTACCTGATTACTCGCGAGTTTATTGAGCAGATTCGGGTCGCGTGTTGCGGTCGAAATGCAGCGGTCATTCCCTTACCGGAGCCCTGAAACGTAATTCTATTATCACAATACATGGCGACGGTATACCGAGACGAGAGCTAAAACGATTGTAGCACGCGAGAGACGGATCGGTTGTGTATGATCCTGCCACTTCGAGGTCGATGCCAACGCCGGGGGTGAGTTGTCCTGCATATAAACAACGCGACATACGTTTTTGTCGATTTGTGTTTGCTACCGAGGGTCGTTCAGACAAGGATTGGGCTCGCATAATTCACGCTGCAATGTAAAAACGCTCTTCCTGTACGAGTAACGCGCACCGACGGAAGATCTCCCACCAATTCTGATGGAATTGTCGCGCGCTCTTGCTCGCATGTCACGCAATTGTATAAAACTTGACCAACAGTAAGCCGTACCCGTAGAAGCCAAAATTCTTGCCTCAATTTTGACAGTTTTAATTCAGAACCTGCATATAGCAACTTCGTATGCAGATTTTATGTTAATGAGAAGCAAGACTAGAGGATGCGACACGAGGAAATTAGTTTCTTCTGACAATCACGCGTTAGGAAGCTGCCTATCAAGGCAAATCAGTCCTTCCAAATCGAGATTCGGGTTTCGAGAAATTAGTGAGCTTCGTTGCGGAAGAGTAAGCTTATCTTGTAGAGACGGAATTTCGGCTGGATATGCCGTTCGTTGAACATATTGGAGCCTTGACACTTCTTTGTCGATAAAGACGATGAAACGCAATATATATGTAGTCGCGTGGAGAAGTTTAGGAAAAGGAAATCGCGTGGCTAATTCCCACGGTTTTGATGAACTTACTGCATGAGAATTAGCAGGTGCACGTTCCTCCAAAGAAACCTTTGCCTCGAGCTGCGGTATCTCGCAAAGCCACGAAGTCGATGGTGATTTGAACCACCGATGGCCGTTCCACCATAATGAATGGTTCATACACATCTGGACGTTCGTTCCACGAGAGATACAGTCAACAGGATGTTCTACCGATTAAACGTGGTGCTATGGACATTGTGGCAAGTGTTTCTAAATTTCCACGACGCGGTTCGCGACAAACGTTTTCCTGTGAGAAGCGAGTTGACTTAACCTTGCGAGGGTAATCGTAGAATCGGTCCAGCCATTCAACTCGCATTTAAAAACACCAAAAGAAGCTCGTACGAAGGCCATCAAACGAGAAAGAGGTAAAACATCGCGTATGTCTCCTGACGTATGGTCAAAATGGATTTATATAACAATATAGCTCGTCAAGCCAATGTACACCTACCTTACGATTACTAAACACACGCCAATGCTACCAGCAGACCAACAGGACAAGAAAATTCACCTTACTTGCTAAAATAAAAACTATGGTCGACCCGGCTTTACATAACGATAACGGGAACTCAAGCCAAACCGATTCTACAGTCGTCAACTACGCCGCTCGTAAGGTAGCGACGCCACGCCGCATCGCCACGAACCACATACCATGCGCGACACGCAAGCCAAACGCTTGCGCACGATGTCATGAAAGCGTCCGCATCAGAATCAACATGGCGCCGAGTACCGTCCAGCGTACACGTCGTAACAAATTAGTGCCACAATGCATACAGATTATCGTATAACAGTCAGCGGACCCCGCCAGTGACTGTCACGTGCTGAGTACTATCAAAGAGGTGACAACTCATTGCAGTGAAATTGCAACTTCGACGCGATTGTACTATACTGCATAGTTTCATCAACTCGATTTACTTTTGGCGCAGAACAAATAATTAAGTGCAACCTAAATAATGTTTTCTAAAAGTTTGCTCAAGTTGCATTAATTTGGCAAAATAGCTCGTCAGACTAGTATTGCACCCATCATATGATAGTTAAAACTACGCTGACCGTAAGGTGGCGACGCCATGCCGCATCGCCACGAACCACATACCATGCGCGACACGCAAGCCAAACGCTTGCGCACGATGTCATGAAAGCGTCCGCATCAGAATCAACATGGCGCCGAGTACCGTCCAGCGTACACGTCGTAACAAACCAGTGCAGCACTAAATTCATCTGCAAACGCTAACCAATTTTGCACGGTGCAAACGCGCAAGGAAACTCTCGCTAAGTGTCATTAAATCAGTGCAACTCCTCCATACCGAGGATTACAACTTCACCTAAAATGCCGCGTGCCTTCATACGAAACAACCGAGAAGCTCAGAGTGGTGATCCTATAAGTTAACTCGCAATTTTCCGATAGATTACCGTCGTGAAACGCTCGAATTATCTTCGACAGTGACATCAAGGGTCTGAGAACGTGTAGTGAACACCCTAACACCCGCGTTTAATGAACACCACGCGCACTAACCCGCAAATTACTGCCAAACGATGCGTACGATCAATTCGCTCGCAATGGCAATTTCTAGGTGTATGCAGAGGCCGCCCACTCCTGAAAAGGTGTAGTGCGTGAAGTGCATTCTCGCGAATTTAACCGGTCAACCGCGGTCACCGATCACTAAACTTCAACCCAAGCTGAACGAATGCTAAGTAAACCGAAACTTGTCCACTCTATATAAAGCAACAAATAATCCTACAGTGTTAGATATAACCTCGAATAAAATCTAGGCCAATCTAGGCTAAATCTAGGCTAACAACCATCCCGCATAAACTCATAAACGCTGACACTCTATAGTCTAAACCAGTAAAATCAAGTTAACTGTAAATTATACGTTAAGGATCAAAATAGAATAGAGTCAACCATGACATTGACTGTCAACCGTTCCTATGTCCGATATCATTCGTATACTTCGCCATTATTATAGACAACTCCAACGAACCGAAGAATAACCGAAGAAGAGCTACTGTAGACTTAGCAGCGAGGAGAGAGACCACAATATCGCCGTTTTTAGTGATGACACGAGAGCAAATGACTACCGCATAGGCATGGTGAAAGGCATTCGCGAAGCCGTGCAACTCCGTTTTAAGAATTTGCAATCCGTGTCCTGTCCATTGAGATAGAATCATAGGAAGGAGAAGGAGAAGTTGGGTACAATACGTTGTCCACGTATCGTGGAGCCCGTTTGGGATGGTATCGTCTCAACCACACTTCTGCAACCAGATCAGGATTTTGGCAATGACAACAACGGGAGCAGCCTATTCAATTGTCCGTTTGATTTGCGGAATGACGTTATTAGTAACAATATCGAAACGAAAAGAGTCCGTCCCGGGACTCCAATTTATACCAATTTATACCTTTAAATCGTCGTCGGGTAACAGCGGCTTATGGCTGCGAAATCGTGATCCGAGGAATCAATATCGGCAATTAATGCAGGGCAGTAACTGGCCCATTTTCGCAATTAAACCCACCTTCTCTCAACAGAGCAGTCACGTGATCACACGTTTGACATGCTAACTGTGAATCGTCCGCGTCGAACGCGGAGTCGTACGCATAAATTTGGTCACGAAGAACTAACGCTAGAGGATATTTCGATCCTTCGTCTTTATTATCGAGTTATTGTACGGTAGCAGTATCGTACTTAACGGTCAAAAGTCGATAGTGTCACAATGGTTCCGATGGAAAGGAATTCATTGACCACAGAATTCATTGATAACGAACATCCTTCGAATCTACAGAGATCTGCTGGTATATCTTCGCAATGTCTGCGATATGGATGTATATCGATACATCGCCGTTATCGAACGGCGACATCCAAAAATTACGGTGGCTAAGTCTGTTTGCAATTTGGAACCGATCGGTAAGTGATCGTTTAACGATTTACCATTTCCCGTTTTCAAGGAAACTTTGAAGAGGACTTGAAGACGCATTGTAGCGCCGAGTTCACGAACGAACGCGTGATGCAGGATATATACGGTTTGAAGTGACGGAACCGGAAGAACGTTTCTCTGCGACCACATAACCGAGTGCTTTGTACTCGCGTAAAAACGTAGCATATTTCGCTGAATGCTCAGCGTTCCGTTGTAAACGATTTTCCCCGGTCGTAAAAACGTATTCATCGCCACGGAAAATGAAGGCCTATTATCTATGGGATCCCTCAATGTAGATCAAGCGAACGATGTATTATCCATTCGGAGCACGAGTGTGCGTGCGTTGAAAGTGTGCCTCGCACTGTTGCTCAGCGGTAACTCAACTACTAAATTTATCAAATTCGACGAAATTCGGCATCTCGATTCAATGAGACGTTGCACTGCAAGTTCGAGATAGAAGCGGGAGAACTGGACGCTGGCGATGGAACAGGATCGGAAAGGATCCAGCCATAAGTGGTGTTCTGAGCCGTAAGCTCATTCACCGTGCTTTTTCGCAAACCATCTAAAAGGAGCAACTCGTAGTAATTTGCACCGTTGATTAGATGTATTGGATCCGAGCTAAAGTTGTTCTCATCCGCCAACTCCCGATCGTTGTAACGTAAGAGAGCTTGACGTCGGTAATCACGCGATTTATAGATAATTCGATATCGAGCGCAATACGTAAGCGGTCATGGAGTGTACTGACTCCGTTTTACACGAAGTGACGGTAAACTTTGCCAATGAGCAAACAAGAGACCGTGTTATTGCCAATTCCTGTGATACATACTAAGACGCAAGAGCGCGAGAGTCGTAATCGTTGTATTAAATTCTCAAAAATTATAGAAACGACCGAGCCTTGATCCAGTAGAGCGCGAATCTTCTCCGAAGGGTCAGACTGTGATCGCAGTTCGATCCATGAATTGTAAGCAAGCCTTGTTGCGTTGCAGTGACTTGCGGAACGGAGCAAGACGTGAACTGAGAGGCTACAGTGTTCAGAGAATCTTTTTTACTGATAATACAGTTATACGAACTAGTGCATTTTCTTGTCGGATGCTTTTCGCGAAATCGAATCGTTGTGCGTTTACAATTCTATGCGGTTTTTATGCATCGAAGTAGTCCAAGTGAACCGGCAGCATCTAAACCGGAAAGAGTTTCCCCCATGAAGCCCGATGTATCCAGGTACATCTCGTGCAAGGGCAAAGAGCCATCCTTTGTGAAGTAATCCTCGTTGGAGCGCTCAGCTTCCATGGTAGTGCCAGTGATTTCCTTGTGCAAAATTTTGCACTCGGCAAAGGATTAGCTAAGCCGTTCCAGTCGATTTCAAATGCTGGCGACAGTTGTTAATTCGGATTTGCTGACTTTTTTTAAATCGTCGAGGGTACGCTCGATAACACGAGATACGTCGCATCGTTGTTAAAGAAGCGTTTCAAAGTCAGCCATGATGAGTAGTTAGCGATCGGCGTGTGTCCTTTTTCAACTTTGAATATTCAACGGATTGCCCAACCGTCCTAGCACGTCGAACGGATCTTTTTTTTCTGTACAAACCTTCTTTTCACCAAACTTCCTGCAATCCGGTTGGAAGGAACAACGTTGCGCGCGAGGCGCTCAACTTCGATAGCTGAAACTACCCTGACGAGGATATACAGTGGTTGCCGGATGATAAGTGCAGTCTCACGAATCAAGCGGATTCGTTAATTGTAATTTTCCATTCAAAAAGAGCGTATTCCAATGTTGTACTCTAATGTAGTATCGACATGTTGCCTCTTACTTAAATTTTTCTCATAAAAGGGAGCTGCGGCTTCATCCAATGAAAAATAAAGTGATTCTTTCCGAATACAAAAATTGCTTTTTTCATCATCTTTGGTCGTTCAGGACCTTTTGCTGTTTCATTCAAAATAGCAGTTGACTCTTTCGCTCTTGTTTTACGAGCATTCGTTACTGATGCGTGTATCATTAAATCTACTTGTTGATTCATTCCTTCAGCAAGCGTTACTGCCTCCTCTTTAAGGACGTGATGGTTTTGCATCGTATGACAAACGAGGACGCCTTACAGTTGCCAGACTTTCAGAATGTGATCAATGAAATATTTTCCCAATCATTCGAAATATTTAGATGTAAATTTTAGTAATATCCGATAAGAGTTTTGCCATTTTAATGATAATTTGCTACAGAATATGCAAACTCTTTCTTCAATTAATTGTTCGTATCGTTTGGGAACATCAGTTCCACTCATTGCACTTAAAATAAAATTAGAAGCAGCGATCTTCTTTCTTCTTACATCACCTTCGCCGTGCCGTATATTGGATTGATTTTCATTTCTAAACGAATACTTCTCTAGATTGAACTTTGGCCTGTTGGATGTAAAATTATTACTATTTTGTTTAATAGTTTTTGACGAATGAGATGTTTCGCAAAACTTTTATATCGTCAGAAAACCTCTACTTCAGTTGTTGAAACAAACACAAGAGGAACTTTTGATGGTAAAGTTTTAGATTGAAATATTCATTAATATCGCAAGCGAGCGAGTCAATCTGGTCAATATCGCAGGAGGGAAGTACCGACTGTTACTTATAACGTCAATCCACTGTTCCTGAAAATGGCTACATAGAACTTCCTTTATCGTATCAGTGCATTTTGTGGATGCATCTTCAAAACTGACGCGATTTTGCTATTATCAATATTGCACTTGTACTAGGTGGTCGCAGTTCCTTAAAGCAAAGTGACAACATAAATGCATGGCAATTACTCCTTCGAGATTTAACGATTCATTTTTATTAAGTGTGAATATCGAAGTAGGAGATTTATATTCTTCTAAAGAACTTGTGTTTATACGTTTCTTAGCGTGAGCAGGATTTTTCAAATTCCGACATTTCCCTTTTAACTCTCAATCCTCTATTTTTGTATTACTTATTTTTTCATTTGCAAATCATCATATTACTTATATTTTTTATATTACTTAACCCTCTCGCTACCCAATAAAATGACGAAAAACGCTAAAAAGCGAACTGCAGAACGTTAAAACTTATCGCATGGTCCAAGCTAATACACTTAGCCTCGACATAAGTAACCAGTTACTGACTCGAAATAAGTAATTCGCTAATACCCTCTGGTTGTTTGAATTTGCCGACAGGATGAGAGGTTTATGTAAGCGAAAAGCCACAAATTTTTATGGTCGAATAAACAGTGATATCGTTTAATAGAAAACGAACAGAATACGTGCAATGGTGTCTCTAGTATTAGCGATCCTGACATGTTATATTCTGCTCATCCGATCACTTCGTGATCTCCAGCCTCCCGCTCCTTCTCTGTGTTCTTTCTTGTCACGTTTGAGGAGAAAATCGAGCCAAATAGTATATTTTCTCGTAATAAACAGTTGGTTGATCTCGGGCGTGTTGCGTACTTCAAGGCAGAACTGTAGCTTATGATGTCCTCAAGGAAAATGTAGGATACCTTTTGGTATAGTAGCTGAACTATTCAGCTGTTGCGAGCTTACAATTTTTGCTCGCAATAAGTCATAAGCTGCTGATCTAACCTGACGTTGGATTATTGGCCAAGATGAAACTGAATCTATGGAACGTAATCGGACGACAAAAAGTGCTTAAGTCACTGATATACGTATGTTCTAGACAATTTTAGTATACATATCATTGCTTTTATTCCTATTGAGGAATAGAAAATACTCTTATCGTCATATATGGTAGATAAGAATAGTCTTGTCATCAGTGGGGAATTATAGCTGACAACTCCTATCTCAGCATGCTTGAGTTAAGAATTAGACGTAAAGACCGGAGCGATCTTCATCCTAAGTGGTGTTATGATGGGCGTCGCTTAATTTCTGAGATCGTTCCGCCATGCAGAAATGTACACTGCAACCACAAATTTTATTTCATAATAAACTAACACACAATTATTTCCAATAACATCTGGTCAAATAAGATAATATATGTATATTATCCAAATATAATCATTTTTCAAATATATGATTTGAATGTTAGGTATAAGATATAAAACGAATAAAATATATTTACATTTATATTCCATTTTTTCTCCATCTCTTTAATAAGAGTAGAATTCATTTGATTAAAAAGAAATATGTGATCAATTGAAATTGTAATAATTATTACGTTCCAAATGGTCGTATTAGGGAAAAGGTTAATAATTACATTTTAATAGCCAGCATTCCATTTAATTCCGCCTAAAATTAAAACAGGTGAAACTGTAGGAAACTGTTTCTATCCTATTTCTGTCACCGACTTGTTGTCAGGTTTGTAGCGACATATAAGCAGAGGACGAGATGAACCGAGAGCAACTTCTGTTATTGGTTTGCATCGGTACATTGACACCGTTTGGGACATACCAAACAGAGTAATGGACTTACTCCACAACAATGTCGCTGCTACATTCAGCCGACAAAACGTAGACCAATTCGGAACTCGCGGACCGACTGAAAGAACGGATGGAGAAAGTCAGGTCACATCCGGTTACGCGTCATGGCGAAAAGAAAATTTTCGTTTTCAAATATTTAGAGACAACGCTGTACGTGTTCTTGCGCCTTGACGCGATTGGAGTATCTTTACAGCCGCCGTACGATGGACCGTTTAAAGTAGTAAATAGAGACGTAACGGTTTCCGTAGATCGGTTGAAACCCGCGTTCATTGTACCCGAAGACCTGGAACTAAAAACCACCGAAACGCGTAACGTACTAATTCCGGTAGGTCAAGCGAACGCCCGCGACGAACGCGGGGCTAACGACAATAATCAAACGACGGAGGATAGCACCAGGAATAGGTACGTTACGCGATATGGGCAAAGAGTCCGTTTTCCCGATTAGTTCCAGGCAGGTCTCGATTGGAAGTCGTAAATTGTTGGACACAGGATATACTACGAAATTAAGAAAAAAAAGCAGCAACGATCAGATTAAACAGTAAATATTTTATAAAGAGAACGAAATAAAAACGTTTTCACTAGAAGGGGGGCGGGGTGATGTAGCGGCACACGAGTAGAGGACGAGGTGAACCGAGAGCAACTTCTGTTATAGTTTTGCCTCGGTACATTGACACCGTTAGGGACATACCAAACGAAGTAATGTAGTGGACTTACTCCACAACAATGTCGCCGCTACATGCAACCGTCAAAACGTAGACAAATTCAAATTCTCCGGCCCTCCCCGACCAGTATAAATAAACGGACGCGATCGCGAGCGAGAGAGTATCTTCAGAGTGTCAATCGAGTATCCATCGAGTATTTTCCGATTTTGTACATTGTTTGTATACGTCTATGTTTATTTAAATACATTACGATGGAGTGCATTAGCTTTCTCAAGTCTTTATCATTTAACATCAACCTACAACTAGTCCTCCACAGGTTAATGAACCTGTATCAAATCTGCAGTCTTTTGTTCACAAAAGTTAATAGCAGGTATTCAACGGAATCCGCTAACGCAGATTTGGCTGACTGGGAAATGAAAGAAAAGTTAATGTCTAAGTTAATGTCACTGCATAAGCAAATATGCTCCAAATTACACCGCGTTTGGTTTTGTTTTAATAAAAAAAACACAGAAAATCAGACTTGCATTGTTAAAATTTTTATTCAACAAGAATTGAAAACAAAACAGCTCCCTTGTTGTATTAGCATTGTTTCAGTTGTTTCTTAATTAGCATTGTTAAAGTTGTGTCTTTCTCCTTCACTCGCGTTGTCCTTCTCTACATTTGGTCAAATGGCGGGTCGTATCTGTTACACACAATCGACTCCTCCACATGATAACTCATCGCTGAGAAGTCTCGATTTTCGACCAATTATTGTAGAGACAATACTGAATATCGGTTCTCGCTTATATCGGTTTCGGTTACAGTTCCAAATTGGTTCTATTGCCACGTCGAAAATCGCACAGACTTTCTTTTTCTTCTTTTAAAAATAAAGTTTGATATTTCAGAGAAGCTTTGGGAGTTTACGGCGTACGGTAAACTTCGCTTAACCTTGTAGAGAATATCAGTACTTTAATTGAAAACTATTAAAGACTATAGCTATTCCGCAAAATAAAATAAAGTCAGAAATACTGTTAGGAATTTTATTGAAGATAAGTTCACTCTTTGAAGAATAAAACCAGAAGAATCCTCTTCTGTGGATTGCGGGTGATTTTTATAGTCTTACAGTTGAAAGAGTGAGGTGGTGGTCGTTGAAACTTTGGGGTTTTAACGACCTACGTGTTGATCATAAGGGCGACTTTGGCAGATTCGTTACACTATCTCTGTTAGGGCTTGGTTCTATAATCTATAATAATGCTGCACGGGTGTCTCCTAATTGTAATTACTAATTACACAACAAAATTTTCGAAATACAGTTTTCAACATCGTAATTTTTTCCCGCCATTACATATTTTGAAATATTTGGGACTATATCGCACTTTCTCCTATCTATCGTAATAATTATTGTTATTCGCTTCTAGTTGCCTTTATGATTGATACTAACGCTAATACAAAGAGTATCACTAAATTAAATTATTACTACTATATATTTAGTTTTTATTTGTTGTTATAATTACTATTAACACTATATGTGCATTATTTAATTATTACCACTATATTTAACTATTACTAGTAATCTTAAAAAATTAAAGTATACTTTTTATAATTGTATAAATCAAATATTAGTAATTTTATAAATAGTAATTTTAAAAATTAGTAATTTTATAAATGTGTTCAGAATTAAAACAATATATATTAGGATCATTGTGTCCCCTACAGAATCAGCAACAGTCATCGGTGTCACGTCCCGCGCCCCGCACGATCCGTAATGCGAAAAACTAATCAAATTCGCCAAGAATTTTAAGATGAATTGAATAAATTCTAGTTGAATAATTTCTTAGTTTACATTTAATAATTAACTCCTTTGGTCATTTTTTCGTAGCATTTTCTCATAAGATCAAAGTGACACCAGGGTTTTAAGTGATCCAATCTGATTCGCTAATAACTGCATGAAATTCATAATTTCACTGTTATTTGATCTAATCTTTGCTTTTCGCCGTCTGCTAAAAGAACTCGTTTTAGGAAAAGACGAGAAATCTTTCGAAAGATGACTCATTAAGTCAATAGACAGCAAACAATTTTCGAAAGAAAACGGATTCGTGTAAACGTAACACTTTAAATTTCTAAATTTTTAAACTTTTTAAACTCTTCTACAGACTTCCTAAACGACGTTCAATAATAGTCAGAGTGGTAAAATATATAACAATAACTTTCTAGATTAAAAACTCGTTAGTTAGAAATCTCTTCATCCTTCAAGTGATTCATAGGATCACTTAGATTCTATGAACTCATAGAAATCCTATAAACCCTAAAAACTGACTATAAGGTTTAGGGTTAGGCAATTCCTATTTTGTTTAATTCTGAATTTAACTCCACTTCAACTTAATCAAAACTAAAATTATATCAACATTAAAATTACAATTGCTAGCCAAGTTTAAAATTAGTATTAACCAATTTTCAAAACCGAAAAGTAATTAAAATCAGAATTAAACCCATTTAAACATTACATAGTTCTCCTAACTTTACTAAAACCTCAACATCATTCACGCCATACATTTAAGCATTTTATCGATTATTAAATTGTACATACCATAATCCACTGGATATTACACTACATTCTCCATACCATTAGCAACTCCAATATTACGACACTTATTACACACCGTTTATACAAAATTTTATAGCACTATCGCAAACACAACGCTTATAACACGCAAATAATTCATTTTTCTTATTTCCACACACATTTCCATACAAACATTCCAACATTCCAAAAGAAAGGCCCCGGTGTCCTTTCATCTCCGACACAGCCATCCTGACTATCACACGTTCTCGGGTGTATCTAAAATATTGGGTTTTCCCAACGTTAGACTCGATACAACTGATATTATTTACAATCTAACTAAATGTTCCAATAAGCCGAGAGTCCAGTTCCGCAACAAAAACTTTGATCGAATGTTCAATGAAAAACAGTCAGTAACATTATGATTAGTATTCAAAGTGCTACACGCAAGTGATGTAATGACACGATGGACCATTTTCGATTTCACACCCAAATGAATCTCGTTTTTCTAGATCGCATTACTACACGGAGCTTCGTTCCACGGTTTCACTGAGCTTAATTACATTGTCGCCTCCAAACGCATGTGAACTCACTCCGCCAAATGTTATGGCCATAGTGCTAATGATCTTCTGAGATCGGGGAACTCATATCGTCATGGTCACTGTTCTTGCCATTACTACAGACATCCAATTCAGCAGGAACGCAACTATCTGGCATTTTTCTTAATCTATCATGGCTGTATTTCTATGATCGTTTCCCATCTAATGTTTTCAGAGTATATCTGTCTCCTTCCAGAACCTCTGAAACCAAATAAACCCTTGAATTATGGATCTAATTTAGCGTGATTCCTGTCCTCACTTTTGCGCAATACAAAGAACCAAGATTGAATCTAACTACTTTAGCTTTCGTCTTGTGGAATTTATCTTTATCATACTTAGCACTAATCTTTATGTTCTGTAAAGCCTACTATTTTTTCAATACTATCGGGTAGCAACAAGTAGTAAGGTCTTGCTGTTCCACCGATTAGTAATTCTAACGAACTCGATTCAATCACATTCCTGGTGCATCACGATTGCTGATGCAATTCAAAGCCAACTGCATTTCGGCAATCGCGTCTTGCCACGATCGCCCTGTCGTTTCTGCGGTTGTAAACATGTTTCTCAACGTACCCATAATACGCTCTACCTGTCCATTAGCTGTACTAGCACCGGTTGCTATTAAGTGGAGTCTGATATTCTTTCCTTGACAGAAATCTTGGAATTCTTTACTCATAAAATATCTCCCATGATCCGCTATTACCCGGCAAGGACTGCCGAATAAAAATATAGCGAACTTAAGTGCTTTAAGGGTACTAAGAGAGTCTATTTTACGAATATGATACAGGTATACAAATTTAGTGAAAACATTGACTAACACAATAACATATTCCTTCGAGTCACTTCTACCGCT